>PVKB01002203.1:204002-309402 GCA_004027205.1 Ctenodactylus gundi | reverse complement strand
GCGCGGGCGAGTGGTGGGGGAGGAGCGCGAGCAAAGGGAGGGAAGGGGGAGGAATGCGGGCGAGGCGCGCGTGCGCGGCGCGAGGCCCGGGGCTGCTTCGTCGCGGCCTTTGCCCTAGTGGCGCGCGCGCCTGCGCCCACGGGCACCCAGGCCTGCCGAAGTAAGGAAACTGAGGCCCGGCAAGCGTGTGGGAGATGCTAGGGGACAGAAAATAAAACCGAGTCCCTGGACGCTACTTCCTAAACTCCTCAGGCTAATCTTTGCCGAGATTCGTTCCTTCATTCCTTCGCTGACGAAATATATTTACTAAGCTCCCACTGAGCGCCCAGCGTGGTAAGCGAAACAGATCAGGCCTGCTCTCGGGTATCTGACAAATTAATCAAGTTGTTAAATAATTTAAAGATTAGTTTGCGTGGTACTGGGTATAGGTCAATGGTAGAGCACCCTGGCAAGCAGACCTGGGCTCAGTCCTTCTCAGGAGCTCAAAAAAAAGCAAAAAGCAGTTTGCCAGTCTTTTTCAATGAGTTATTTCTGTGTGACCGGAAACTCAGCTAACTTCCTGGGAATGGGGAAATGGAGGGAGAGTCAGAGAGCTTTGCTCTGAGGTCTAATATGTGGGCTGGATTAACATGGGAAGGGAGAAGAAACCGCCCTCCAGGCATGGGGACCTGCTTGCACAAAGGCTGAAAACAGGAAGGAGGTTGTCAGAGGAGGAGGAGGTAGTGATGAGACCCAGGGGAAGGAGGGGGAAGGGAGACGGGAAAGTGCTGGTGTGCCCCTGAGAGAGGTGCCCGGAATAGGGTGTCAGAGCACCAGGGAGCGGGACACCAAGAAGGGGGTGCTGGTTGACGCGGTAACAGGAGGCTCCTCTTTCACCCACAGCCCCTTCCACACTTTTGCCTGTTGCACAAACATTCCTCCGTGCCTGGCAGGAAGTACACACAGCCTTCTGGAAGCTTCTCCCTGCTACCTTCAGGTTCTGGGGCTTTGACCCCTTCCATAAACCCAGCTCTTATCAGTCTGTCTTAGTTACTCAGTTACGATACCAGACACCTATAAGGGAGGAAAGGTTTGTTTTAGCTCACAGTTAGATCTTAATTCACTCCTGGTTGGCTGGCAGTGGTGGGAAGGGTCTGGCACAGACCAGCTGCTCACACATCACATGAGGAAGGATCCCAGCTTGGGGAGAAGTCATGGCAAGAGTACATCCTTCCAGACCACACTGCTGGTAACCCAACACACCCTCAGTTACCTGCCCCTCAGGACCAGGCCCCACCTCTTAACAGTCCTGCTGATCTGAGGGGACAGCCACTATCATTTAGAGATCAGAAGCCAGAAATACAAAATGGCCTTAAATGCCCTGGACAGTCCCCCCAAAGGAGTCGTTCAATCAAGACACCTAGTAGGTGAATTACAAATCTACTTATAATTATCTGTGGCTGAAACCTAACTCCGTTTCCTGTATCAACACAATATCCACTGAATTTTTAGAAATACAACCACGTTGAAATGAGGGAAGAACAAGCTTTTTGTTTGAAAGCTTTGTCAAGAGTGGTTCAATCTTAGGAAGAAGAGGGTTCTTGACGGTGACACCATTCCTAACATTAGAGCAGCTGGCATGGTGTACCTGTTCCCACATCTGTGCTTTCTGTGTACAGGTGGCCATGTGTATTTAGCACTTATTTCCAAATGCCAAATATGAAGCAAATAGAGAATTATCTTCTCAAGTTCAAGCACATTCATTTTAAATAGGCACTGGCCTTCTGAAGGTTCCCCCGTCCCCTAAGCAGTTACGTCCACGCCTTTGTACATGACGATGCATGTGGCTTCATTATAATTTGTTTTTTATTTCATTTCTCCTTATGTGTGCAAGCTGGTGTGTTAGAGAATCCCCTGGAGAAAACGCAGACCCCTGTCCTCTCCTGAGTTTCGGATTCTTTAGCTTACAGGTAAGGCTGGGAAGTCTGTGAGGGCCTGATTTGGGGATTCCTGTTTCAGAACACTATCCATACAAACTGGAAGGCCTCCTTATTCAGAAATTTGAACTAGATCTCCTGGTGCTCTAGTTCCTGGCACTAACCCCTCATCTCCTGCCTGGCCCTGCCCCCCTCTTCTGCTACCCCCACCTTTCTGGAGGTTAGTTGTACCCCTTCTCACATCCTCCTCCAGATGAAGGGCCCTCGTCTCTCCCACCGCTAACTTGCCAGACATCACCCCAGAATGTTCATAAAGCCTCAGGGGTACAGCTGGGATCAGAGTGACAGCGCAAAATATACAAAGGTGTCCCCCTAAAAACTCAGGGATGGACAGAAATAATACTAATGAAATGTAATGTAACATTTTAGGCTATCAAAATGAAGGTAAGCTGATCCATGAGGAGCTAAACAGTAAGAGGAGAGACAGAATCTGCACAGTATGGCCAATTTCCCTTTCATTTCAGGTTCTCACTTTGCTCTGCAAGGCAGTTTTACTGATCTTGGTTCAATTCTGTCTTGATTTAGAAGTTTGATCAACCTAAAGCCACCTATGAAAATAGCCTGTGACTTGAGTCTAGTGCCTATAAGGCAATGAGGGATGGAGGGAGAAGTGAAGGAAGCCCAGGGCCTCAGTCAGGGCAGGTCCAGAGCAACCTGAAAAAGAAAAGAAGTAGCTGCGAAGGGCAGTCTTTCTTCTTGTGAAGAGCTGAAAACTCTTTCTAGTCACTATTATAGTTTTTCATCATAACTTACTTTTTTTTTTTAGTCCAGGCTGGTCCTCTGAATTCATTATGTAGCCCAGGCTGGCCTCAAACTCAAGACAATCCTCCTGCTTCAGCCTCCCCATTGCTGGAATTACAGGCATGCTCCACCATGCCCAACTTATGGGGTGCTGAGGAATCAAACTCAGGGCCCTGTGCTTTCTAGGCAAGCGCTGTAGTACTCTAACCACTGTGCTATTCTTCCAGCCCATTTAATCACCTTTGACAGCCTTGCAGCCTCAGCTCAGTTTTGTAACTATCAACATTTTTGAGTTATGAGTAACAGGCCGTCTGCTAAGCAAGGGCTGTACCAAGTGGTTTGCAAGTATGTTGGGAATGTGGTTGGTTAACAGGTGAACATCCTCCACTCACCCTCCAAGCTACCTCCTCCTGTCCTCCTCTTTCCTGTCCCCTGGCTAGGTCAGGTATCCCTTTTCTACATACCTGAAGCACACCAGACACCCCCTCACCCTGCCCCCATGCCCTCATCTCACTCTCCTGCTATGGATTGGCAACAGTGGCATTACGGGGCAACCCTGGGCCTATTCCTGGGTTGGGCCTCTTTAAGTATGTTTGTTCTTTCCATACTGTGTGATTCTCCTTTCATAAATGGCTGTCTTAGTCGCTTGTTTGATGCTGTGACAAAATACCTGACATCCACAATTTAAGGGAGAAAAAAAATTTATTTAGCTCACAGTTCCAGAAGGTCTCACACAGTCCTCAGAAGGTCTCATATAATTCTTTCCTGGGCAGCCAGAACTGTGGAAGCACATGGCAGAGGCTGGAGAGCTGTTTGCCCCATTGCAGACAGATGTCAAAAGGAGAAGGAAGAAAGTCTATGTCTGGAGCCTCAGGCAGGGCCAGTCTTCCCAGGAAGAAGCAATAACCATGTTTCTTCCTCCTTCCTTCACTGTGTTTAAGCTGCCAGTTCTGACCCCCACACTTCCTGGCTGCAAGTCAACAACACATACTTGAAAGCTCTGCTCTGGGCAACCCCTAATCTCAATAGATTGACTACTTTCAAGTCAAACACCAAGCATCTGCCCCTTCTAGCCAGGCCCTATCTCCCAGTAACACATGGTTCCAAGTACATGAGGCTTTTGGGAGACAGTCACGATTCAAACCATACCAGCGGCAAAGTCAAGTGGTTAAGTTACTCAACCAAAGTCACAGAACTGAGAAGTGGTAACAGTAGTTTGCAAACCCATATTTTTCGACGTTAGAATTCAGGCAAGGACCTGCAGGCATAGATCAGTGGTTAAAACGCTTGCCTGGCAAGCACAAGGCCCTGAGTTTGATTCCCCAGCACCACATAAGCCAAGCATAGCGGTGCACACTTGTAATCCCAGCAGTCAGGAGGCTCCTCAGAATAGTCATGAGTTTGAGGCCAGTCTGGGTTACATAGGCAGTTCAGGACTTGCCTGGACTACAGAGCAAGATTGCTTAGAAAGGGCAAGGCAAGAGAACTCCACCAATAGTTCCTGTTCTGGAGCAAATGATTTGTAATTCCTGCTTAACTATTCATTTGGAAATGAAATTCAGAGATAATAAAGCTCAACTCGGCTGATGGTGCTCCTATCCTAATTTCTAGAACCTGTATTGGTGTTACCTCACATAAGAAAAAGGAGTTTTGCAGAGGTGACTCTTTAAATGGTGTTCTAGTTTGGACGTGGCTTGAGTGTGTCCCTCAAAGATTCATCTGCTGGAAACTCAGTCCCTAGGATGGAATTTTTTTTTTTTTTGAGACAGGGTCTTGCTGTATAGTCCAGGCTGGTCCTGAGCTCACCATGGAGTCCAGGCTGATTTTGAACTCACAGCAACCCTCCTGTGTCAGCTTCCCATGTGCTGAGATTACAGTCATGTGCTACCACACCCTGCTTATGTGGAGCTGGGAAATTTAATCCAGGACTCAGGGCCTTGAGCTTACTAGGCAAGTGCTTTAATTGCTGAGCTATTCCTCCAGCCCCTAGGGTGGGAATACTAAAAGGTAGTAGGATATTTAAGAAAAGGTGGAGCTAACTGGGAAGTCATTAGGTCATTGGATGCTATCCTTCCAGAAGGAATTAGTTTTCAAGAGAGGTTTGTGATCAGGTGATCGCTTTTTCTCACATGCACTCCTGCTATGATACCATCCACTATAATATCACGTGGCCAGGGAGTCCTCACCTGAGCCACTGCTGCACTGTTTGGACTCTGTGAGCTAAGTAAATATCTTTTCTTTTGCCTTGTGAAGATTGGAGGGATGTGGCCACAAGCCAGGGAAAATCTAAGATCACCCCCAAACCAGCAGAAATTATAAGAGAAGCACAGAACACATCCTTCTGACTACAATGGCTTGATGAGGCATTTTCCCTGTGTCTCTGTGTGCAGTTTCCCCCACATGGTCATATTAGACAAAGGCCCACTCTCATGATCTCAGCTGAACATCTGTCGGAGCACCAAGGCCAGAGGTCTGCATGATTGAGGCCTTCAAATCTCCAGGGCTGTGAGAGTATACATGTCTGTTGATAAAGACACCCAGTTTGTGACACTGTTACATCAGCCATTGGACACTCACTCATCATTTCTTTGACTCCAGAAACTGAGACTTACAGATAGGATTTGAACCCAGACCTGAGGGCTCAACCTTTGTAGCTGAGGAGGTGACAGTTTGAAGGTGTCCTTGTGTGCAGGGAACAGGGTTTTAAGGAATCAAAGCCTTGCTTACATGGTCCGCAGTGTCCAGGGATGGGTCTGGTGTCACTGGTATTCAGGACACTGCCAAAGCATTTGTCTGTTTGGAAAATGGACGCCAGCAGCCGGGTAGCTGGGGGATCCTAGCTCTAGTGCAGAGTAAACAGAAGGGTCCCTTCCTCTGCCTGCCTCCAGGTTTGACCTGGTGGCTTGGGTTCCTGAGAAGACAGGGAGGCTCTGTACCTGCCTGTCTAGTGGCTGTATTCACTGGGGTTGGGCTAGCCTGAATCTGCCTTTAGTTCTCTGTGTGACCATAGGCAGCATGGTGACTTTTGTTGGGCTTCTGAATCTTAGAAGATGGAATCATTAAATGTCCCATAAGAGCAGGCTGGTTAGACAAATTTGGGTGCATGCATATGATGACCCTCAGTGCTTCCCATCTCCTGGCATTTGTGCCCTGTAGAGTCCCCTCCCCCAATAAGTCAGGCTGGCCTTCTTAGCCATCGTAATAGACATGATAAGGTATGACTTCTGAGGCGAGGTCATAAAAAACCACTAAGGCTTCCATCTTGTTCTGTCCTAAATCCTTCACTCTGGGGAAAGCCAGTTGCCATGCTATGAGGTCACTCAAACAGTGCTATGGAGAAGCGCATGTGGCTAGGGACAGAGGCCTCCTGCTATGATCAGCACTAACCCATAGGACATATGAGTGAGCCATCTTGGATGTAGACCCTCCAGCCCCAGTCAAGCCTTCAGATGAGAACATAGCCAAGGCCAACATCTTGATGGCAATCTTAGGCAAGACAATGAATCAAAAGTACCCAGCTGGGCTGCTTCAGATTCCAGACTCACAAGAGATATCTGAGAGCTAGGTATGGTGGTGCAAGCCTATAATCCCCTGGGAAATACTCAAGAAGGCTGAGGCAGGAGAAGAGGAATTACAAACTTGAGCCCAGCATGGTAAACCTGGCTACTTAGCAAGTCCTTATCTAAAAATAAAGAACTTTAAAAGGGCTAGGGTTGTATTATATTACAGCTCAATGCAAAAATCCTGGTTCAATCCCTAGCACCACAAAAAAAAGAAAAATGTGTGAGATAATAGTTTATTGTATTAAGATGCTATGAGGCAATTAGTTACGCAGGAATATAAAAGTTTTAGGTAATTTTTATATGTAGCCACATTAAACAAGATTGTATTGTGTTGTATTTATGTTTTTGAGACAGACTTTCACTGTGTTCAGGCTGGTCCTGAACTAAGTAAGGAGCCTGGGCCTCAGCCTCCCAAGTGCTGGAATTACAGGCATGTGCCACCACACCCCAGTGCAGAGGGATCCAATGTGGTACTTTGAGTTTCCTAGGCAAGGGCTCTAATTACTGAACTATATCCCTAGCCCCAAAACAAGATTTTAAAACTATGCATTAAGCTGGGCTAAGTGATACAAACCTATGCTCTCAGCTAATGCTGGAGGATCCCAAGTTCAAGACCAGCCGAGGCAATTTAGAGAGAGATTGTCTCAAAAAAAAGGTGTGGGGCTGGAGATATTGCACAGTGGTTAGAGCTCTTGCCTAGCAAGTGAAAGGCCCTGAATTCTATTCCTCAACACCACATAAGCCAGGTATCGTGGTGCACACCTGTAATCTCATCACTGGGGAGCTGAAGCAGGAGGATTACCTTGAGTTTGAGGCCAACCTGGGCTACATGTAGTGAGTTCAGGACCAGCCTGGACTACAAAGCAAGATCCTATCCCTTCCCCTGCCCACCCCCCTCCAAAAAAAAGAAATTCAGGAGGACTGGGAATGTATCTCAACAGAAGAGCACCCCTGGATTCCCTTCCTAGTTTTCAAAACAAAACAAAAAATTTGCAAAACCACACATTCCTGCAGAAAGATTTTTCATAAAATACTAAGTGTGCGGCTGGCAGCAGTAGAAGGGTGGGAAGAGGTCACTCAGCAGTATAGGACAGTAAGATCATATTTTTGGAAGAAAAATACCAAGTTATAAAACTTCCAAAGAACAACAAAAAGACTAACAGACAAAACTTTGTTTTGGGTGGGAAGACTTGCAGGTTAACATTCTCTTTAAATAAATTCATTTCCAACCAAGATCTTCACCTTTTGTGGGGGAGGAGGTGTAGGACAGAGGTTTCCAAACCCCAGGCCACACCTCAGTACCTGTCCACAGCTGGTTAAGGACAGAGCTGCCTGGTCAGAAGAAGGTGAGCAAATAAGCAGGGAATACAGCTCTGCTCCCAGTCAGCAAGCTCCTATTAGGTTCCATTGCAGCTGCTGATTGACAGGAGGCGGAGCTTTTGGCTCATGGCTCCCCTCCCACTGCCACTGGCCCTTTTAAAGCTGTCCTCCAACAACAAGTGCTCCCACCCCCAACCTTGCCATTCTGTCTCAGCCTTCTGAGTAGCTAGGACTAGAGGTATGTGCCACCATGCCCAGCTGCTAGGATCACTCTTATGTAAGCCTTTTGAATGATGTGCCCTCTTTTCTCTTGGGCAGGTAAGAGTGGGAACATTGGGTCTTGGCAGAAGCTTCTGTCTTAGCAATACTTTCATTGCTGGGATACAATACCCAACACCCACAAGGGAGGCAAGGCTTCTTCTAGCTCACAATGTCAGGTCTTAGACCATTCATGTGTGGCTGGCAGTGGCAAAAGGGCCTGCCTGGAGAAGAGCTGTTCACTGCACTGCAACAGGAAGTCTAGAGAGCAGGAGGTGGGGTGGAGTTAGTGGAGATCCTTCCGGGTCGTGTCCCAGTGATCTACCCCTTCCAGGTCATGCCCCACCCCTATTTATTTGGGATAGGGTATGGCTAAATCACTAAGTTGTCCAGGCTGGGCTTGCACTTGTGATCCTACCTCAGCCACCTAGGATTGATGGGGTATACCACCACACCAGGCTCTCAGGTCACTTTTGGCTTCTTATTGGTCATTGCTGTACATAGAGTGCTAAAAGCAGGATCATCGAAGAAGGATGCCACCCAGAGCTGGTTAGTCCCCCTCTCTGGGCCTCAGCCACCCCAATCTGTTTGGCAAGATGCTTGATGAGCTTTAGGTTCCATTAATTCCAGGCCCAGGTCTGGCTTTGGCAGAAGAAGCACCTGGAGTTCTGCTGCTTGTGGCTCTGGGATACAGGAGCAAAGAGCCACACATCCTCACAGTCCCAACAGGCGTTCTCTTCAAGTCCCTTCTTTTCCTCATCTGTCCAGCATCCTGGAATGGCAACTGGATGGCTGGTTGGCCTAGAAGCCCCTGTCCTGGGTCTCTGGCTTCCACTCAAGGACTGCCAAGCAACACCCGAGTCCTGCAGGCCAGGCTCAGGGGGCCCCGGGAAGGACTCTCCCTTCTGCCAGGGTGGCAGCGGGAAGAGGGAAGGAAGAAGATCCTCTCCAGCTGGCCTAGCCAGCGAACCTCCCTGTGCCCATCCGCTCTCCAAGAACCCCGCCCCCCACTTGCCTTCCCTCCCTCCCTCCCAGGCCTGTGCTTAGAGTCAGCCAGAAAAGTCAGACAACTTTTCAGTGACTCGGAGTGAGAACAGGCAAAGTCTCCCCACTGGCCTGGCGAGGTCTAGGACCTGGGAGCAGCTCGTCAGAAGTCCCCACCCCTCGCCCTGTGCCCTACCTGTTGCTCCACACTTCGACCTTGCACTTCAGTCCCAGTGGCAGGCAAGAGCCGAAGACAAGACAGACCAAATCAGGAGCCTTCCTGCAGGAAATAGGACCCTGTGCACCCCGCGGCTGACTCGTGTCTCCAGAACTCTGGCACTTGGGGTGAGTGGCAGGTGCACCGTTGACTAGGGTGGGGACAGAGGGCACGATGTTTTCCCAATGTCCACAGGAAAGGCTCGGGATGAGAGCCTGAGACAGGTGACGGAGCTGACTAGGCCTCAGACACATGTTCCCTGGAGAAACAAAGCTCTGGCCGTGGAGTCAGGTGGGACTGCAGGTGAGCGACTGCATCTCCCCAAGCCTCAGTTTCTCCTCTGCAACATGGGCTCTTAACTCCCCTCTTGCAGGGTGAATGTGGGTAGCAGGAGAGGGTGTTGAAGAGCAAGTGCTCTGAGAGGCGGCGGGTACCCCCGGGGCAGTCAACCAACAGCTAGTAAGTAGGATCACTTCCGGGAGAGGTAGGGGATAGTCTGCTTCTATACATAGATGTAGACCTTTTGTTCCATTTGCAAGTTAAACTCTCCCAGGTGCCGTGGTACAGGCCTGTAATGCCAGCACTCTGGAAGTCGGAGGCAAGAGGATCTCAAATTTGAGCCCAGCCAGGGCAGCTTAGCAACTTAGTGAGCTTCTGTCTTTAAAAATAAAAAGAAATGAAGATGTAGCTTAGTGCAGAGTCCCTGGGTTCAATCTTTGCTGTTGCCAAAATAAATAAATAAAGGAATAAATAAAAGGTAAACTCTGTTAAAGCCAACCTCCTACGTCATAACCCTTTGACCTTAGCTGGAAGAGTGAGCTTAAATTTGTTCGTTTATATGCCTTATCTGTGACTTTGTTTTTCTTAGAAAAAAAGTCTTTGCTATTCTTTGCTATGTGCCTATGGCCATCAAAGGCATACGTGGCCTCAGAGTGCTTTCTGGGGGACAAGGGAGGTTATAATCCCAGAAAAGTCTGAGAGGCAGGCAATTGTGTCAAGTGGCAGCTTACTGCAGGTTGTCCTTTGCTGGCAGTGTGACCTTGAGGGCAGGTCTTCCCCTGCCTGGACCTCAGTCCCTGGCTGCAGAGGAAAGTTAACCATGTCCCCACCACCTAGAGCAGAGAGGAGGGTTATGGCGGTCAAGTCTGCATCTTCAAGTGGACTCAGTCAGGTTGGGCTGGTCCCCGCTTCCACTTGGGCACGTTATAATCAAGCATGTGCGCACACGCACAAATGTACAACCCTTGCTTGGCTTTGTCATCCCGAACGCACTTTCCCATCACTGGCACAAAGCCGGGTAGAATCACAACGCTATTAACATCAGCAGCAAGGGGGAAGCGGTTGACTTAATAACAGAGCTGTGCACACCCAGGTGCAAAGGTTCACTACCCACATGCATGAATGGTTTCACCGGAGGCCGAGTCCGTGCCAGCAGCCTGCAATCTGGCTCTGGCTCTAGGTAGACTCTCATGCTTTGATCCTGTGTTTGAATCAGTATCGCGCTGGAATCCCAGAGTGTGTGCTTCCTTCCAAAGAGAATTGTATTCCCACCACCACACTGCAAAATTTCCACGGATGTTCCATGTTAGGTTTTTGAAAACGCACTACTCTGAAACATGGCCCCATTTTTTTTCCAACTGCTCGAGCTATGGGCTTTTCCAGACACTGGACTTGCCCACAAAGCAAGGTATAAGCAACTCCATATGGGAGTCAGACTGGCCTAGGCTCGGCTGCCCACCTGCTGGATGTTTGGGGCCATACCTTCCTTTGGCTCAGCCTGGGTTGCCTCACTTGCGAAACAGGCATAAACATATCCTCTAGCCAGGCATGGTGCTGCAGGCCTGTCAGCTCAGGACTCTGGGAGGCCGAGGCAGGACAATCATAAATTCAAGCCCAGTGTGGGCAACTTGGCAACTTAAAGTGACCCTGTCTCAAAACTAAAAAATAATAGTAATTAAAAAAAAAAAAAAGGAATGAGGATATAGCTTAGTGTGAAGGCCCGGGGCTCGAGCCCTCCCCACAAGTCCTGTAGGGCTACTGTGAAGATTATGCTAGGATAATATATACAAAGTACCGAGCACATCGACTGTCACACTGAAAAAAATAATAGCTACTATACTAGTGTTTTTACTCCCACATGGCCAGCTCTTTTCTCTGGAATAAACCCTTTCATCACAACCTTCGTGACTTTGGCTGGGTCATTTCTCTTCCCTGGGCCTCAGTTTCCTCAGTCATACAAGGATGTCTGCCTCATCGTTAAAGTTTTGCACACAGGAGATACAGAGTCTTGGGCTGTGCTCCCTGTCTCTGCCTTGGGCGGGTTCTGCAGGTGCATGGCTGCGGCTCTTCCCTCCTGCTCTCTGGTCTTTTCCATCTCCACGGTCTCCTAAGTGGTAAACACTCTTCTCCCATCTCAAACATTCCTGCTTGAAGTGACTTCCTTTTCTCCCTCAATCCTTTGCTGATTTTCAAGGGAATGTGATTGTGGGAAAAGTGTCGCTCTGGAAAAGACAGGTCTAGGTGTCCTCCCCCAAGCCCAGCTCTTCCTCCAATGCTTTGACCTTGACTAGCTGACCTTGCTTTCTCTGAGTCTCAGCTTCTCATCTGCAGGCTGGGTCCAGTGATCCTTGCTTCTGTTATACGTGAGCTCCCAGACTTTTTTTTTTTGTCCTCATAAGAATGCCATCCATTCTTCCGTTTGTCTATCCACCCATCATTCCATCCTTTGAATTCCTGCTACGAGCCAGTACCTATTCTAGGTCCTGGATATAGAGTAATGAACAGCATAAAAGTCCCTGCCTTCCTGGACTGATAATCTAGTGGGGAGACAAGGAGGCAGGAACTTTGTTAGGAAACTGCGGCTCAGTTATGACGAACTCACCTGGGTTTCAGCACAGAAAGTGTGCATCCCCAGACTGCCCTTCATCTTGACCAGACTGGAAAGGTTGGTCACCCTCACCCTGTCAGGTTAAGGATCTTGCTCGGGATCACACAGCGAGCGTGTGCCAAAGCTGGGCAGGACGGAGGGTCTGAGCTGTGACTGCCACCTGCCTGTCCTGTGCTGCCTCTCAGATGCATCTCAGGGACTTGGGAACATACAGAAAAACTCTTTATTTCTCTGCCTTGATATTGTCAGTGTACAAAAGGGACCATCCCTCTAGAGAGGGTGCAGAGACTGTCGGGAGACCCAGTGTGGGAGAGGTTTTTGGCAAAGGTCACATCACAAGACAGGTCAAGCGGGGTCCGCCTCCTCCTGCATCCTTCTTTTAGCTTACCCTCGCTGTCATTTTCAGGGTGCTGAGGACAGAGGGCCTACTGTGTACTACCGAGGACCTACTCTGTGCCAGGCACCTTACCACGAACTGGGAACAACTTGACCTTTAATTCTCACGACAGCCTGTGAGATTGGGGCTGCCCTTATTTTACCGATGAGGGGGCTCCCAAGGCAGAAGATGGGAGGAGAGGGGAGAAGGAGGCCAGGGGCCCACCATATTCAAGCCCAGGCTCCCAGCTGCAGGCAGAAAGGCTCAGAAGAAGGATGCCTTTCTGCTTGCAGATTCCACCTCTGATTTGGCTTTCAAAACCCTGACCAAGTCCAGTTCTTGTGGGCTGGAGCCACTTCCCCTCTTTACAAAACTAGGCCATGTGGAGAACGTCCCTGCTGCTCAGGGCCTTGGGCCCCAGTTGCCAGGAGCCTGAGTCAAGAGGAGGGAAAGTTGAGTTTGGCCCTTCCGGGCACAAACAGTTCTCTTGTTCTGCCTCAGCAGGAGCCAGCAGTGTAGTTCAAGGTCAAAAGCTGCAAGGCCTTCTAAACTTCTAAGGGCCCAGCCAGCCACCCAAAAGCAGGCTGAGTTCTATGCTGGAAAACCAAGTTACCAAGTTCTGAGGCCAGACATCAGCTGATAGTCTCCTAGGTGCTCCAGCTAGCTGCTATCCTAGCACGGAGTAGGCATGCTAGAAACCCTGGTAAGTTCACTTGAATTGGAATCACTTATTAACTACACCACTCGTGGGCTGTGTGACGAGAGGTAAGGCACTTTACCTCTCTGATCATCTGTTTCCTCCTCTGTAAAATTGGATTCATAATAGCAGCCTCCGCTCTTGCAAAGATGCTGGGGGACTTAGGTGGAATAAAGCACATGCAGCCTTAGCACTGGGGCTGGTGACCCACTGGCACTTCATGTAAGTCACTAAGTCATTTCACTTGCACTGAGTGCTTGGTTGGACGTGTTAAGTCCCCCATCCCCTTTGAGATATATGCGTCACTGGAAGTTGGTAGCCCCAGTAGCAGAGCTAAGATGCAAGATTTGACATCAGGATGTGTCCTAACGACTTGATTATCCAGTGTGCGCTTGGCCAAGGTTCTATTAAGACTTTTAAAGCCACAGCCTGGGGGCTGGGGATGTCGCTCAGCCATCATAATACTTGCCTAGGAAGCGTGAGGCCACAGGTTCAATCCCTGAGCACCACATACTAGCTGGACATGGTGGCATGTGCCTGTAAATCAAAGCACTGAGGAGGCTGAGGCAGGAAGATTGCCATGAGTTCTATGCCAGGCTGGGGCTACAGAGTAAGTTCAAGACCAGCCTGAACTACAGAATGAGAGCCTGTCTATAAATAAATAAATAAATAAATAGGGGCTGGAGGAATGGTATAGTGGTTAAAGTGCTTGTCTTGCAAGCATGAGGCCCTGAGTTCAACTCCCCAGCACTACATAAAGCTGGGCTTGATGAAGCCTGCCTGTAATTCCAGCACTCAGGAGGCTGAGGCAGGAGGATTGCCATGAGTCCAAGGCCAGCCTAGGCTACAACAGTGAGTTCAGGACCACCCTGGGCTACAGAGCGAGACCCTGTGTCAAAAAAAAAATCAAGAATAAAAATGGGCTGGGAAGGTAGCTCAGTATGAAGGCCCTGGACTTGATTCCCCTGTAGCAGATAAAGAAAAGAAGGAAGGAAGGAAGGAAGGAAGGATTGAGAGCTCCAGGGAAGCTCCCCAGAGGAAGCTGTGTCCCTTACCAGCTGGGTGACCTTGCACAAGTGTCTTTGCATCTCACACCTCACTGTGTCCCCTGCAAAATGGGAAAATGATAATCCCTACACCCTGGGGTGTTGGGAACTACACCAGGGGCATAGAATGGGAAGTCAGTGGTGTCTGATACTTCCTCAGCCTTTCATGGCCAGGGGCAACTGCAGTGGTGGTGGAGATGGCGTGGTGCTGGCAGATGACCACGGGGTGCCTCATTCCACCCTTCCTTCTCACAGCGGACGGGATGCGCGTGGTGGTGATCGGAGCAGGCGTCATCGGGCTATCCACTGCCCTCTGCATCCATGAGCGCTACCACTCGGCCCTGCAGCCACTGGACATGAAGGTCTACGCAGACCGCTTCACCCCACTCACCAGCACAGATGTGGCTGCTGGCCTCTGGCAGCCCTATCTCTCCGAACCCAACAACCCGCAGGAGAAGTGAGTGACGCCCTACAGGGAAGGCTGGAGGAGCCACAGAGCTGGCCTGCCCAAAGGGATTCCCATCCCCATGAGCAAGACCCTTCTGCCAACTCTGACTGGCACAATATAAAGAAAATACCTAGAAACTGGGTGATGATATGTGTCTGTAGTCCGGGCTATTGGGGAGGCTGAGGCAGGAGTCTCTTCAATCCCAGTTGTTCAGTAGCAGACTGGGCAACACAGAAGTCCCTGTCTGTGTTACTTTTTCATTCCTGGGACAGAATTCCCAACATCGACTAGTTAAAGGAGAAAAGATTTAGTTTAGTTTACAGTTTCAGAGGGTCTCACACAGTCCATGCATGGATGGTCAACAGGGGTGCAGCCAGAGAGCACGTGTCAGCATAGCAGGCCGGAAGCCAAGTGTGGGAGGAGGGGCGGAACCAGCACACACCCCTCTGGGTTGAGCCCGGAATTGGCATCCCTTCCAGTCAGGCCCCGCCTCCCAGCAGCAAACAATATTCATGATATTCCCAACATGCATGAGATTTTGGGGAGATGCTCCAGACCCAAACCACAACTGTCCCCATCTCAAAAAAATAAATAAATAAATAAACATCTGGAGTTGTAGAGTAAGTACTCTACCCATGATATGCGTAAGACTTCAGGTTTGGGCCCCAGAATTGAAGTGGGGGGCAGCAGGAAATACTAATGGATTTGCCCTCTACTTTGTGCCAGACACTGTGTCACTAGAAGTCCTTGTCTTCGCTTGTCCCTAAGCCAGGTAGCTGTCAGTACCACATGCACTGATGGAGCCAGAAAACCTCCAGCCTGCTCAGGTTGATCAGAGAACTTGCAAAGGGCATTATGCCAGCTGGAAACTGACAGCTGCGTCAACAGAGGAACCCTGGGAATCATGCCTCAGCCATAAGTTTCTTTCCTGCTTGTGTAAATTCCAAAACCAGGGGCTGGAAGAATAGCACGGCAGTTAGAGAGCTCGCCTAGCAAGTGCAAGGCCGTGAGTTCAATTCTCCAGCTCCACATAAGCCAGACATGGTGGCCAATGCCGATAATCTTAGCACTCAGGAGGCTGAAGCAGTATATTTTTGTCAGTTCAAGTCCAGCCTGGACTGTATTAAGGAATTCAGGACCAGTGTGAACTGTAGATCAAGATGCTATCTTTAAATAAATTCCCAAACGAACGCTCTTGATCAATGGAGGGGCGATGCTGGAGCCCTTTCCACCTCTTGGCTCTGTTGACCTTTGATATGGCTCCCCAAGCTGCCTCCAGAGTCACCCTGAGCTCGTGGGACCACATGTGCAGAGTGCTCAGGTCAACACAGCCCCATGGCCCTGCTTAACTGCAGCCCAGGCTAGGACGCATAGCTGAGCTATGTGCCCCAGGGGATAGAAGAAGGAATTTGGGGACAGCAAGCCAGTGTCTGCCACCAGAATTCACAGTGTGTGTGTGTGTGTGTGTGTGTGTGTGTGTGTCAGGGTGGGATAGGACTCAGAACCAGACCAAACCTTTTGGCTCATGGTCCTGAAAATATTGGGAAATCTGGGAGGGGGAGATCTGTCTGCAAGGAGAGCACAGTGCACATCTGGGAATTGGACATGTCCCCACAGTCTAATTACATCCTGTGTTAGCTGACCTTCTGAGGATTTTTGTCCAGCTCAGCACTAGATGACCAAGTCTCTGGGTGACCCTTCCAGGGAGTGGAACCAGCAGACCTTTGACTATCTCCTGAGCCACGTCCAATCTCCCAGCGCGGAAGCCATGGGCTTGGCTCTAGTCTCAGGCTACAACCTCTTCCATGACGCTGTGCCGGTGAGTGGAGAGTTTTGCTTGTAAGCAGTCACAGGCCAGGCCAGTGGCAACAGATGCCTGGATTAAAATTAGGTTCATTTTCTTAGTTTACGATTTTTTATTTTTGTCTTTTTCGGGGGTAGACAAGGTCTTACTGTGCTGCCCAGGATGGTCTTACACTCTGAGTTTCAAGCACCCTTCTGCCTCAGCTTCTCTAGTTGTTGTGGCTATAGGTATGGATCACTGATCCCAGCTAAATTTTAAAAAATATTTTATATGAAGATCCAGCCCAGGGCTTTCATTGAGCTATATCCCCAGCTTTTTTTCTTTTTCTTTTTTTTTTTTTAGTTTTAATTTTGAGGCAGGGTCTCACAAAGTTACCTGGGCTGGGCTGGAACTTGCCATCCTCCTGCCTCAGCCTCCTGAGTGCTGGGATTACAGGCCTGCATCACCTACAAAGAATTTTCTTTATTATTATTTTTTAATTTTTTATTTTTTGAGACAGTCTTCCTCTGTAGCCCAGGCTGGTCCTGAACTCACTATGGAGCCCAAGCTCACCTTGGATTCATGGCAATCCTCCTGCCTCAGCCTCCTGAGTGCTGGGATTATAGGCGTGAGCCACCATGCCCAGCTGGTGTGGTGCTGGGGAATTGAACTTGGGTACTTAGCACTTGATGTAGCACTTGCTAGGCAAGCACTTTAACCACTGAGCCATTCTTCCAGCCCCTACAAATAGTTTTTAAAAACCTTGAATTGGTACAGGCAAAACCCTTACATGTTCTGTAGTGGGAGCACTTTGATGCCAAAGTGTGTCACCCATCCCTGAAGATCCCATGACATATCCTCAAGAGAATGTAACTCTCATGATAGCAAGAACAGTGCTGGATCCTTTCCTAAGGATCTTACAACCAGTGGCTCATTTCATTCTTTAAAATTTTTTTCTTTGTGTATGTGTGTGGTGCTAGGTATTAAACCAGGGCCTTTGTACTGAGCTATATCTCCAGCCAATTTTTATTTTAATTTTTTAATTTTGATTTAGGCTCTCACTAAGTCATACTGGGGTGGGTTTGAACTTGTGATCCTTCTGCTTCTGCCCAGGCTGGGCTTGAACTTGGGGTCCTACTGCCTCAGCCTCCTGGAGTGTTGGAATACCAGGCCTGTGCCAGTGCACCTGGCTGTCTCATTTAATTCTCACAACAAGAAGTATGTGTGATCCTTAGCCTCATTTTACAGATGAGAAAGCAGAGACTTAAAGGAATGGAATCACTTGCCCAAAGCCACAAAGCTTTTTAGAGGCAAAGCTGGAGCCAGGAACGGTGGTGGGAAGCTGAGGCAGGAGGATCACGAGTTCAAGCTTAGCCTAGGAAATTTAACAACTTAGTGAGATCCCGTGTTGAATAAATAAACAAACAAACAAACAAATAAAAATTTAAAATAGACCAAATCTAAAAAGAAGGCCTGAGGATATAGGTTGGTGCGAAGGCCTCAAATTCAACTCCTAATACCACAAAACAAAAAAAGCAAAAGCAAAAAAAAAAAAAAAAAAAAAAAAAAAAAAAAAAAAAAAAAGGAAAAAAAAATCCCATAAGGGGCAGAGGTAGAGCTGGTATTTGAACCCAAGCAATCTGTGAGCATATTGTGCCCAAAGAGGAATGACAGAGCCTTGGAGGCTGTCATGGGTGGCCTGGAGAGGGTGGCATAGCTCAGTGCCCAGCACCCTGGGATAGCTTTCAAGAATATTCAGTTTTTAGTGCTGTGTGAAAGATCTATCTACAGTGTCTGTCATCCTTCCTGCGGCCAGGAGTGATTATTAACTCCATAATGCAAACAAGAAAATGAACCTTCGAGTTCACAGTCCTAACTGGTGAGGCGGAAGTCTCCATTATCTGTTTTTGTCATTATCCTTTTGATTGACTGCCACCGCCTCTGTGTCTCCTGCCCTTCTTCCTCTTCAGGACCCTTACTGGAAAGACACAGTTCTAGGATTTCGGAAGCTGACCCCCAGAGAGTTGGACATGTTTCCTGATTACAGGTGAGGTTGTTGTCATGGGCAAAGGGGCTGAGACACCAAATTCAGGCAGAACTGTCCTGAAGGTAGTAGTAGAGGGGCATACCAAATTACTTGGCTCATTTCTTATCTAGAACGCCAGCATCCTGTCTCCTGGTACTCTGTCTAACTGGGCTTTGGGCTGGGGAGGTAAAATCGCAGGTCTCAGGAGTTCCATAATGACAACAAAATACCAGACACAGGAGATTACTTGCAAAGTAAAGACTATAAGGAGGGGTTGACTTTGGCTCATGTTTCTGGAGGTTCAAGTCCAAGATCAGGGATCCTCTTCCCATGAATTTGGGCCTCTGATGCAGATGCCCATAGGCACAGTGAGTGCAGAGGGTAGGGTCACATATCAGAGTGAGTGCTCAAACCCCAAGAGAGGAAGCCAAGAAAGGAGAAGGGTTTGGGGGTCCCACGATCCCTTTTAAGGAAAGCACCACCAGTGACCTCCTCCTAAAGATTCTACCTCCCAATATTTCCATCTCAAGCCTTTACTGATAGATCTTTGGTCTAACCACAGCGCTCTACCTTGCTATCTTGTTTTCTAGATGAGAAAGAGCTGAGCTTCAGAGAGGCTAAGGAACTTCCTAAAGTCACACAGCCACATGACCAAACTAAGATTTCCACTCACTCGGAGAACTCAGTCCTTTTCTTCTTTTCTCTACAGCCTGCTGCCTCTCTGGTTCCTCTCCTAAGTTCCCTCTTCAAATCCACTTCCAACCTCCACTTGCATTTTCCGATATCAAGGCTGGCTTTGTCTGGTGGAAAAGTTTTTGCATTGAGCTGAAACCAGCTCCCTGTTATGAAAGCTGCCCAGTGATTTTCTGTAGTCTTTGAGGTTCCACGGAACGATACTGATTCCACTTCCAATTAGCAGTCTTCAAAACCAGCTCTGATTCTGACTTTTCTTGTTACCTTTTGCCTGCTCTGACCCTAGCTACGGCTGGTTCAACACAAGCCTGATTCTAGAAGGGAAGACCTACTTGCAGTGGCTGACTGAGAGGTAAGATTCTAATATTTGGTTTGAGGAGGGCCTTTTCCAGCAACCCAGCTATAGAAGACTGGCCGGGGGATTCCTGGCTATTTTGCCCAGACGCTGGAATTGAAGAGACCCTTAGGCTAGGAGTGGGAGCTCTCCTTGGTCCTGACCCCCATTGTGCACTGAGGTCCTGTTTCCAGCGCTTGGCTGGCATCAGAACAACCTAAGCAGCTTTTATTGGTGGGAGCGAGGGAGAGGGTAAACTGGACATTGAACCCAGGGCCTTCACACTTCACTACATCCCCAGCCCACTAAGGGACTGCTCTTACTATGTCACTAAGTTGCCAAGGCTGGGCTTGAACTTGCAATATTCTAGCTTCAGCCTCCCAGAGTGCTGGGATTGTAGGCCTTGCCACAGGGCCCAGCTAACTTGGACATATTATATTTACTAGCTACTTCAGTAAAATTCCTAATTCTTGTGCAGTTGTTTAAAATAGATGCTCTTAAGTTTTCCAGATATATTTTCATAATTTGTAAAATATCTTGCAAATTATATAACTACATCATGGGTCAGTTTGTCCTGGTCTCTGTCTCTCTCTCTTTTTTCTTTCTCAGTTGCTTTGGCCAGTATTCCTAGAACAATGCTGGCTAATACCACTTACTATAATGGGCATCCTTGTCTTGTTCTGGAGGTTAATAGAAATCTCATAGCAAACACCAGGAAGAGGAAGACATTGATATTTATAGTCACATACATTCATATTAAGGAAGATTGCATACATTTCCTATATTTCACTTAAAATATTGAAAATATGGAATTAATAGAGATTTTTACTATCGGGTGATTGGGTGAGATCTTTATTTATGTATTATCTATCTATATTTATTTATTTATGGTACTGGGGACTGAACCCATGGCCTTTGCACTGAGGTACAACCTGAACCCCCCAGGCTGTGGGCATAGCTCAGTGTTAAAGTGCTTACCTAGCAAGCACAAGGGCCTGAATTCAATTCCTTAGCACCCCATAAGCTGGGTGTGTTGGTACATACTTGTAATCCTAGCGCTCAGGAGGCTGAGTCAGGATGATTACCTAGAGTTCAAGGCCAGTGTGGGCTACATAGCAAGTTCAGAACTAGTCCAGACTGCAGAGCAAACAAACAAACCAAACTAAACCAACAACAGCAAAACCAACCCCAGCCCCCTACCACTTTGTTATTGTTTATTTGAGACAGAGACTCTCTAAGTCACCAAGTTGCCCAGACTGGGCTGGAATTTATGACTCTTCTGTCTCAGCCTGCCAGAGTTCTGGGATTACAGAGATGCACCACCATAGCTGGTGGAGAAATTTTAAAATATAAATTGCAGGATGCCACATTACACCTACTGAATCAGACACCTGCTGCAGGGGTTCATGCTCCTGTATTTTAAGAAGTTCCCTGGTTGAGTCTAGTGATGAACCAGATTCGGGAGCCTCTGTACTGTCAGGATTCTTCTTCTAACTTTGGGACATTTGTGACTTCAGTCCAGTGTTTTCCAGGAGCAAACTATCCTAGTTCTCCTATCCTGAGGAAATTAAGTAGATGAAATATTCTTGAGGCTGTCACCTTACCTATGCTTTATTTGCTAATTTGGCTTTTTATGTTTTCTTAATACTATATATCTAATTGTGACAGATACTTTCCTTCGAGACTTTAGTTTTGTTTTATGGTATTGGAAATGGGACCCAGGGCCTCACACATACTAGACATGGCTCTACTACTGAGCCACACACCCCCACCCTCCTCTGGGAAGGGTATTTGCAGCCCATCTCACACCCTGTTTCTAACAAAGGGGCCGGGGGTGTAGCTCAGTGATTGGAGCACTTAGCTAGGAAGCAGAGGGCCTGTTCAATCCCCAGCACCATATAAACTGGGCATGGTGGTCCATGCCTGTAATCCCAGCACTCAGGAGGCTGAGGTAGGAGGACTCCCATGTGTTCAAGGCCAGCCTGGGCTACACAGTGAATTCAGGACCATTGTGGACAAAAGAGCGAGATCCTGCCTCAAAAAATAAATAAATAAAAAATATCAAAGGGGCATTTGACATTGATCCAGCCTTGCCCCTCCACCCTAATCTTATACACTTTGATGTTACAAGGCAGCCTGGTAGCCCTAAGAGTGAGGGCGTGAAGAGGATTGGGTGGGAGTTTCAACTGCTCGTCTAGGACTCACTAAATGACCTTTAGAAAGATTCTTCACCCAACTTCATCAGCTCCGAAAGAGACTGGGGCCATCCCATTGGACCTTGCTCCTCAAGGGACACTGTGTGGACCACCAATGATTTGTTCAGCAAGACACCTGGGATGTAATTTGTTTACACAGCCATTTTCTCAAGGGCCACCCAGTGGGACCAATGTCCACAGAATTGTCCCTATGTCATCCTCTAGGAGAGATGGGGCAAGAGCTGAATTCTAGGTTGTTGATGTGTCTGATCATCCCAGGTTAACTGAGAGGGGAGTATCATTCTTCCAGAGGAAGGTGGAGTCTTTGGAGGAGGTAAGCTGCAGGGCTGAAAGTGGAAGGAGGGAGGAAAGGGGAGGAGAGAGGAGAAGAGAGGAGGTGGAAGGAAGAGATGGTGGGGGTGGGGGGGTAGGAAGCCTGTGCTTCCTGCTCCTGGATTGGCTCCTGGGGTCTCCTCTGTGCCTGACAGAGACCCTACGCTTTTGTGCTCAATCCCAGGAGGACTCAGACACGGTGAGGCAGGAAGTGTCTGCCTTGATGTTGGCTACAAAAACAAAAGAACTGAAATCACGGTGGCCACCTATCAGAGCCTCTCCTCCCTGGTATCAGCTGCTCTCCACTCTCAAGGCCCAGACGCTTCATGCTTCTGCAAAGTGCAGGCCCTGGTGGAGTACACTGGACAGTGTCACCTCATCATCATGATAAGGGGGGAGGGCAGCTAATAAACCAATGGCTGGGCACCAAAAGCTTGACCATATGGCTTCATTCAACCCAGCACTTAGAATAATGCCTGGCATATGGCAGGCACACGCCATCACACGTAGCTACTGGTGTTACGTAGTGAGGGTAGCCCTAAACTGGAGAGTATCCCTGACCTAGACGAGCTGGGTGCCCAGCATGGCTCTGCTAATGTCTTGGCAGAGTGGAGAGCAAGAGAGTAAGATGAAAGAGACCAGGAAGAGGAAGAGGGCTTGCTCAAGGTTACCAGCTTTCTGCTTCCACAGTTCTTGCTTTTTTCTCTTCATTTTATTCTTTGTGGTACTGGGGATTCACACTGAGCTACACCCCCAGCTCAGTTTTACTTTTGGCTTTGAGACAGGGTCACTCCAAGTTGTTAACTTGCCCAAGCTGGGCACAAACTTTCAATCTTCCTGCCTCAGCCTCCCAAATGTTGGAAGTAGAGGCCTGCACCACTGGGCCTGCGGGTACTTGTTTTTACTTTATTTTTTATTTTATTTATTTTTTGAGACAGGGTCTCTCTCTCTGTAGTCTAGGCCAATCCTGAACTCACTATGTCATCCAGGCTGGCCTCAAACTCAGAGCAATCTTGCTGCCTGAGCCTCCCTAGTGCTGGGATTGCACTAGGGAGGTGTGCCACCACGCCTGGCTTAATACTCCTTTTTCTATACAGCATTGCCTGGGATGCTCATAACAGCCTATGAGCAGGTACTTCCGGTCCCTTTCGATCACGGGCAACTGAGCCTCCAGGAGGTCAGGGAATCTCTGAGGTCCCACTGGGCAGACGGCAGGGTGGAGATTGGGAGCCACCTCCTTTCACTTCCTGTCCCACAGGGAGTAGGAGGAAGGAGGGGCTGGGATGCCGGGTCCTCACTCCTTCCGTTTCTTGGCCCTGTTTGCCGCTGCCAGGTGGCCAGAGGAGGCACGGATGTGATCATAAACTGCACAGGGGTGTGGGCTGGAGCACTGCAACCTGACCCACTGCTGCAGCCAGGCCGGGGCCAGATTGTTAAGGTGAGTGTGGGCTGAGACCGCCAGCTTCCAAGAGCAGGAAGTAGTTCTACAGGCTTGTTCTGTTTCTACTTGAGGGGAATTGATGTGTTAAACAGACAGGACGGTCCAACTTGTCTCCACCACCCTGAATGTTTTATTTTGGGAATCTTTTTTGGGGAGCTGTACAAGAAATTAAACCCCAGGGCCTTTGTACTGAGCTACATTCCCCAGCCCCCTCCGATGTTTTTATTTTACTTTGAGACAGGGTCTTTCTAGGTTGCTAAGTGGTCCAGGCAATCCTCCTGCCTCAGCCTCCTAGAGTTCTGGGATTTCAGACATGTGTCACCGTGCTTGGTTGGGATTGCTTCTTGAGAGCAAAGCACATGAGGATCCATCTCTGCCTGGGGTGCGGGAGGGGGAATAGCTGTGCTCGCCTGTTTTGTAGTAGAAATAGCAAAAGCTTATGGAGTTTCCTAAGTGCCGGGCACAGACATGAGTTCTTGCTTGTGTTAATGCATTCAGTCTCGCACAATGCTTTGAGGTGGGCCATACCATCATCAGCTTACAGAGAAAGAAACTGCATCACAGAGGAGTCAAGTCTCACACACACAAGTTCACATGGGAGCGCATGGGGTTAGAGCCCAAGCAACCTGGCATAGGGGCTGGGGGTGTGACCATCTTCCCGTGCTGCCTGTCACATCGTGTGTGTGTGTGTGTGTGTGTGTGTGTGTGTGTGTGTGCATGTGTGCATGTGTAGGGAGTGTGTGTGTAAGTGCACAGCTACTGGTGGACGTGTCTGTGTGTGTGGGGGGGGCATGTGTGTTCCTGATGTGGGCAAATATGTGTGTGCACGCACCAGTGTGCACTTGGCCTCTTGTAGGTCCGCTAGGCCAGGTCTAAACAGGGGCGAGGGGTGTCTTTCTGCATGAGGCACCAGTCAGGTGTGCTCTTGGGCCGCTGGGCTCCTGAGAGGGCAGGGGACTCACCTTGCTTACCACTCTTCTTAGGACTTCTGCCCATGGGGAGCAAGGCCGGGGGAGCCTGTTGATCCAGCTCCCCTGACAAGACTTCTCTGTCCCAACTCAACAGGTGGATGCCCCGTGGATGAAGCACTTCCTGATCACCCACAGCTCAGGAGGTGGCATCTACACGTCCCCATACATCATTCCAGGGTAACAATCTGACTGCTCTTTATGGCCCACTGCCTGCCCCAGGCCCTTTACTTAGCCCCTACTGTTGTTTTCTCCAAGTGTATTTTTTTTACAGTGAGTTTGGATAATTAAATCCCTGGGAAGGCAGGACTCAGCCTTGATTGGGCTTTACCTTGAACAGTCTTTTAAATGCCAGTGGTGATGAGATGGGACAAAGGTAGCAGACGTCATGGCAGGGATAGCAGCAATGGGAATACATGGCAAGACAGGGGCTGGAGTGGTAGAGGTGGAGATGATGGTGGTGGTGATGCTCATGGTGGAGGTGGCAATGCCGGTGAAGTTGGCGGAAGTGTTGACAGATGACGCCCTTGTTGATGGTAGGATGGCTGTAGCTGGTCACGCTGTTACTGAGGGGAAAGATGGCATCGTTGGAAGTGTTAGTTGGGATAAGGGGAGCAGAGGAGTGACGTCAATGTGGTGGCATGAGGAGGGGTGGTGGTGAGACCAGTGTCATTAATGGTGGTGACTGGGACCTCGATCATACCAGTGGAGATGACATCAGTGACGTTCCCAGAGTGGCAGAGATGATGGTCTCCAAGGCAACTGCAGTGACTATCTCTGGTGGCATTAATGGTAGAGGTGGAATAGATCAATCAATTGACACATTAATCATCAGTAGTAGTGAAGACACCAATATTGATGGCAATGTTGGTGGTGGGGCGGGTTGGGGGACAAGGTTGATGGTGATGACCGTGGCATGCAGAGACGACGTTGTTGTAGAGACAGTAGCGAGGGAGCCCCCAGCGATGACTTCTCCTCATCTCAAAGGCTTCGTTTTTTTTTAGACTCCTCTCACTTTTCCATAGGATCCATTCGGTTACCCTTGGAGGCATCTTCCAGCTGGGGAACTGGAGCGAGGTCAACAGTGCCCAAGATCACAACACCATCTGGAAAGGCTGCTGCAAACTGGAGCCTACATTGAAGGTGAGGCTAAGCCAGGGAGAGTATCTGCGCTCAAGCCTAGCTTCCCAACATCTTGGTCATGAGCACCTGGAGGATAGAAAAACACCACCGCGGGGATCTGTGGGCAAACTCATTCCAGCAAGGGATGCCTTTTAACAAAGTACAGGGAAGTCTTTTTGATGGACCAACACACTCTAACTGGCATTCGTCCCTTCTGAGGTGATGTTTTCATGTTCACTCTTGCCTGCTGTGGTGTTGAAATGAGAAATGGCGATGGATGTGGAGGTTGGGGTGGGTGGTGACGAGGTGGCAGAGAGCGGGGATACCAGATGATGGGAGGACAATGGTGAAGGTGATGGGGAAGTGAAGATCACTGGTAAGATGGCGCCTGTGGAGGGTGGGAGAGATGATGCGTTTGAGATGGATAGTGGTTAGTGGTGGGATCAGTGAAAGATGACAGTGGCCATGGTAATGAACATGGTGGCTGACAGGTAGTGATGACAGTAGCACAGATTAATTAAGGTGACTCTGATGGGGTTGATGGTGGTGGTCGTAATGAGATTCCAAAAGGAAACTCACTACCACCTAAAACTGGCAACAGCAGGGGAAACACAACCCGGCGGTGAGATGCCAACATTTTTCTTTCCAGAATGCAAGAATTGTTGGTGAACATACTGGTTTCCGGCCAGTGCGCCCCCAGATCCGGCTGGAAAGAGAATGGCTTCATGTTGGATCTGCAAGCACTGAGGTGTGTTCTGGCAGTACCCTACCTGGCTCCTAGGTGACTCTGCCATTTCCAGGGAAATGTCTACGTGACCTGAGGTCAGAGATAGTGTTGTTATTGTCTCCCTCCCTACAAACAGTGGGACTGAGGCTTGATGATGATAAAAGACCTGCACAGTGTACTAGAGGACAATATCTTGGTTTGCTAAAGTCAGTGGTTGAGTAGAAGGAAAATGGGCACTTTCTGCCAGGCACCATGACACAGTTAGCTTATTAAATTTCTCTTATAGCTGCCTGGAATAGGGACAGTTCTCCCCATGCTTCAGGTGAGGTCCCTCCCTAAGTCAGACCATTGTTGGGGGACAGAGTTGGGATGTGATTTGAATTTGTCTTGAGTACCACTTCCCAGGTATCCATTATGTGGGTGTCCATTATCTCTCTGGGGGGTCATTTCGTGTCCCCTTTCATGGGGGTATCAACTGGACTTCTTAAAGACATGATGGTTGTCCTGGGCTGAAGAAACTGATCTGAGTAAGTAGTGGCTGGGATGCCACTCAGGGAAGCAACGCCCATACCTTCCTAATGAGGTCATCTTTCTTCCTTTATCCAGGTGTACAGCATGTGTGTGTGTGTGTGTGTGTGTGTGTGTGTACGCGTATGGAGAAGGGTTGTATGTATCCACATGTGGGATGTGTGTGCACATGTGTGAAAGGGAGAGTCACAAATGGAATTTGATTTCATGCTGATGGCTTTAGCAACAGAGGCCCAGAGGTCTGGCTGGCTCCCTGCATGCACTGCCATGCCATCCAGAGTCCACTCACTCAGTATTCCCGCTTTGTATACCTCCTTGGGAAGAAGTCTGCCTGTCAATCCTGGGGACTCACCTGTGCTGAGCAGGGTGGGAAGGAGGATGGTGATCCAGGGAACTTTTTATGTTGAGGAAATCTTTGATCCCAGGGTCTGTCTGCAGGTGATTCTGCTTTCCTGTGCCGAGTATGTAAACCGGAATACAAGAGTCTAGGGTGTTGTCCTCCAGCTGTGCAAAGCCTTCCTCCTACAGTTGTTCCCAGGGGCCCAGCATACCACAAATGTGCTTAGAGAAGTTCCTGGCATCTCGCTTTGCCCTGGACTCTTCAGAGGCTCTGAGTTGTTCAGTATCATAAAGCTCCTTGACCCCTTCCTGGAGTCCCTCCCCAGCCTGTCCACCTTCTCTCGTCTCTCCCAGGTTATCCACAACTATGGTCACGGAGGATACGGGTTGACGATTCACTGGGGCTGTGCCCTGGAGGCAGCCAAGCTCTTTGGGAAAATTCTGGAAGAAAAGAAGTTGTCCAGGATGCCAGCATCCCACCTTTGAGGACTCCAGGGACCACCAGCTTCCCTGCAAGAATTTCTGTCCCTCTGTCACCTAAGCCTGCACTTACTCCCTGTGCCCACCACTGCTTCTTTCCACAAAGAGGCACAAGAGGAGAGGAAAACACACAATCCTTTTCTAGAGGGGTGCCCAACCTCACCTGGAGCCCCTCATCATATTGAGGTCACTCCTCTGTCCTTGGATCTGACATTGAAGAACAGCCACAGAAAACTAAGGAGAGCTGAGATTAAATTGCAAGTCACATGGACATATTAATGGTTCTGAAAAGTCCTGCAGCAAAGACTCTTACGGGGGGTACCTATCTGATATGGTTTAACCCAATGCCTCTTATACCTATATGACTATGGAAATCTTTGAGTGCCAGGGGACCACTGGGGGAAAAGTTGGAGCTAATTTTGTTGTAAGAAGTCCTAGGTAGAACTGGGGTGTGGAGGAGATCCAAGAGCCACAGCATTGAACTGGTAGCACCTGCTGCCTGCTGCACATCCAGGTCTCCAGATGGTACCAGCTGTCCACACAGCTGCTCCATGGGTCCCCTGTAACCACTGAGGGGCCACTGAGGGGAGCATCCTAAAAGTCACGCCTTCATGAATTAAGATCGCTGTGCAGGCTCCTTGATGGCAAGGCAGACTTAATCTCTCCCTTGTCCTCTGAGATGACAGACTGTTAGATGTTTTCGAAATGAGCCTGTGGCAGAATACTCCAGACGAACAGATCCAGTGAGTTGGATGGATAAATGGATGGAAGGGTGGAGAGATAGATGAACAGATGGATGGATGGACAGATGATAGACAGACTGGCATTATGAATTTATTAAGGAAGTTGGCTTGCATGGCTGTGGAGGCTGTCAGCAGGCAGGAGCCCCTCAGATATCAACAGCATGTCTGAGTCCAGCTTTGAAATCTTCAGCACCAGAGGTGCTACTGGATTAACGCTCATCTGAGGCCAAAGGTCTGAGAACCCGGGAGACCCTGACATCAGTCTGGTAGTTAACACATCATACATTCTGGAGTTTCTCGTGCCCAAAGGCAGGAGAACAAGAGTGTCCCAGCTCCAGGAGAGACTGGAAAGCACCTTTCTCTGCCTCTTTTGTTCCTTCTAGGCCCCACTGTATTAGGTGGTCCCTGCTCCCACTGAGGGCTGATCTTCCCCTCCTGGTCCGACATCTCCCCTGCTAGCCTTCTCTGGAGACACCCTCCCAGGTGCACCCAGACATAAAGCTTTATCAGTTCTCTAGGCTTTCCTAATCCAGGCAGGCTAGAAACCTAAGATAACCATCACAAAGACCACTCCTTGGTCACCTGACTTCACCTGTGAGATTGAATTTTCATCTGTCTGAGATTGTGTGAAAGGCCACAGCCTAGGAAGCTGGGTGCATTTCGACATGGTGGTACCTTGTATGTTGTGAGAGCTCACCAGCCATAGAATGCTACCCCAGGCTGTGCCCATGGCACCACTGCTTGGTCTTTCCATGCCATTTTCTCTGACAGATTCTTTGTGAAGCATCTGCCACAATGTTGGCTTATCTTCAGCTGTGTTGAGTAAGAGAGTCCATATCTAAGTTAAGAGTTCTGGCCTAACAACAACAACTACAATTGCTATAGCTAAAACTTGCTGCATCCTCACTGGAAACCAGGCTGTGCTCAACTCTTGCCCATATCAAATTCTTACAACTCCCCACCCCAGTAAGGTCACCATTATCCCTATTTCATAGACGAGAAGACTGAGGCACAGAGAGTCAGTCCAAGGTCAACAGTTAGCCAAGAGTGGAATGGAGATTCAGGCCCCAAAATTATATGATCCTGGTGAATCACTTTTACCCACTGTACAACAAGTTATCCCACATTGGGAGGAAACATACGAAGGTGGAGGAATTGGTTGGGCTTCTTAACTAATTCTCTCTACAAACACATTGAGACCAAACTTGCTCTTTTCTTCTCCCTGTCTTGTTTAAGTAAAAACCAAAGCATCTGACAGGATTCCAGAGCAGAAGCACATCCTGGTGCCTGCACTGTAACTCAGTATTAAAAGTTTGACAAAAATTATTTCTTTACCCAAACTGAAATCTCCAGGGAATGTGACCCCTACCGCTCAAGGCTAATTGTCTGGCCCAATATACAGTGAACTCACAAAAACCTAAGAGGTCAGGAAAGTCTTTATTCAGACCCATAATGACTGTCCTGAGTTTTGTGTGTGTTTTATAAGTGGTTAAGAATGTCTTTGAAATGTAACTTCCTATTGATTCTTCCCTAAGATGCAGAACAGGAGGAACGTGGGGACAACCAAGTGGTCCCCGACCTTTCTGACACCAGGCACAGGTTTAGCTGTAGACCATTTTACCAAGGCCTGGACGTGGGAGGAGGAAGTACTTGTTATGCATAGCTTTTTGGAGCACAGCTTGACACTTGATCTTAGCCAAAAGGCCAAGAAGCAATTGGAGCATAGCTTTGAAATGCCGGGTAGCAGCAGGAGAGAAGCTCCTGTCAATCAGTAGGGGCACTAGAACCTCATAGGAGCATGCTGTTGGGAGGCGGAGTTTCCCTCATTGCTTTCCCCCTGCTTCCCCATCATCTGTCCAGCACAGGGTCCTTCCAAGGCCAGGGAGCAGTACAAGTCTGTGGATCAGAGATTGAGAAATCTTGCTGTAACCCACATGGGTCTGTAGATTTCATAATGGTTGGTTTCTGTACTTTTCTTTCAACTAAAACTCCATCAAGAAGTTCTGCAATCCTACTTTCAGGGACTTGTCACAGCTTGATAAATTTTTAAAAGATTATTCATTTCTCATTGAATTGACTTAGCTCCTTTGTTGCAAATCAGCTGATCATTGGACTTTAAACTTTATTCTCTTTACCCATGTATCTAATCTTGTACTAATACCACAGTGTCTTGATTGGTGGTCCTGTTTTAAATTGGGAAGCATGAGTCCTCCGACTTGGTTCTTTGTTCTTTTGAAGATTTATTTTCTTTCCTCTTTGTTTCTTTCTCTTTTGGGGCTGAGAGTGCTGCTTTACGTCCTTTTCATTTCTATATAAATTTTATGACCACTTTGCCAATTTTTTAAAAAAGAAAAGCCATTTAGGATTTTAACAGAGATTGTGTTGAATCTATAGATCAACCTGAGGAATATGGACCTTTTAACAATTTTAAGTCTTCTAATCCATGAGTGTGAACTGTCCATTTATTAATCTTCAACAATTTCTCTCAGCAACGTTTGATAGTTCATATGTCTTACATGCCTTTTGTTCCACTTCTGGAATTCTATTCTCTTTGGTGCTACCGGGAATGAAATTGGGATGTTTCTTTCTCCCAGTTCTAGGGATTGAACCTAGGGCCTTTACTTTGATCCACATTTCTAGTCTATTCTTAATGTGTATTTAAAACAGGGTTTTGTTAAGTTGCTCAGATGCCCAGGCAGGGCTCAAATTTGCAATTGTCCTGCCTCAGCCTCCCAGAGTGCTGTGATTACAGGCCTGCACCACTGGGCCTGGCTGGAATTCTGTTCTTAAAGTGGATTTAGAATGCACTCTGTTCTCTGGCATGGGCAGAGGTGGAGGCACTTGATGTGGCTTATCAGCTGATATTCTGCAATAACTAAGAATGGTCACAGGTGACATAGATGATGCTTAAATGCAGAATATAATAAAGGAACACTAGAGAAACCATGGAGTCCTCAGAAGAGCAGAGGGCGCTTCAGGATGCCCTGGAGGTCGGGGTTAGCATCCTGTGTGCTCCACCAAACTCCCTGCGTCTCTCCAGGTGGGTACACATCCCACTATGTCAAATGATCTATTTATGCCTATATGAATTTGGGTTCTTTCAAAAGACAGAATTTACAGATTTTATCACCAAAAGGTCTATTAGGAAGGCTTACAAATCCAAGGATAGAGATGGTCCAAGATGGCTGCTCAGCTGTGAAGTAGATCTGCCTGGGACTACAGGTCAGCCGGTGAGGTGAGAGTCTGCTGTAAATCTTGGGTAAAGACCAAAGCATTTACATTAATGGAAACAGAAACTTTCTCAAATAGAACTGTTCCAAATTAGAAACAAACATCTTTAGCTAAAGGTCCCACTGTATTTCAGTGATTGAAGAGCAGCAATGGGCAGACAGGCCCAAGTCAAGACTGGAGCGAATCTGTGCTGATGATCTGCGATGTGTAGCAAGTCGGCGTCCATAGACAATTGCAAAGGTGAGAGCTTTCCCAGAGGAAGAAGCTGTTATACAACCTTCCCTCTTCCTTCTTTTTATACCCTTGGAGTTCCAGTTAGCCCTCCTACATCTGGATGTGGCCAGCCCACAAGTCACTGACACTCTAATCCAGACCAGTTCTTGATCCCCAATCTAGGGGGTGGTTCACAAATCCTAATCCCAATGGAGGTGTGGTTCCTAATTCCCTCAAGTTGACATAATCCCTTCAATGGTCACAAATGCCTGTCCCCCAACTATGCAATGAGTACAGGAAGATAAGAACCATGTGTAATTTATTTTGCATCTTTGGTGCTAAAATTTCAGACCCAGTAACTACTTTATGACTACAGACCACAGGCCAGGCATGATCTCTGCTAGACAGAGTTATTACTAAGAGACTCAAGAGTCTGCCAGGTGGTGTTGGCCTGTAACCCCACCACTCTGAGAGGCTGAGGCAGGAGCATCACATGTGTGAGCCCATCTTGAGCAACTTAGCAATTTAGACAGACCCCATCTCAAAATTAAAAGAAAGCAAAAAGGCTAGAGATGTAGCCCCTGTATTCTATTCCTAGCACCACCAAAAAAAGGAACTTATAGGACTATACGTATTTGGACTGGAGAGTAACTCAGTGGTAGAAGGCTTGCCTAGTGTGCATGAGGCTCTGTGTTCAATCCTAGCCCTGGAAAAAAAATAGTTCATGTACTTATTCCTGTGCATTCCAGACGTTTCAGCAATTGGCTTGCCATCTGGTTGAAAAAGCAGTCCACAAAGGCCAGATTTCTATCTCGACTCCAACCCTCGCTGACCCAACACAATTGGAGACAGCTAGTGCCAATGTTCAGCCCAGCCAATCAGCTTCCTTTCCTGGAAACTCAGAAGCAGAACACTGAGCCACTGAGCAGATCTGCTTGCTGAGCTGAGTTAGAGAACGCAGAGCTGCAGGGACCCAAGGCCATATGCACAGGGATGCACACGCAGCGGCATGAGGACATGGAGGGCAGCCAGGCTGCAAGGAGGGCACACATGGGGCCCACAGACCCACAGAAGGCATTGCCTTGGGCCTTGGTGGCTCTCAATACTCCATTGCATGAGACTGGCCTGCATTTTTGTTTTATTTTTTGCAACACTAGGGATTGAACCCAGGGCCTTCCACATCCTAGGCAAAGCTTTCTACTGCTGAGCTACTCCCCCCACACCCTCAGCCCTTTTAAAAATTTTATGTTGAGACAGGGTCTCACTAAGTAGCCCAGGCTGGCTTCAAATTTGCAATCCTCCTGGCTGTTCCTGGAAGGAAATCAACTACCAAGCCCATTCTTATAATAAAGCTCTGCCTCTTGCTTTGAATCAGCCCCAGTTACATGTCTTCTCTCTGCAGCTGAAACAGCCATGATGAGAACCTGGTGGCCTGAATACCCACGACAGTCCCCACCCAACCACTTCCCACCCAGCAACCACTGTCATCTTTCCTTATGTTACCAGAATCCCAATTTTGCATTCAGGGGGATGTAGACAGCCCTTGGTCCTGTGAAATATAGGCTTTTCTTCCCCAGAGCCTAGGGCATGACTTTCAGGGGCATGGGCATGTGACCCAGGTCTGACCAGTGAGGACAACTGGAAATCTGCTGGAGTACTTCCCTTTCCAACCCAACACAATGGGCTGTTCTAGGAAAAAAAAAGAAACAATGAAAGAAAAGAAACAAGAACTTTCTGTGACTACTCCTTTCTTCCTCTACTTTCTGTGAAAATAAATTTGAAACTCGGCCCTTTGGCAGCCATTTTTGACCATGAGGGTCAACCCGACGATATGCAAAGGAATGGCAAAAAGAAGCTGGGTCCTTCGTGTCGTTGAGCTGTTAAACCTTCCAAGGACTCTGCCTGACTTTGGGCTTGTTAAATGGATGGAGATGATTCTGTTTTAAGCCTCTGTGTATTAAGTTTATTGCTACTTCTGTCTGAAGTTATTCTGATCCTTTGAAGATTATCAGTAAGATTCAGGAGGGACTTATGATATCATCATTCAAAGCTTTGTTGCTTAAAAATATTGAGCATCCATATTTCTTCCTGAATTGACCCCTAAAATTCTCACTCATCTCATCGCCACCCCCACCGAGGTCATTTATGTGTTCCTGAGAGCACTTAGAGTCACAGAAAGAATGTACAACCCTGGCCATGTTGAACATCTTTTGACATTTTCTGAAATCTTTTCTACCATGGAGAGAAATAGATGGCATTTCCATTAATGGAAACAGGAACTTTCTCAAATAGGACTGTTCCAAATTAGAAACAAATATCTTTAGCTAAAGGTCCCACTGTATTTCAGTCTTGAGAGACCATTTTTTTTGCTGATTCTATGCTATTCAATCATATTGACTTCGTTTGGAGAGAAGACTGTTTAGAAGGCAGAGTTTTTAACTTTCCCTTTTTCCAAGGGGAAAACTATGAAAACATTCTTGCCTACCATGCCTTCTCTCCCCACGGTCCCCAGCTTGCTAGGACACTGGAGTATGAAGGGGTGGACACAATTATCTGCCAGCATCTGACCAGCTAGAAGGCAAAAAAAAAAAAAAAAAAAAAAAAAAAAAGACAAGCAAGCGCTTTGTGTTACCCAGGAGAGCTCAGTTACCCAGAAATAATTAGAGCTTCAGCTGTTAGCGATTCAGGCAAGAGGGGAAGTGAGAGAGAGGTGGGGCTCCCTCACTGCCTCGCGCCTGCCCCGCTGGTCAGGGGAGCTGCAGCCTGTGTCTCAGGGACGTGAATCGCATGGGACCGCTGAACTAGCCCTTGAGTGTGACGAAGCATCCAGCCCAGCCTCCACACCACTAGCAGAAAGTGTTCTCTCCAACCAACTCAACATCATGATGTCACCAGCCACCTGTGCAGCTCTCTTCTTCCTGGATATGTGAAGTCACTGAGGTCACTTTGGGTAGACAAAGTTAGCAAGACCATTAAGACAAACCGCCACTGGGACATTATAACACAGACACTGGCAATGTCCATCACCAACATGTTTTAATAAGAGATGAACGCACACATTTGGCTTCCTTGAAATGTTTACTTCGAGCAATGGGTCCACCTTCTCTGGCCTGCAGCTGGGACCTGCAGTTTCCTTCCTCTTTCTCTGAGCCCGCCTTCACCACAGGGAAAAGGCCTGGCTAGACCATCCTAGGAGCAGACTTGGGTAGCTGAGGCCTAGCTCCATCCCCTCCTCCCCAGCCAACCCCAAATCCAGCCAGCGTTCCTCCTCCTCCTCTGAAACTGTCACCCTTTTGTGACCTCCTGCCCCGCCCCTTCTAAGGCGTCCCTGCCATACACTCTATCACTGGAAGTCGGGAACTGCTTCTGTGTAAGGACCATGGCTCAAGTTCAGCTCTTGATGAAGGTGTAGAAACCTGGGTGGGATCGGGGAGGGGAAGAGCTTTGCATCAGGGATTCCCGGTCCCCTGACTCTGACTGGAGCTGGCACTTAGCGTCACCCCCTTTCAGTTTCCCTGTTGATTTAGTCATCCACCTATGCACAAAATCCACAGCCACAAAACCTGAGTAAAGCCATTTTCTTTTCCCAGAGTCACCATTCTGCCTGACCCAGAAGGTCAGAAAAGATGCCTGAAATCAAAAAGAGAGACTCCTGCTTTGCTGTTGGCCTCGAATCTCCTGTTTTTGGGGTTGAGTTTCCCAATTTCTGGATTAAAGGTAGGGGAGCAGCTTTGTAAGGTTGACACCTGGTACAAGCCTAGCTCTCCCCAGGAACACCTCTGGATCCCCTTGGGGTCAGAGGTGGCAACTCTGGAGAGGGCCAAGTGGGCGCACACGGCTCAAGTCCAAATGCAGGCAGGCCCTGGGGAGGCAAACAAAAGCACCCCTCTCCCAGGCAAGAGGGGAGCATTTCTCTGACCCAAGAAAAAGCTGCTCAGGCCACACCCCAAGGTCCCCGGTAATTTCAAAGAAGCCTGGGGTCACGGGTGCAGGAGAACAGTCAGTTGTCGGAGGGCAAGTGTCATGTGGGTCTGGGCCGGGACAGTATCTACAGAGACCTTTTAGTGGTTGTTCACCAAGTGACCCTGGATGGCATCTACATGTCTGCCAGCATCCCTGTACCCTCCTGTGGTGGCATTTTTCCCATGCAGATCCACAGGTTGTGAGCAAATCTTCCCCCAAGACACACAGAATCCCATGGAGCAGATGCCTCCCCATCCCCAGGTGGACCTCAATGAATATGGGCAAACAGATCAAGACACAAAACCCTGTTGGTCCAGGTCCTCCTCTTGAGTGAGTTCTTGATTCGGCAGTGACCATGAGTGGCCCCACTGGGCCACACCAGCTCCTTGGGCTCTACTGTCTCCAAGACCAGTGCAGTACTCCAGCGGTCACTATTCCTGAGAGCCAGAGTTTGACCTGGCAACACTGGCACCGTGAGTCCCTCGGCCAACCATCTCCTGGCCCCACTCCCGATGGCTGGACTCCTGCAGTCCTCGGCCTTTGGTCTCGATAGGCAAGAAGCAGGAGGCCAGTGCGGCCAGGAGGCAGCAGCCACTATAAACTGCCAGGGTCAGGTACACGGAGGATTCCAGCATCACCTGGGGAAGGGAGATGCAGGTGGTGAGAACCTCTTCTGTCTCCACGAGCACAGCACGCTATTTTCATTTTACAGAGGGAAAACTGAGGCTTAAAGAGGGTCAGAGCATATCTAAGCTCATTCGGGTAATAAGTGCTTGGCTGGGATCTGAACTCAGGCCCATGAGTCTCAAGAGTCTGGAATCCTCACAACTAACCTCTGGCATGTGCCACATGTCCAGCTGTGTAGCATGCCACCAAACAAGCAGCAGAACTATCTCTTGTGCAGGAGGTACATGGGGGCAGGCCGCCTGCTTATTAGTGACAGCATAGTTGGGGAGCCCCTGGGATCATTCAGGGACACAGCAAGCTCACAGCCAGGACCAGTTATGGGTGACAAGTAAGTTTGAGAACAGTCTAGACAACTTTACAAGACCCTATCTCAAAATAGGGTTGGGATGCAGCTTAGTGGGAAGGCACCCCTGGCTTCCATCTTCAGGACTACTAAGTAAATAAGTAAGTAAATAGATAAATGTATTGGAATTCCACTTTTCTGAAATACCTAGGATAGGCAAGTCTGCAGAGATGGGAAGCACACGGGCAGCTGCTAGGGCCAGGCAGGGCAGGGGTGGGGCGACTGCCCAATGGGTCTGAGGCTTTCCTTTGGGGCAGGATGATGTTTTGGAACCAGATCGAGGTGGCACAGGGCATCATCACTGCACACCTGCTAAACGTCATTGAGTTGCTGACTATAATATAGCTATTTCAATAAGGTGGAGATGGTGGCATACATCTGTAATTCTAGCACTCGGGAGGCTGAGACAGGAGGATTGCCGTGAGTCCAAACCCAGTCTGGGCTCCATAGTGAGTTCAGGACCAGCCTGGGCTACAGAGTGAGACCCTGCCACAAAAAAAAAGAAAGAAAGAAAGAAAGAAAGAAAGAAAGAAAGAAAGAAAGAAAGAGGGGGAGGAAGCTATTTAAGGGCTGGGGCATAGCTTAGCAGTTCTTGCCCAGCAAGTGTAAGGCCCTGGGTTTGGTTCCCCAACACCACATAATAGCTGAATGTGGTGGTGCACATCCATAATCCCAGCTCTCAAGAGGCTGAGGCAAGAGGATGGCCATGTGTTTGAGGCCAGTTTGGGCTCTACAGTAAGTTCAGGACCCGCCTGAACTACAGAGTGAGGCCCTATTTCAAAAAGAGAGAGAGAGAGAGAGAGAGAGAGAGCGCTATTTTAATTACGTGAATTTCACTTCAATAAAAACTGATAAAAGCCTTAAAAACTGTATATTTGAAAAACAAAATGATTTAATGATATCCCCTACAAATGGATAGACATGGTTTTAGGCACACAAAGAGTTGCAAGAATTTTGCTAACTATCCCTAATTATATAATTCAAATCGAAGGAGACTAGGATATTTGTTTCTGTGCTAACTTACTCATTTTGCAATTTTTTTTAAGTCAGTGTGTTGCGATGTTGCTTAGGATAGCCTTGGGCACCTAGGCTCAAGTGATCCTCTCGCCTCATCCTTCTGGAGCAGCTGGGAATATAGGCACCCCTCCCCCATAGGAAAGAGCTGAACTTGACAATGAGCTTGTCTACTTCCAACTGTGTGACCTTGGGCAATTCTTGTAGCCTTGTGGGTCTCCATGTTCCTCTCCCAGGGAGGGTCTGTAGGATGTAAGAAGGTAGCATCCACAAAAGACTCTGCCTCTAGGAATTGCCTGTCCACACTGAGTTTTGTCATGCCCCCTCCGTGCGGAGGGTGACACCTACCTGAGCGATGAACGGAGTGATGAGAGCACCCACCCTCGCCATGCCACTGCAGGTGCCCAGGCCCAGCGCCCGTGTCGCCGTGGGGTAGACCTGGAACGACAACCAGACGTGGGCTTGGGAAAACTCAGCCATCCTTGTGTCCCCTCCTGGCCAGGACTAAGGGACCAACCCCCAGGGGCAGATCTGAATCCTGCTGGGGTATCTGACCTCATGACGGGTGCAGACTGGGGTGAAGGGCATCCTCAGCCCCAGTGGGGGAGAGTACAGTTCAAACAAGATGGAGGGCACGAGGCTGGCTGTAGAAGCAATCCTGTCGACGGCATGGTTTCTCTCTGCTGTGATCCTAGCCCCACGGCTACTCTGTGGCTTACAACTCAGTAGAAAGTGATGGGTACACTGTTTCCTCTGCAGTATACACTAATCTACACAAGGCCTGGCCTAAGGCTGGCACTTGATATAACTTCCAAAATAATCAATAAATTAGTACTGGGATTCTGCTGATGGGGACTTTCAAGAACAGAATAGTGCACTATAGAGAATTGTCTCATCCAAGCGTGACAGCCTGGGAGCTCCTTCCTCTTTCCAGCCACTGAGGCGCAAACCCCCATGGGGAACCATTTCTCCCCTCTATACTTTGTACATGCTGATTTGAAGTGGGGGGTTTGTTTTTGTTTTGTGGTGCTCGGGATTAAACCCTGAAAACAGTGTGCTACATCCCCAGCTAGTTTTTAAATTTTATTTTGAGACAGGGCTTCAAAAAATTACCCAGATTGGCTTTATACTTGTGATCCTCTTGCCTCAGCCTTTTGAGTAGCTGGGATTACAGATGCACCTCACCTCACCCACAGCAGGATGGCTTTTAAAAGCCGCTTGGAATTCTAACACATAGATAAATTATCACTTACTTCATGGCTACAAGTAGCCGACTGGATGAGTTTAAGTCAGGGTCCAGCAATTATTTTTCTTTTTTCTTTTCTTTTTGAGACAGGATCTTTCTCTATAGTCCAGGCTGGTCCTGAACTCACTCTGTAGCCTATGCTGGCCTCAAACACCCAGCAATCCACTAAGCTGCTGGGGTTGTATCCTAATAAACCTCTGATAAATTTAAAATGTCCTAAGTCTAAACCAGACAAGATGGGGCAGGCCTATAATCCCAGCAGTCTAGGAGGCTGAGGCAGAAGGATCATAAGCTCAAACTTGGCGTGAGCAATTTAGCAAGACCCTGTTTCCTCAACCAAGAAAAAACAAAACAACAACAACAACAACAACAAAAAGGCCAGGGCCACAGCATAGTATGAAAGGCTCAGCTTCCATCCCTGGATTCATGCACAAAAAATGCATTTAATATATTTAACCTATAAAACATCCTATAATATGACTTTCACAACACCTGAAAACTCCTAAATCAGGACTCATTTGGTAATAAAAGGGTGTGATATGTTCCAACATTATTTTTTATTAATGAACACTGAGATTTGAATTTCACCCGCATCCTTCCACTAAAAATCTCACACTGCTCCTTCCTGAGACCCCACTGGCTTTGGATGGTGGCAGTCTCCCTGGGTATGCCCACCTCATCCAGAGCTCTGAGGCTGTGCCCTGTCGCTTGTTGGTTTCCCTAGTCCCTACCCCACACTGCTGTCTGGGCTGTAACTAGTCGCTCTGCTAAGTTCTTCTCAACTACAGAGATCCAGTGTGACTAATACATGCATCGCCAGTGTGAACTTAGAAAGAAATCTGGAAAGGTGACCTCTGAACAATTCTAGAAGGCTCCCTACGAAGGGTGAAGGGGGGTGGGAGGAGTCCTTTCATTTGGGTTTTACACTGGAAGCATTTAGAATTTTGAAACTAACTACAATTTTTTTTTTTAAGGTGGGGTCTCACTCTGTAGTACAGGCTGGTCCTGAACTTACTACATAGCACAGGCTGACCTCACACTCAAGGCAATCCTTCTGCTTCAGCCTCCCAATACTGGGATTACAGGTATGAGAAACCACATCTGGCTAATTCTTTTTCATGGTGCTGGAGAGTTGAACCCAGAGCCTTGCACTCGCTAAGCAAGCTCTCTAACCACTGGGCTGTGCCCCTGGCCCGAAGCATAAGATTTCATAAAGCAGAAAAAACGATTTCAAAACACACAAGGGGGAGTAATAAAGGGCTTCAGAGTTGCCGCTCAGACCCGAGGACACATTTCCTTTCCTGCAGCCCAGGCTGGGGGTTTCTGGTGGTAGAACATCCCTCACCGCACCTCTGCCCTGCTGCTCCCAGACACCCCTCCTACCTCGGGCGTGTAAACGTAGGCTGCTTGGAAGCCTCCAGAAATAAACGCTCTTGCAATGAAGAGTAACAAAGTGAGCACGTTTCTGGGGAGAGGAGAGAAAGCAGGTGAGTAAAGATCCCACCCACCTCATCTTGTTTGTTTTAGCAAAATCCAACCTTTACAGGAGAATTGACACCCTAGCAATGGGCATCATTCCCATTCAATGCACGTCCACATGCATGTCAGGCGTACACATCCCAGTACCATCTCTAAATACCTGCGTTCTCTGTGTGTGTGAACCCAAGGTCTTGTGCACGCTAGGAAGCTTTCTACCACTCAGCTACATCCCAGCCTTTTATTTTTTAATATGGAGACAGGGTCTCACTAAATTGCCTGGGCCAGCCTTGAACTTGAAATCCTCCTGCTCAGCCTCATTACTAGCTGGGACTGCAGGTGGGTGCCACTGTGCCCAGCTAAGGCCTGCCTTTATAAGTTTATTGTTCTCCAATGCAGAGGGCAAGACTGGGGGGAACTGGTACAAGTGTTAAAGCCCAGGGATGGGGGAGTAGCTCCAGATAGAATGCTTGACATTGGGTGAAGTTCTGAGCTCCATCCCCAGTGACAAAATCAAAACAACCCGAAAATCAAACCAGGAGGAAAAAACAAAGCCTGGATGGCAAGGCAGAGGGGCAGAACAGTGCTAGGAGCCAGCTAAGCCGAGGAAAGTAAACTACTATTTAGTATTTTTAGGACAATATTGATCCTCCAATCCCCTCTATTGTTCCTATAAATGTCCCAGAATGTCAACATTCTAGGGTCTAATGTACTTCTCTTCTGACCTGCTGTGGCCCTTGGCTTCCTCACTGGGTTTGGTCTGAGGCCTCTTAGAGGTCAGGAAAGACCCAGGGCACTTCCATATTGCCAGGGTTTTGGGAATTGAAAAAAGAAATAGAGAAATGCTAAAATAGGATTATGAAATATGGTCTGTATGAAAGTCTGTTTCCACTGGAAATTAATATTTTAGCACATACATAAACACCTATGTGCATGATAGCATTTGGATTTAATGTCCAATGTCTACATGTGATGTTATGGGGGTGAACACAGGGTCAAAGTGCCCTCCCAACCCCCATGCTCATCAGAAGCCCTGACCTTTCAACTACTGAGGAGGCGGCCATGAGCCTCAGTCCTGGTGAGGGGTTGGGGGTCCCTCTGGTAACCCACCTTCCAACACAGATGAACAGCAGAAGGCTGCAGAAGGAGAAGACAATGAAGCACAGGGCCATGGTCTTCTTGCGGCCCAAGCGGTCAATGATCCACAGCGTCACAAGAACACCTGCCAGGGGAGCAAGGATAGGGCTGTCAGCCTCTGGTGTGGCTCCCTGAGGCCCCACCCTGCCACTCACACCTCGTGTCATCTACTGTCCCTCAAGAGTAGCTCAGACATAGAGGATCCCTTCAAATGGCCAGAGCTCAGCCAAAGCGGTGGATGCCACTTCCCAGGTAAGGTTACAAAAGGCTACAACCTCATCTGGATGGCATTCTCTCCTGACTCTTGTCATGCACTGGGAGAAGGAGACCTGGCAGGTGATGGGACCTCTGACCAACAGCCAGCGAGGAATGGAGGCCACAGTCCCACTGCCCTAGAGGAACAGCCACACATCGAGTATGGAAGCGGATCCTGCCAGGTTGGGCTTTGGATGAAATGGCAGACACAGGGCCAACTTCTTGACTGAAGCCCTTGAGACATGCTAAGGCTGAGGACCTGGAAACCACTGACAGATTCCTGATCCACCCACAGCAAATGTGAGAAAACAAGTGGACTGTTTTACGCTACTCCATGGGGATAGCTTGCTATGCAGCAATAGATAACTAACACAGGCCCCACCGGAACACCCAGGTTCAAAAGAAACACCCAGGTTCAAAAGCTCCACCTTGTCTTTCACTTGCCATGTGGTCCGAGGCTAGTCCTTTGACTTCTCTGAGCCTCAGTTTTCCCATTTGTTAAGTGGGAACAAAAACATAACCCTCAGTATAGAATAATGCTTGTTATTACCTACTACCTTGTTTAATCATCAATACAAGCTTTTAAAATAAATGCTACCTGTCACCTTTGGAGAGATTATATTAACTTGAAGCAATCAGGAACCATGCCTCAATTAGGGTTTAGGAGCCACACTTAAATTAGGCAGTTAGGAACCAGCCTGGATTAGAGTGTGAGTGATTTGTGGGCCAGCGAATGAGGGAAGAGCACCCACCCAGATGTGGGAGACCCAACTGGGAAAGAAGAAAAATTGTTACAGCGTTTTTCTCTGGGAAAAGATTGGACTTGATGGGACTCAGCCTCTTGTTTGTGATGCTATGAGAAGCTGCCTCCACCTCTGCCTCTGCCATGTACTTCCATTGCTTCCAGCTGCCCCTGAGTGGACTGTGACCTTCTAAACGTGACCTAAAAATAAACCTTGCCTCCCCTAAATTTATGGATGTCAGGTATTGAGTCACAGCACTGGAAAACTAGCTAAGACACTACCAGACATGCTGCGTTCTACATGTAATCAATAAGTTAAGCGCCTACTGTTAGGAACTATTATTGGACATTGGGGTACGTCAGGGAAGAGAAGCAAATAAAGGAATAAACATACAACATAAGGAAAGAGGAATCCGAGTTTCAGAGAGATGAAACTGTAGAAATGTTGAGTGCTTAAAGCTATGGAAATGGCACTTGCCTGAAGTAACACACATGGTGATTGGCTGTTCGCAGCTTAACTTCTGAAGCTTTAATCTACCTCCTAAGCTATATGGAAAGGGATCATTGATTGGTCGATTGATCGGTTCACCTGGCCTTGGAAGTTTTCTTTGTTGTTCGGTGCATATTGGTGATACAGAACAGTGAGGTTCGTTTTGGTAAACTGGCACATGTATTCAACAGAAGTTGATCCGTTTCTGTCCCATGATGACCCTCTCCCCACCCACCTCCTCTCCCTCTTCTCTTTCCTGTCCCCAGTAGCCTACTTCTTGCTTTCCTGTCATCTTTCTTTTATGTTATTTATTAGGTTTCTCATGTAAGGGAAAATACACAGTATTTAACTTTCTAACTCTGGTTTATTTCACCTAACTTGGTAGTCTCTAGTTTCATTTTTTTCTACAAATGACTAATTTCACTTTTCTTGATAGCTGAAGAATACTTCATTGTGTATAGATACCATATTTTCCTTATCCAATCATCTGACATTTTTTTTGAGACAAGGTCTCACCCTCTAGTTCAGACTGATCTTGAATGCAATATGTAGCCCAGGCTGACCTTGAACTCAGCAATCTTCCTCCTGCCTCAGCCTCCAGGCACTGGCATTATGGGCATGTGCCCCCACACTTAAGTTATATTGTCCTGGAGAATGGAACCCAAAGCCTTGTGCTTGCTAGGTAAGGGCTTTAGCCACTGAGCTGTGGCCCCATCCCCCCCATTCATCTGTTGGCGGATAACTCAGACTATTACCACAGCTCCGCTCCTATGAATTGTACTTCTGTGAACACGGGTATGCATGGATCACCAGAGCTTGCTGGGTTTAATTCTTTCAGGAAAATATTCAGGAGGGCTACAGCTGCATTAAAGAATATGTCTATATTTAGTTTTATTTTTAATCTTCAGGCTGTTTTATACAGGATTTGCATCAGCCCTCACTCCCACCCACAACGTGGGAGGGTTTCTGTTCCCCTGCCTCCTCGCTGCATCCGTTATTGCTTGTATTCTTGATGACAGCCATTCTGACAGGGGTCAGGGAAATCTCTGTGCAGTTCTGGCTGACATTCTCTGCTATCTACAGATGTCGAACGTTCTCTCGTGTGCTTATTTGCCACTTGCATTTCCTTTGAGAAGCGTCTATTCAGTTCATTTGCCTACTTTTATTGAATTGATTATTTTCAAGGGTTTAATCTTTTTAGTTATTTATAAGGTCTAGACATCGATCCTCTATCAGAAAAGTAGCTGGCAAAGATTTTCTCCCATGTAGTGGGTTGTCTTCTCATTCTGTTGTTTCCTTTGCTATGTAGAAGCTTTTTAATTTAATAATTTAATGCAGTCCTGTTTTAGAAGGACCCCAGCAAATGCAGTAGAGGATTAAAGACTTTGGACCCTGGTGGGTGTGGGGCACAGATCTTAGCTCTGCCAGGAGTGGGACCCTCAGTGTCTTAGCTGGGTTTTCCCAGAAGTAGACCCTGGAACAAGGATGCAAATGTAAGGTGTTGACACAGGAGATTACCTCAGCCAGCACCCCCAGGAGCGTGAGAAAGGAAGACAGCAAGTGGGGTGAGTATCAACCAATTTTTTACTGGAGGTAATTGGAGCTGAGTTCCCCTGTGGGACTCTGGGAGCCAGAGCCATAGGCTCCTTAGAGCTTTCCTACTGGATGGGCTGGGAAGCCAGAGCTCTGTAGTCCAGGCTGGTCCTGACCTCACTATGGGAAGCCAGTGCCCTTGTTTCTTATATGAAGGTTGCTCCTGGGTGTTAACTTGGTGGCCCTCCCAGCTACCTTGCTTGCCTTTAGATACCAAAACTTTCCATTGAGTTATAGCCATCGGACACAGAAATGCAGTTATGGACAGGTGCAGGAATCATTCTGCTCCACTGGGAGAATTACATCACCTCTCATTGCAAAATGAGAATAATTACACTACTTCACAAGTGCCAATGATATCATTATCTTTAAAGCATTTAACATTGTTCCTGGTTTACAGTAAGTGGTCAATACATAGTTTTTGTTTTGTTGCAATGCTGGGGATAGAACCTACGGCCCTGCATCTGGTTAAGTGACCTACCACCGAGCTATGTCCCTATCCTCTGAAAATAGCAGATATTCTTATTATTACAGCAATTATCATTCCATTTATGTAAAAAAAAAAACCAAGGTAGATCTCCTTTACAACACATGCAAATTGGATTTTGGATGTCCCTCTGATCTTTTCCAGTGTGTCTGGTATTGGAAACAGTACTCCACAGTTCCGTATCTCTGCACATTTTGTGAGCAGAGTCCTGAGCTATTCTTTTGTTCCAAACTCTCTCTCTCTCTCTCTCTCTCTCTCTCTCTCTCCTTGGTACAAAGGGCAGGTATGTTTGCTGAGTAATATAATCAGCATGATGTGTCCCCTGGACAGGTATCTGGCAGCCTATTATAAAAAAAATAATAAAGGTCTCTAAGCTTAGGGATACTCAATGGATATGATTTAAATGTATGCCGTAAGAGCTCATATGCCAAGAGGTTGGTCTTCAGTGTGGTGGTGTTACAAGGAAAAGGGCTCTTTAAGAGGCGGAGCCTAGTGGGAGGTTGTGACTGGCTCTTCCCAGTCTCTCTGCTTGCTGGCTGACCATGTGATCACTCCCTTTCATACGTGCTCCCACCACTGTGATACCATTGACTATGAGTCCTCACCAAAGCGGATCCAATGCCATTGGCACATCTTTTAGCATCCAAACTGTGAGCCAGATGAACATTACCTAGCCTCGGGTATTGCATTACAGTAACAAAAAACAGACCGATACACTCAGTTGGAATCTGTTGCATGGGCAGCCTCCCCTCTTCCTCATCATGCAGGTGGGACTTGGGGGAGGGGGAAGTGACACCAATATTTCACTCATGCTGCGTTGTTGTTGTTTTTTGAGACAGGGTCTTGCTCTATCTTCCAGGCTGGTCCTGACCTCACTATGGAGCCCAGGCTGGCTTTGGACTCACCGCAGTCCTCCTGCCTCAGCCTCTCGAGTGTGGGGATTACAGGTGAGTGTCACCATGCCCAGGTTATGTGGTGCTGGGGAACTGAACTCAGGTACTTAGTGCTTGACTTAGTACTTGCTAGGCAAGTGCTTTAACCGCTGAGCCATTCCTCCAACTCATCATGCTGCTTGTTATGACAGTCTTTGTCTCTGACCCGTGAGTCTCTTGTCTTAGCTTATTAGCTTCAGGTAGGAATCTCAGCCCCTTCATAGTTCTTGGCAACATGCAGTGAAGGGTTGAAAAAAACAATGCCTTGATCCTGGGAAATGGGAGTTGTGTCCAGGTGGTAGAGGTAGAGCCCTCAGCTGACTGGAGGCCTGGTGCAGGATGCTCACCTGGGAACTCAGAGAGGGTGGTCCACAGCAGGTCCATGTAGTCCTCCTCACTCAGGTACTCACAGGCCAGGCTGCACTTTGCTTCCACTGCCTTCTTCCGGCTGGAGACTAGTAGTAGAAGACACGGGAGGAAGAGTCATGTCACAAACCACATTCCTGTGACTCATACTTTCTTTCCTGCCTATGAGTCAGCTGGGCTCAGGGAAACAGCTTCAGGTTTGAATCCCAAATAGCAAAGATCTGGCTGGCTTCGCCTCTCTGCACCCCTGTGTTACAGACATTACTACATCTGTAAGCACTTTCTCCTATTGGCTCGCTTTAGTTTACTTTGGTGAAACGCCACAGCACAAAAGCCTTTGCCCCTACTACTGGCAGTGTTGTTCATTTATACAAGGGCTGATCAAAATACAGTGAGTGTTTCAATTTTGAAAAAAAATATTTCAGCAAAAGACACATGGCTCTTAATCCTCGTCAAACACTCCCTTTTGCTTAGAACACACTTGGAACTCGTCCTGGCCACTTTCTGACACTGTCCCAGAAAAGCCCTCTCTTGTGTGTGTAGGAGATGTGATCAAATATATGGTGAGTGAAGCTGCTGAGTGTCATCCAAGGGAAGGGTAGGTTTGGTAAAGAACACTCGTGGGTCCTTGTCCACCCATTCTAGCACCGTGCCACTGCTGGCTGTTCCCTAAAGTCAACATGATCGTGAAGGTTTTGAAAAGATTCAGGACACAGAGGCAGTCATGATAGCGCTACCAAAGACACTCACAACGGAGGACTTCCAGAATTGCTTCAGAAAGTGACAAGAAAGATAGGATGAGTCTTTGAAGTGACAGAGGTTGTGTTGAGGGGGATTTGTGGCAATGTGTCTTACTGTGATAAAATTTTTTGAAAGTTCAGGCATTCACCATATTTTTTATCACAGTGTGTATAATATCCTCAGTTGCTTTCTACATGGCCCTTAAAGCCTAACATATTTACTAGCTGAACCTTTACAGAAAAAAGTTAGCTGATCCCAGCTGTGCCACAGTTCACTGCTTAGCTTCAGCAAGCCCCGGTTGAGGAACGCTCAACACCATCACGCAGAGCATTCGGTATTCAGTTCCCCACCTCCACCATGCAGCCATCCGGCTCTCTAGTCTCCCCGCACGTTCTCCACCAATTTGCAAACCCTTTTCTGTGAGTGTGTGTGCTGGGGATCAAACGCCAGGCCTCATGCATGCTGAGAGTGTACTTTCCCACCAAGTTCCCAATAAGCAAAACTAGTAACCGAGACCACAGAGGCTTCCTAGGAAAAAGAGAATTAGGGAAACCCACTCTGAAGATGCACAGGAACTTGGTTCCTTTCTCCTCCAGCCAGAACTCAATGCTAGGAATCTATTATTATCTTAAAAACAGAATGGTTTGCAAGGCCAGCCTCTGCATACAGAGGTTGTGATCATTTCTTTCTTTGTCCAATGGTTCCCGTAATAGAATCACCTGGGGAGCTTTGTACTCACTGCGGCCTGGGCCACACCCACTCTGATTGCAGCAGTCTGGACCTTTGTTTAAGTGGCACTGGTATTGTTTCAAAGCTCCCCAGGGGACTCTCTCCTGTGGCTAGGGCAGAGTTCCTATCCCATTTCCCACACTTGGCATTACACTGGTGCCGCCAGGCAGAATCCTATCCATAAAACTCTGAGGATTGCAGTGATAATTTTAACCTAATAGCAATTTTCACCTTCAATCATTTTGGAAAAATTAGTTGAGAGACCATTAAGCTAAAATGGGCCTCAGGAGACTGGGTCTGTAATAAACAACTGAAACCTAGCTCAGAGTAACTTAACTAATCAGAAGCCATCAAATAACCTCTAAGAGTGGCTTTAAGCCTTCTGTCCCATGTGACCAATCCTTTCTTTGTTTTGATTCAGTGGTACCTTATGTTAAAGGTTACAGACTTGCCTCCTGCTCCAGGCCCCAGCAGACCAGACCACACGAGAGGAGAACTGTCCCTTGTACTAAGTGACATCATCAAACTGAACTTTGAAAGGTTTCCTAACACTTGAAATCTGCAGCAACCAATGAGAAGGGGCCTACTCTATCCAAGCCTACCTAACAGGAAGTTCCTTCTGTTTTAATTCTATAAGAAATATAATATTGAAAAAAAATCTAGCCCAGTGTGGTGGTATGCGTCTATAATCCTAGTTCCTTGGAGGCTGTGGCAGGAGGTCTGCCAAGTTGGTGGCCAAGATTCTGTCCCAGAATAACGAGCCTATGGATGGAGCTGCATATAGAGCCCTTGTGAGTATGGGGATTAATAAACCCAGGGCCTGTCACTAAGGTCCCTTAATGAGATCTTTAAGATAACTTTGTTGTCATTTGGTCATTTGACACTTAGGCGAGGCGATCAAAAACTATGGTGAATGTTTAAACTTTAAAATTTCTGTTACAGTAAAAGACACACTTCCATTAATTCCCCTTCAAAATCCCCCTCACCTCCATTTATCCCACTACTCTTACTGGTTTCAAAGTAGTTCCGAAGTCCTCTTATGTGAGCGTCTTTTTTTTTTTTTTTTTTTGAGACAGGGTCTCATTTTGTAGCCCAGACTGGTCCTGAACTCACTATGTAGGCTGGGCTGGCCTTGCACTCATGGCAATTCTGCTTCAGCCTCCCCAGTGCTGGGATAACAGGCCTGTGCCACGATTCCATGTGAGTGTCTTTAATTTTGCTGTTATGGCCACCTTGATGCCCTAGGTGAACTCAAAATGTTTCCCTTTTGTGGTATTTTGCCTGGGGAAGAGCTTGAAGTCATATGGCACCTGATCCAGTGAATAAGGTGACGAGGACATACCATAGAGGGTTTTTCTTCTTTTTTTCTTTTTTTAAGACAGGGTCTTGCTCTGTAGCCCAGGCTGGTCCTGAATTCACTGGTATAGCCCAGGCTGGCCTTAGACTCAGGACAATCGACCTGCCTCAGCCTCCTAAGTACTGGAATTACAGGTAAGGACCACCACGCCCAGCATTATGTGATGCTGGGGAATCAAACTCAGGGCCTTGAGCTTGCTTTCACTGCTGTGCCATTCCTCCAACCCCACTATGATGTTTTTATGAGCCTATCTTTCTGTTGGAAGGCATTTGGTAGTAGCCTTCGTCATTCATTCATTCATTCATATATATATATATATGCATATATATTTATTTACACAAATATATATATTTTATCACACCTCATAAAGACAAAGAAAGAGGACTTCCAAAATTCCCTCAGAAAGTTGCAAGAACAATGTAATAAGTATGTCCAAAGTGAGAAGAAGTATTTTAAGGGAGATTAATGACACTGTCTTTTATTACAATAAAATTTTTTAAAATTCAAATTTTCACTGTCTGTCCCGATTCACACCGCTGTTAATGTTTCCCCTCTGCAACCTCATCAGTGGAGCCCAGACCACCTGCAGTCTAGTGCCACCTCATTCATGAGTCTCTACCTACTCAAATAAACTATAAAATTTCATTGTGCCTCTGTTTATCTTTTAACAGTGCTAACTTGAGAAGCCAGACCCAACAGACCTAAAATTGAGACCCTGAAAATACCAGTACCACACAAGGTTTGTCCAGATTCCTACAGATGGTCTTGAGCCTACAGAATTTGTGCCTGGCCAGAAGGGTGGAGGGCAGCCTGGAAGTGCGCCCATGCACTAGAAGGAGTGGACAGCTGGTAATGGCAACTGAGATACTCACTGCTGCAGACGTCGCCTGCCTGGAAGAGCTCTGTGGTGAGCAGAACTAACCCATAGTAAGAGAAAGCATTGGAAAACCTGCAGAAGCAAGCAAAAAAGGCAGGTCAGAGAAACCAGGACCCCCTCTTCTTTCACCCTGGGGGCTGGTTTGCAATGGCAGGACCCTATCTTTCTACTATGGACCTTGAGCCACAAGCTGGTAGATACAAAGCATGGCAGTGATTCTGTGTCTTCTCAAAGCCAAGATGGGGAGCTGGCACAGGAGTGCATGCTTATAATCCCAGCTACTCAGGAGACAGAGGCAGGAAGACCATGAGTGTGAAGTTAGCCTTGGGCAAATTAGCAAGACCCAGTCTCAAAATTTGAAAAAGGAAGTGGGGGCTGGAGAGGTAGCTCAGTTCTCCCTGGGTTCAATCCCCAGTGCCATATACAAACGCACATTTCAAAATGATTAGGTTGAAAATGTAGGTCTTTGGTAAAGTGCCAAGTTCCTGGTTTTGAGTGGTGGCATGAAAAAATTTTAAAAAGGTAAATTAAGTCTGATAGCATTATATCCCAGATATACTCCTCCCTCCAAGCTGCCTACCCAACTACTAATAGGAGAAAAAATTTCTAGGGACCAATTTGGAAGAAAATAGTTCCAATGATGTCTGTCAGGGTTTCTAAGCCGACCTGGTGAACCTGGCTAGAATTTTAGAATTTGAAAGTGAGACTGAGATTGAGATCACCATATAGACAGAGAACAAGCAAACTCCTGGACCTTTTGCTCATTATTTATGAAAAGCATGACTTGTGTTTTCCCAGGAGCAGTAAGGGGCTTGAAAGTCAGTTTCACTAAAAAAGAACCAAAAAAAAAAAAAAATGGTGACTTCACTCAGACCTACAGAAAGCTTGGCCTTCGTTATGTGGGGTCTCCTTTATTACCTTAAGACCTTGGGTCAGATGTTGCTCAGCTGCATATAAACATGTTAATCTTGTGGAGAACAGCTTTCTACAATGCAAGTTTGATTTGCCCTAAATTTACATAAACTACGTCATCTTCTTTCAAGATGGAAGATGCTAAGAGAAGAGATTACAGGGACGTTCAGTTACCACAAGTCACCCAGAAGTCTCTAGTCATTCAAAAGCACAGTCACTTTGGATTCCAGCAGAGCCTCCACAACACTGAGACTGTCTCAGACAGAAACCATCAAGTCACGGAGACTGGATTCAAGTGATGTGAACCAAGTGAATCACATACTCAAAGGTAGGTATTTTTAACTCTGTCTAATGCTCTTCTAAAAGAATCTTGCAGACGCTACAGGTTTTTTTTTTTTTTTTCATAAGAAGCAGAAATGTTTTGCTCACAGTTATGGAGGCTGAGAAATCCAATATTAAGGTCCTGGCACATTCATTGTCTGGTGAGGGCCCATTTCCTGGTTCAGAGACAATGTTCCCTTTCTGTGATCTCCACAGGTAGAAGGAGAGTAGAAGAGAGCTCCCTGCGGTCTCTTTTTCTAAGGGCACTAATTTTACTCATAAAGGTTCTACCCTTATGTTCTAATCATACCCCCAAGATGCCTTTTAAGACCCTCACCCTGAGGGGAAAGATTTCAACATGCAAATTTTGGGACTGAACATTGAGACCACAGCTGTGCATTTATGTGCTTGACGTTTTTCCTCTTAGACAATACGTAGGCTCCACGTTTGTGTTGGACACACAGCAGGTGCTTAATAATTGCTCAGCTAATTGACTCAACTCTTAGGAATGTGGGGGCCGGACTGGAGCCAGGTTCTGTGCATTATCAAAGCTTTTCTCTCTTCCCTGTAATCGACCACCTTAGGGACACTCCCCTGCTAATTAGTACCTCCATTGAAAGATGAATAGGTAAATTGAGACATGGTTTAAAAAAGAATGCAAGGCCTCAAGCCAGGCCAGTGTTGTACAACCCGGGCAATTTGTGCCTGATTTGGTAGAAGATGAAGTAAAATCTGGCTGAGGTTTGATTTGGTAAGGTAATTACTCTCTACATACACCTTCCTCCCCTCTGCCTTCTCATGGCTTTTGCTTAAGGAAAAATGGAACAGAGTCAGACCCGGAAGTTCCAAGAACAGCCCGGTTGATCAAATCCTAGTTCTCAAAACTGTGGGCCGTGTGCAACCAGTAGCACCCAAGGCAATAAGGGTAAAGAGGAAGACACCAATATGACATAAATATCAAATCTTATCATAGAAATAATTAAGTTTCCTTTCAATTCTTTTGATTGTATCCCAGTCTTGTGGATGTGCTATTGAATTCTGAATACCTCTTCTTGCTTCCAATCTGTCTCTTATAGACTGTCAGTATAAATACTTTTTACATATTTATCTGTAAGAGTGCCTTGCATCTAAAGCCTCTAATCAAAGGCTTTTCCTTTAAAACAGAGATGCAGAATTTCCTCTTACTTTTTTACGTATCTATTTTCTTGAGACAAGGTCTCCCACTATGTAGCCCAGGCTGCCTTGAACTTGAGATCTTCCTGACTCAAAAAAGGCATACAGGAGTTACTGAAATACTCTCCTGTATCCAGCCAAAATTTGCTTTGCGAAGATACTTATCTGAGTAAAGTGAAGAGAGTTCAAGAAAAAGATGAAGATTCTAACAGCATAGGAATAGTCTGTATATAGCAGAAATCGGGAGGGTGATGCTCAAACTGGTGAAACTGGCAAACAAAAAACAAATCAGTCACCCAACTGTTCTTACCATATAAACCACAGCAGCAAGGTCGTCCATCTAAAGTGGGGTGTGAAAAGGTCCCTCATTTTGCCTCGGTCTTCCTGTTTCAAGACAAGGACATGTTATTTGTTTTCTTCCATTTCAATGTGTTAGTTACTGGCTGGTGGCCGTAAGACAGGTGCATACAGCACTCAGATTCTGAGAAGCTAGGACTCAGCTCCACAGCACTGAGGAAGCCCAAAAGCTTGACCCCATTCCACCTCAGGCCTCTCACAGACAGTCCCTTGGACCAAAGCAAGGAGTGTGCAACTATTTTACACACTCACACAAACACACACAGCCTCTCCTAAAGCTACCTCTAGGTCAAGGTGACAACAGTTGGTAGGCTAGAAAACCAACTCATTGCGGGCCAATTTGCCAAAGGCTGATTTACCCAAATGAACCATTTGCCAGTTATATGTAATTTACAGTTTATCAAGAATTGATCAGTATTAAAGAACTTAGCAGCCAAAGCTAGTGGTGCAGGTCTGTAATCTTGGTTGTTGAGAGGCTGAGGCAGGAGGATCATAAGTTCAAGTCTGGCCTGGTCAGTTTAGCAACTTAGACTTTGTATCAAAATAAGAAAATTTTTTAAAAGGGCTGGAGATGTAGCTTAGTGCAAAGACCTTGGGTTCAATCCTCCATAACACATGCACATGCACACACGAATACACGCATGCATGCATACACATGCCCAAGAATTTATCAAATGTTCTTTTAAAGGCACTCTATGACTGTGGCTATGTTTTTTTAGATATGAATGTATTTTTTCTAGTAGCAGTTTGAGAAATGCTTGCCATTTAAACAAGCCAAAAGTGCAAATGAGATTATAGGTCATGCATGGTTTAGTCTGCCTGTGAATATATCTCCATGAATAAACCTATCTGTGCATGAGGGGACATGAGTTCTGTCTCCATGGGCCTGTGATACCCAGTAGCCTGTCCCTGCTAGTTTCCCTGCTGCCAGCAGAGAATCATAATCCACATCAAATAAATGGAGCTCTTGGGTGCCCAAGAACACACAGACGCCAGAGTCACATTGCTTCCCAAAGTACCACCCACAACTGGAGCGTCAGTGGAGTATCACTTTCACCTTGGGAGATGCTGTTGAAACCACTGTGTATTTCTACCCAGAGTATCTTCATACTGGGGTGGGGCTTCCCCAGAAACAACCAAATGGGCTCCCTGTACCCCAGCTTTTTAGGATGCCCCCTGCTCTGTGCCTGTGGTTCCTAAAGTAGATTGGGGGTTATCTCAGGACCTTTGTGTTGTCAGACCATACCAAGCACCTCCTCCCAAGCTGGAAGAATTCGATTCATTTATTCTGACATAATATGAAACAATTAAACACAGAATTTTATTTTGGAAGACAATTTCTTTGTGGGGCCTATGATCTGCTTCAGTTATTATGCTTCTTTAATCTGCTTGAATGAATCTTTTTTTTTTAATACTAGGAATTGAACCCATGGTCTTCATGCTGAGCTACATTCCCAGCCATTTTTAAAACTTTGAGACAGGGTCTTGCTTAGCTGCCCAGGCTGGGCTTGAACATGTGACCATACTGCCTGAGCCTCCCACGCGCTGGGATGATTGACCTGCACCATCACACCTGGCAGTGTGGATGATTCTGGAGGACAGGGCCTGCATCTTGCAGCTACCGCCCTTCTTCCTGTGTGTGCGATGCCACAGCTGGCATGTAATCAGTGTTCATAAAGGTTCACGGTGGTGGGTTCTTGATAATATTACCAGGGAATAGGTATGATGATAATCTGATCTCATCAGTACTAAAAGGCCACACCAAACAGAAGCAGTGACAGGGCCATTAGCAGACATGACATTTCTCTAATGACTGGCTGATTCTCGAGGTAGCATATTTAGAACTTGGCAACGGAAGTACTGGCTGGAGTTGCTCAGTTTTCCTTGCAGGCCCTGCCTAGCACACCCTTGTTGACACAGTATGTACAAACATACAGACATATACATATGCAAGCCTCTCCCCTGGGACGCATGCTCACCCACACATGGGCCACACGTGAGCCCTGCCCCATGTGCACGTGCTCCCAGCATGCACAGGTACGTGTCCCTGGGCAGGAGGACCAGGCACTGACCTGTCTGGAGATGATGAGTTTCCCCAGTGGCATGGGGGCTCCATTTTCTGTCGCTATCCTCTTTAACGTGGCAATCGCCTTCTCCTGGTTCCCGGACAGCACATCATACCTTGCGCTCTCTGGCAACCACTGAGGGGGCAAGAGACCAAGGTGAGGCTGGTTAGGGTGGGATGCAACTTTCCCAGCCATGCATTTTCATTGTGTGTGTGGGGATGGGTTTTTAGAGGTGGGACTTTGGGGCCAGAGACCTGGTTTTGCCATCTGTTCTATGGCTGTGTGACTCTGTGCAATGAACTGACTTTTGTGGTCCTCCATTTCCTCACCCATAAAATGGGGGTCATAATATTAATAGATCCCATCTCCTGGGGTTGTCCAGAGGACTAAACAGGACAATCCAGGCAAAGTATTATGTGCAGTGCCTGGCATGGTTCAGTGTAGTTGTTATTGTCACCTACTGTTATTTGGTGTTGCTTTCAGAATTCCAGGTGAGGGTTGAATTAAATTGCAACCATCAACAAAATTTTTCTCCCCGGTGGTTAAGAAACTTTACCTAACCTTTCTTTCACCTGATCTTGCAAACTCAGTTCAAGAAAGAGAAAAGAATCAGAAAAAATTCTAAGCCTAATGGTATTCCAACTCAAAGTGACTAGATAAATACTTTCCTGTAAAATGAAGCAACAGTGATTTATGGAACAGCAGGTGTAATATAAAAGGTATGAGACAAAGAATCAAAAGATGCACTTCAACTTAGAGCCGAGCTCCTTGTTTTCGGTATGCCCTTTGCCACATCAAGAAGCCTCTCGGGGCCTCAGTTTCCTCATCAGTAAAAAAGGGATGTAGCAGAGGTTGCTGATGTCTACCAAAGTTCTTTTTCCCTACCATAGAGTGACTGCCCAGCCATAGACTACTACATTTCCCAGATTCCCTTGCTGCTAGGCAAGAACATGTGATTTGCTTCCACCAATAGCATGCAAGATGACTTTCCGTGGCCAGACTTTAAAAAGGAAGTGTGCAGTCTCCATTCCCTGACCTTTTTTTTTTTTTTTTTAACCTTTGGAAGATTTCAAGCCCTGGAGGATGGCAGAACCAAAAACTGGAAAGAAAACCTTGGCCTAGAGTCCCTTTGGCCTTCTTAATTACTATGGTAGTAAGAAATATACTTGTGTTGTTTTAATCTACTGAATTTGTGGGCTTTGTTTGTTTTAGGAACTGGTGTCTCCCAGACTAATACAGGGATTCGCCACAGTCCTACCCTATATGGTTGTTTATGAGGAGTAAGTGTGGTGATGCATGTGAAAAACCTTTCACAGAACCTGCCACAGAGTTAAGCTCCACAATTGTTCTCACCGATTGTCATTACCAAGAAGTATTGTGGTAATTATCGTATTTGAGAACTATCCCTCTACAGCTCACTTAGAGGTCCCATTAGCTGTAAAATGTTTCATGCATGTGTTCGACACATGCAGTTATGAGTCTGTGGCATGACGTCACTAGGGGGTGTAGTTGAGGCAGAGCTGAGATGGAGGGATCATTTGTTCTCTTGGATTCAGCCATGCCTGAAGCCAGCACGTATTTCATCTCCTGTCTTATATCCCTTGGCCAGTTTGAACTGGGTTTCTGCCTTTTGCCCCTTGTAACTTACAAATCCAAGATAGTCACTTTAAGTGTAGATCTTGCAGCAGTTGGGGTCCATGCATCCCGCATCCCTAGCCCTCTCCCTAGAGAATAGCTCGGAAATATCTGTCCAGAAGAAAACATCCCATCCTGGAGCCATTCCAGGGCTAAGTCCCTACTCTCATTTCCTGATTTAAAAACAATCCTAAAAGATGGTGTTGGTGTTGTCCACCAAGATACAGAGGAGCATAGGAGCCTGGTAGGAAAGGCAGTCCCTTACAGATACCTACGAAACACAGAACAGCAAAGAGGAGGAGAGGGACAGCCGAAAGGAGCAGCAGCCACCGCCAGCCCAGGCTGGGCATCACGAACACAGCCAGGATGACCTCGAACACTGTCCCGATGGCCCAGAAGACCTGACACAGGAGAATCAAGATCAGCGGTGGGAGTAGTACAGTCCACACAGCAGGGTCATTGAGGACAGGCTCTTGATGTCACTGGGGTCAGCAAAGTTGACGTGGTCAAGCTTTTTCTGTGCTCCATACAGCTGAGCTGAAGCCAACTTTCTGTCCATCACCTCAAGGATCCGTCTACAATGCCTAATATCTACGTGGTACCTGAGGGGCCCATTTATACTGTATAATATTTGCAGGTTACCCAAGGGTTCTGTCCACAGGTTTTTTTTTCTATACAAAGGGTTAAACCCATGGCCTGCACACTGAGCTACATCCCATGTGCTTTATTCTTTTTTTTTTTTTTCTTGAGAGAGTGTCTTGCTTAGGTAGTAAGTTGCCTAGGTGGAACTCAAACTTGCAGTCCTCCTGTCTCAGCCTCCCTGAGTGCTGGATTGCAGGCTTGCCCCTATTCATGGCTCACACTGTGTCATGCCTTCAGAGACCCCACTGAGCTACACAGTGTGCCAGCTGTGCTAAAGAGACGGCTATGACCAACGCACGCTATATCAATGTATTAGTGGAGTGTTGGGTTTTCCCTTTATTTTATTGCTGTAAAACATACAGAGTGTAAAATTTACCCTCTTAACCCTTTTTAAATGTGCGATTTGATGGCATTAAATACATTTAATTTGTTGTACAGCCACCACTGCCATCTATCTCCAGATCTCGTCTTACGAAACAAAAACTCTATGTCCCTTAAGCAATGACTGCTTCCCCTCCTGTCGCCCTGCCTCCTATTTTACCTCCCATTGTCATGATTTTGACTCTTCTAACTCCCCGGTGGAAGTGGAATCACATGCTCTCTTTCTTTCTGTGTCTGGCTCACTGAACATCATCTTAAATAACGGCCTCGAGGTTCACCCAAGTTGTAGCGGGTGTTGGAATTTCCTTCTCTTATGTGGCTGAGTAATGTTGCCTGTCTAGGTGGACCATGTTTTGCTGCCCATGCATTCACAGATGGGCACCTGGGTTGCTTTCATATCTTAGCTCTGGCGCAGTGGTGCTGTGCCCATGGCTGGGTGCACAGACACTCTGGAGTTTGTCTGCTGACATCCTCTCCCTGCCTGACAGTGCCTCTGTATCCCTCATCAGAACTGCCTGTTCCTTATGGGGCTGCCTTTCTTGATCTCTCCAAATCACTCTCCATATTTTTCTTCCGTTCTGAGAATTCTGTCAAGAGACTCCCTTTATTCTGGGTTTAAGGTCTAAGGGACTTCACAGTCAACACTGTGGACATCCGTGTCCAGCAGAGACAAACAAACCATTCTGCCATTGTGTGTGTGTGGGTGGGGGGGGGGGTCCCTGCACATAAGGGCTGTGGACAGCTCTGTATTTGCCCTGAGATCTTTTAGATCATGTCAGAAAACGGGTCACAAGGCTCTGACAGCAGTGTTAAGAGGAACTGGCTAGACCATGGGAATTTGAAGGCAGGCCATAGGTCATAGAAGTGACCAGAATTGAGATCTCTCACAAAATCTCAGACCTGCTGGGTCAAAAAGTTGGTTCACTGAGGTTTCTTTGGTCAATATAAATTCTCAGAGAAAAACCACTTCCAGTTGAAGAAAATATTATCTACCTAGAACCATTTTTTAAAAATTTCTTTTTTTGAGACAGGGTCTCACTCTGTAGTGCAGGCTGGCCTTGAACACACAGCAGTTCTCCTGCCTCAGCCTCCCATGTGCTGGGATTACAGATGTGCACTACCATGCCTGATTTATGTGGTGCTGGAGAAACAAACTTAGGGCCTGTAAGCACTAGTAACCACTGTACCATTCCTCCAGCCCCTACCATTTTTTTTAAACAGTCAATTGAATTTTCTGGCATTTGAAGAACCTATCCACATTAGAAAGCAGCCGGGTCCAAATTGACAGCTGATCACTTAAGTCTTTATGTACTGACTCTGTTAGACTTCCCTAAACTCCCTCGTCCTTGTCCTGTAGTTCCAAACATCTGAAACCTCAAGCCAGAGCGTCAGCCTTCTCAGGACATGCAGGTGCATTTCTCCTTACCTCAATCAGCAAGATACACTTGGCTCTGGCTTTCATGGGAAGGAACTCGGCATACAGCGTCACCCTGGGCAAGCAAAGAGACAGGAGGAATTAAGGTCAGAAGTGGAGGGGAGGATTGCTCCTCCCTCCTGAGTTTCTAAGAGAACATCCCTTCACAACTGATGGCTGGATTCCTTACATTAGATTTCCTGGGCTGGTGTCTAAGCATACCATTCCTGAGCTTCAGAAACACACCATCAAAGATGGCGTCCAGGCACCTGCATCTCTAGTTCCTCAAATAAGTCTCAAATGTCATAGCTGCCTTCATTTAACCCTAGCTACAGCCTGGTGAGTGCAGGGGGAAATGGCATAGGGGAATTAGATATCCCTTCCAGAAGAGTCCCCATCCCTCGTGTTCCTAAGCAGCCTCAGTGATGATGGGCCTCTTGTTCTGTAGGAAGCCCTCACCTCGGATCCACTGACACCTGGCCATGTTTTCTTGGCAGAAACAGGAGTGATGCTCAGCTTTTCCCGGGGCATCATACCAGAGGCAGGTGAGGTCAACCTGTCCCATTACTGGGGACATCGATTTTCATCACTAGGTTGGGGGTGTATCTCAGTGGCTCGAGTGCTTTCCTAGGAAGCACAAGGCCCCAAGTTGGATCCCCAGGACCACATAATAGCCGAACATGGCAGTGCGGGTCCGTAATTCCAGCACTTGAAAGACTGAGGCAGGAGGATTGCCATGAGTTCAAAGCCAACCTGTGCAATGACTTCAGGACCAGCTTGGATTATAGAATGAGAGACCCTGTCCCAGAAAATAGAAACAAAACCTTCATCATTGAATCAAGTTGCTGTGTAACTGATTTCCCCAGTCAAACTATCATTATTTTCACTTATGATTAATAAGTACTTTGTGGAGAAATATCAGAGATTATGTTGATATCCTGTTCCCCATGGAACTGAGGTAGGAGGTAGAAGAAGGTTAAGTAACAGGAGGTTAATAGGTCAAAAAATGGGGTCAAAGCATGTCAGAAAAGTAACAGATAAGGGTTATCCTGTTCCCCCAAAAGATGCCGGGCATGCGCAAACCCTCGAGTACTTGCTGTTAGCCTGTGCTCAACCTCATTTGCATTGTAGTTTTGGTCCCTCCTTTCAACACCATGATGCTTCTTCCGAAAACCTTCATGGTCCAAACCCACCGCTGCCAATGGGTGGCCTGAGTCAGGAGCCCCAGGTGGGCTAATTCCCAGAATTCCCAACCACAGGTCCTCTCATCATCCCAGAACCATAAGAGACCCCATGCCTATTCTTCTCTAAGCCTTCTTCTCGGCCCACTCTCGTCTTTATTACAATGTTTGCATGTCTTGCTAAATTCTTTGTTTAAGATAATACCAAGAATCTGGATACAGACTCCAACATCCCATTGTATAACAGAACTTTTACACCAGCTTCCACCGTGGCCTATTGCTGCCTAAATCAACCCCTGCTTTGGTAGTAACAAATTACATTTTTAACTTTCTGACGTTCCTCTTAATAACTAACACTTCACTGCAAGGAAGAATGCTCCCTCCTCCCCTTACCCATCGTATCTGTCTATAGATCAATAGATCTGTCAATCAATCTATTGACCTACTTAATCATTCTGAACTTGTGAGTTCCTTTTTTTTTTTCCAGTGACGCGTAACCCATTATTATTCTGAGGCTCAAGCTGTTCAAGATCTGGTTGACAGTTCCTCTGATCTTTGTGACAGAAGCACAGCCTACTCCTTGAGCTTCTTCCTACTTCCTGGCCCAAGACCCCTGAACCAGGCTCGTGGTTTAGACCTGCAATCCCAGCACTCTAGGAGGTTGAGACAGGAAGATTGCAGGATCGAGCCCAGCCAGGGTAACATAGTGAGACATTGTTTCAAAATGAGAAATAAAAATGGGCAGGGGATGTAGCTCAGTGTGAAGGCCTAGGCTCCACCCCAAGTTAAAAAAGTAAAAATAAAAAAAAAAGACATCTGACTCACATTGCAGCTTTCCCTAGAGTCGGTCACTTTTCATTCCTCTGGTAGAAGATGGGACTTGGACAGCAGGATCTGAGTGTACCATGCTCTCACTGCTGTGTATCACTACCCTGGGCCCTTGGTGGGCATAACTTGGAGCCAGTGAGCCGGCTACCCAACTTCCCTGGCTACATCCCTGCCATCTACCTGCTGTCTAGCTGCCGTATCCTCCCTCTCTCTTTTCCTAACATGTGCCAGGTGTATCTATCAATTTCTATATCTACCTGTGTATATTATTGAAAAGCACGAGTCTAGCCGGACACTTCCAATGCCAGTCCAGCACATTCAGGCTCTTTCTAACCTTCCCAATTCCCATGTGTGCATTTTCCCTTTGTGCGGAGAAATCCAGGCCTCATTAACTTTAATATGAAATTGTTTGCTCAAAGTAACCAAAACCTGAGGTGCACGGGCTGCCTCGTTCCCACCTGTCCCTCGCAGCCCACTTCCTCAGCCGGTAGGCCAGCAGAGAGAGAAGCGGGTGTCCATCTGCTTCTGCCACTGCCTTCCCCTTGGCTGGGAAGAGGAGGCCTCTCTTGTTCCCACTTCCTGCCCAGAGCCAGGTGTCTGAGGCTCCCACCAAAGGCAGGAGTGAGACATGTGGGCTTCCCAGAATCCCCTGGGGTCAGTGTGGATGCCACCATGTAACTGCTGGTAGTGACTCACACGTGCAAGCCCTCTGAGGGCGACCACAGAGGTATGTGGCAGTCACCCGCTTCTCCAAAGGTCAGGCTGCATGCCAGCTTGTGGGTGGAAAGGGCCCACCCCCTTGCCTCATGGTGGGACAGCCCTGTGCTGCCAAGACCACATCTGGATGGCTGTAGCAACATCTCAGATGTATGCAGCTAGACAATTCCTCCTTGATGTTTGCATTAAAACTGACAGCTGTTGGGAAGTTTTTCCAATATCTGCAGGCAGAGGGAATTGAAGGCATCGTTTCCAAGTGGATCAGGCCACATACATTTGACAAAGTATGAATCCAACTCAGGGCAACTCTCTCCTCTTCATTGTCTTTGCCCTACATCGGTTCTGGCAGGTGACAGGTGATAGGAACTAGAAGTTGAAATTGTTGTGGTTAACCTGGGCATGCTGAACACAGGAAAGGCTGCGTGTCACTCTCCACACCTCATCAATCAAGGAAGTGGTCAAACTAGGCCAAACCCTGCATTGCAGAACAGGCTGCAAAACTTGAACAGAACAGTCGCCCCGACTTCCAGCTGACCGGGGATAAATCGTTCCACAGACCCCACTGCTAAGCTCCCCGGTGGGATCAGTGCCAGCCCAGGCTTGGCCTGAAGCCATGTCCTTGCAGAATTTCCTCCTTTGTCTTCCTGGCTCTTCTCACTCTTTCACAAGTCCTCCTGAGGACACTTCCTCAGTAAGTCCCTTGACAAGAACCCGTGTCTCGGGCTGTGCTTCTGTGATGCCCGACTTCCTCCAGAGCCTCTCCCTTGTTCAAAGCTGGCTTTGGCAATGCCGCCAAGAGTCAGTCGTTGGTCCGCTGCCAGTTAAAAGTCTTCCCCGGGTTCCCATCAAAGGCACCTCTGTCCAAAGTAGGTAGAATCCTCAGGAGCCTCGGAGGTAAGGCTAGAACTTTAGGAGATCAGCAGACTCTTTAGAGAAAAGTAGAAAGAAAAAGCAAAGGCCCTGGACTCTCATATTACGGTGCAGGTGCTTAGGGTAGGCCACTTTTCTTATTTAATCTCTCTGACTGTCAGGCTGTCTCTGTTTGAATTTCTAGCTCAGATCATATACAAGAATTCTGAATCCTGTTATTTGTTTTGTGCAAAAGCATTTTCATGCTGTGGTACTTTTTTCTTGTTTTATTCTATTTGGGGGCTGGGGATCAAACACCCGGGCATGCTACAAGTGCACTGTGCCTCCGAGTTATTATACCCCCAGCCCTTGTATGTGTATGAGCCATACTAACCTTAAAAATAGCTATCTTTCAGGGCTGGAGGGATAGTACAGCAGTTAGAGCACTTGCCTAGCAAGCACAAGGCCCTGAGTTCAATTCCCCAGAACCCTATAAATTGGGTCTGATGGTACATGCCTGTAATCCCAGCACGTGGGAGCCTGAGGCAGGAGAGCTGCTGTGAGTTTGAGACCAGCCTGAGCTACATAGTGAGTTCAGGACCAGAGACCCTGTCTCAGAAGACAAAATAGCTATCTTTCTTTGAGGATTAGTATTCGACATCTTTACGTGGGTTTTCTCACCCAGTAAGCATTGTAAGTCAATGGAGCAGGTAACGCCCATTCCCACTGCGCTTTGTCAGTTTCTGTATGACTTTAATCTTTGTTTCCGTATCTGTGTCTGGTTTTGTCAGTGAGGTTGTTAGCTGTTGAGGACTGTACAGCTAATAATTTAGGAAGAAGAAAAGTCAAAATTTTAATTACATAGTCCATCAAGCACTTTCCTATTTAGACAGTTTTAGTTATAAACAACACTTCCTTAAGCATCTTTAAGCTGAAATCTTTGCTTTCACATAGTTTTCTTAGGATAGATTCCCCTAAGTCAGAGGTGGGGAAACCTTTCTGCCAAGGGCCTAAAGATATTATGACATTATTCATGGGCCATGCAAAATTATCGACTTCAGATTTAGCCTACTGTATGTGGTAAAACATTTCATGAACTCACCCCTCATGTGATGGCTGCACCCGCTAATCCTTGGTGAGGCCTTGGCTGGGCCAGACCAAGGCGATGATATGGCGCACAGGCCAGATGTTTGCCACACTTGCCTCAAATAGAATCTGAGCCATAACGTGTGCTGAAGACCTTTGACATCCACCACCTGTGACTTGTTAGTCTTGGTTGCCAGCTTCACTGACTTGAGAGATGCTTAGGCAATGCATAAAGCACATTTTCCTGTGTATCTGTGTTGGTCATGGGGGTAACTTGAGAACTATACTTGGCCCCTTCCTGTGAGGTTCTTCCCTGTTCTTTGTTTTCTGGCTTCCATGATTTCAGCAGCTTTCCTTTGTCATGCCCTTCCGCCATGATACTTCTCCCTGCTGGCATAGACTGAACCTCTAAAACCGTGAGCCATCATAAACCTTTGCCTCTTTAAGTTATGTGCGTCCAGTACTTTGTACCAAGAATGAAAAGGTGGCTAGTACCATCCTTCCTTGAAAAGTTCTAATTTATATTTCTTCCAGTACTTCTCTCAACAGAAACCATGAAGAATTTCATTAGCTAAGTTCTAAGAATTGAAAACAAGAGATTGTAGTGATTACTCTACCTGACTTCTCTGAAATTTCATTCTGCTTTCCAAGTGGTGTGCTCATATTATTTTTAAAAACATCAACAATACTAAAATCAGAAGCATGATTACCAAATCAAAGCCAAAATACTAATCATGCAAAAAATCATGCAGTAATATATTCCACAGGCCACACTATTTGTTCCTCAAATAGTAGTGATTTGTTATGATGGATCTGTAGTATGACATCTTTTTATTATTGTTCTTCTGTTACTTTTTATTACAGAGTAGTACTTGAGTTACACAATTGAGGGGTTCACGAGTGCCCAGATCACAATATGATTTTTCCATTTCCCAAAAGCCATAACTCCCAGTAATTTGTAACCTTCTGGCCCCTTCTCTACATACATGGAGGGATAAGTAAGTGAATAAGTCTGAGCAACATGCTATCTATCTTGGTCTTTTCTTTCTCCCTTCCTCCCTCCCTCCTTTCTCTTCCTCTCCTCTCCCTTTTCTCCATCCTTCTCTTCACAGGCACAGCACACTGACCAGGTCCCATGCACACGAACACCCCCATTCCCACCACATCCATGCATGCCAGCCCAAATTCCAGCTGCCCATCCCTACAGTGCTTGCCTGGGGACTTTGGTCACTAAAGCTTGTTTTGCCAACTTGTGAAGCAGGCCAGGAGTGCCACAGATGTTTGATTCCCAGGGGCAGCCCTCTGCAAATGGCTCACTCGTCCCTTGAAGGGGACAACTGGGACTACAAAAGTCTGATCAGAAATAAGGAGCTTTCTTAAAAAACAGTTTTTTTCAATTTAGTAGAGCAAAGACATATGGTCATGATCACCCTTCAAAATACTCTTTCTCATTTCAAACACATTTATCTCATCATTCTTGACACTTTTTTTTTTTTTCAGATAGGATCTCACTTTAACCCAAACTGGTCCTGAACTCACTATGTAGCCCAGGCTGGCCTTGGACTCATGGCAATCCTCCTGCCTCAGCCTCCCAGGTGCTAGGATTACAGGCATGCGCCACCATGCCCAGCTTAAGTGGTGCTGGGGAATTGAACTCAAGGCTTCGCACTTGCTAGGCAAGCACTTTAACCCTTGAGCTATCGCTTGCCACTTTCTGAAGCAGTTCTGGAGTCCTCTGTCCCGAGTGTCTCTAGTTGCACCGTCATGGCTGCCTGAGTCCCAATTCAATTCAAGACACTCACTTACCTTTATGGTCATTTGGACTTTGGGGGAGAACTCGAGTCACACAGTACCAAATTTGGTGAATAGGCTGGGCGCAGACCTGCCAAGCCTGCCTTTCCAGGGAGTGATCCTAGGTAGCAGCGTTCATCGTATGTTTGACTGTATCTTGTAAAGATACTCACAAAAGAGGACTTTCAGAATTGCTTTAAAAGTAGCAAGAACAGGGGGCTAGAAGATAGCTCAGCAGTTAGAGCACCTGCATAGCAAGCATTAAATATCCAAGTTCGATTCCCCAGCAACATGTAAGCTGGATGTGGTGGTGCGCACCTGTAATCCTAGCACTTGAGAGGCTGAGGCTGCTTCTTCAGACAAAGTGTAGCGACTGTTCCCGTCATGCAGACAAATACAAGGATGAGTAATGACACTGGCCAGGCCAGGCAGCCACTGGTGGCAGCAGAAATCGTGCTCACGGCACCGGACAATTAGAGACTGGCGATTTGGGTCGCATGCATGGAGTGGCCGGGATCTTCTCTGTTTGTGGAAGAAGGAGCAGATCCAAGATGCTAATCCCAAGGGGTTGGTGTCAAGGCCCGGGAGGTGGCCAGTCGCCTGCAGTGTTTACCTAGCTAGTTAGTTGATACTGGGCATTGACCCTAGGGCCTCATGCACACTAGGCGTGTGCTCAGCATGAGCCACATCCCCACCCTGGGGTGCTTATCTTTAGGAGGAATTGACACGCACAGACGCAGCGACCAGCCCCTTCTGTGAATATGCTCTGCCAGAGCGCACAGTGCGCCCCCTACTGCAAGTTAAAAGTTATAGGCCCCAATGCCAACCTGTGTCTTGCTGGTTCCTGAGAAGGAAGTACAGCTTGAAATGGTGGGTGGAGTGTGTGTGTGTGTGTGTGTGTGTGTGTGTGTGTGTATCCCAGATTTTCTAAAACGAAAAGAATATTTTGGCTGAACCCAGGGCATTCACACCGAGCTATGTTCTCAGATCTTTTTTTATTTTTTGAGACAGGGTCTCACTCTGTAGCCCAGACTGGTCCTGAACTCACTCTGGAGCCTAGGCTGGCCTTGGACTCACAGCAATCCTCCTGCGTCAGTCTCCTGAGGGCTGGGATTACAGGCATGGGCCACCATGCCTGGTTTATGTGGTGCTGGAGAATCGAACTCAGCTACTTAGGACTTAACTTAGTGCTTGATAGGCAAGCAGCCGTAACCACTGGGCCATTCCTCCAGGCCCTGCAGTGTGGTTCTTCCTTTCAAGAGTCTGTGTCAGTGCCAGGGATGCGGCTCAGTGGTCGAGCTCTTGCCTCCCAGGTGTGAGACCCTGGGTTATGTCCCGAGCACAGTAAAGAAAAAATAATCTTTCCCCTATCCTTGAGCCTTCACTGGCATTGTGATTTCTTTTTTTCTTTTGAGACAATGGGGATTGAACCCAGGGAATCACTCTGAGTTACATCCTAGCTCCTTTTTTATTATTTACCTAAGACAAGTTTTCATAAGTTGCTGAGTTGCCCGGGTTTAGCGATCCTTCTGCCTCACCCTCCCAAGTTCTGGGATTATAGGCGTATACCACCATGCCCAGTTGACTGGGTGCTGGGGAATTGAACTCAGGGTTTCACGCCTGCTAGGCAAGCACTCTAATCGCTGTACTGTTTCTCCAGCCCCTCTTTGTATATTCTGAGACAGTCTCTCCATGTCGCTCAGGCTGGTGTTGAACTCACAATCCTCCCACCTTTGCCTCCCAAAGAGCTGAATTGAAGGTGGGTAGCAGGCGAATGGGCTGATCACTGTTGGCCTAAGCTATGAGTATTCGGGTGGCATATAGTAGAGCAGAAATCACACTACGCTTCCCTTAATAAGTATCTGAACTTATGCAAGCCACTTCCCAGCTCTGAGCCTCAGTTTGCTCATCAGCGAAATGCAGGTAATGCGTTTGCCAGTGGGTCAAGTGACGCATTACAAGAGCCCAGCAGAGCACCTGGCACTGGTACGAACTCAACTGCCACTGTGATCAGTGTCTCTACTGAGGACCTCATCACCCAGAACCCTGCTTTAGGGGAGAGGAAAAGGGAGAGGGAGGAGAAGGAATGTGGGTGAACGAGTGAGTTCCTCGTAAGCAGTATAATTGGCATTCATGCCAAAACTCCAGAAGCTTTTGCCATCATGGTTATAGTTTGGATGGGACTTGAGCGTGTCTCCCAGGTTTCACGTGCCGCCACTTGATCCTCACGTGGCAACAGGGACCTAGAGGCAGGTTTCACTAACAGCCCCGACTTCATTTGGGCCTACAGACGGCCAGTGGCAAACATAACAAAAGTTTAGAATCTTGGTCTTCATCTTGCATCCGTTTCTTTTCTACTTCAAACTTTGGGTCCGATTCCTGCCCCCAAGGAGTGTCCCTTGGGGGCTGGTGACTGACCCTCTTCTAGACTGAAGGCACCAAGATAACAGCAGCTGAGATAAGTTGAAGATTCCAGGAAGTGGGAGCCTTCAGGTCCTACCCACTGCACTGGAGAGATTACCCCATGACCCAGCCCAGAACGAAAAAAACCTAGACATGCGGAAAGAAGACCCAGAAATTGTGACTTTAAAATTGTACTTTTAAGAAAACTGCAGCGTTAAGACAACCCAAAAGAGGGCTGGAAGCATGGCTTAGTGGTTAAAGTGCTAAGTACCTGAGTTCGATTCCCCAGCACAACATAAGCTGGGTGTGTCGGTGCACACCTGTAATCCTAGCACTTGGGAGGCTGAGACAGGAGGATTGCTGTGAGTTTGAGGCCAGCCTGGGCTACATACTGAGTTTAGGCCGAGAACTCAGTAGCTCCCCACCACCTGTAGACAATGCCTTTAGCAACCTTACCCCAGGCCACCTGCCCAACCTTGGCCTTCAATTCTCGTTGCTGTCATCTCTACAGCTAACCAAAATTGGACCCGGAGCCTTCTTCTGGCTCAGCCGTTGCTTCCTCCTTCCGGGCGGTTCTTTCCTCATGAAAGAATCTACATTTCCACCAAGTCCTCTTGTGGTCAGAGCCCAAGCCCTGGAGATAGAAGGTCTGGACCCTCCTCCAGCTCCCCCTCTTCCCAGCTGTGTCATCTACAGCAAGCTACTTCACCTCTCTGTGTTCCTTTCCTTGTAAAATGGGGTTACTAATCAATTTCCCTCATAGGGAAAATTGGGGGATTAAACAAGTTAATCTGGGTGAACCATTTAGACCAGCATCTGCCGTGAAGGCAGCACTAACCATTGGCTCTTGTCATCTTTGTGAGGAGAAGGATTATACTTTTTCTACAATGGGCCACATCATAAGTATTTCAGCTTTTGAAACTACTCAGTGTTCCTGTGGCACCCAGAGAGCCTTTGGTAAATGAAGTGGGTGGTGTGTTACAATAAAACTTTATTTACAAACCCTGTCAAAATATCAGGTGCAATCCTCATACTACAGTTGCCAGTCACCCCCGTAGGACCCGGCCCAAATGAAAGTCTTCTCCCATCTCCCAGGGAAGGAGAGGAGCTTCATCTAGAAACCCTAGATGTTAGCAGCAGTGACAAAGGCCACCCAGCTGCTGTGCAGGACCTGCCACCCTCGTGGTCAGTGAAAAGGGCAGGAGGGAGCATTCGCAGTGGTCACAAGCATGGGTGTTGTGGATGTTCTTGCTCCTGAGTTTACACACTGAACGGCTTGGAGTTTGCCCTTGGAGTCTTGGTTTCCTCAAGTGTGAAAAGCAGCCTGCACACTCATACAATATAGCGCACGCCCCCCAGCTGCTGCAGGGCATCCTGTGAAGTGTCCAAGCACCGTGAGTCCAGGGTGTTTATTATTATTTCACTCTGGGGGATCAGTTCCAGACATTCCTCAGATACCAAAATCGGAGAATGCTCAAGTCCCTATATCAGAGTCTCTAACCCCTGGATTGTGGTCTGTTAGGAACTGGGTCACACAGCAGATGTTGAGAAGCAGGTGTATTTACATCACCTGTATTTCCAACCACTCCCCATCACTCACATTGCCACCTGAGCTCCACCTCCTATCAGATCAGCAAAATTGACCCCTGGTACCAAAAAGGTTGGGGATCACTGCCTGCTATAAAATGAGGCTGCATTTGCATAGAACCTATGCACATCCTCCTGTGTACTTTAAGTTGTCTCTAGGTAACTTGTCACACCTAACACAATACCAATACGATGTAAGTAGCTGTTACAATGTACTGATTAAGGGATAATGATAAGGAAAAGAGTATAGTGTTTGGTACAGGTGGAGTTTGGGTCCTAAATATTTCTGAATCCAAGATGCAGGACCATGGATACAGAGGGCCAATTGCAGTTGACCAACTAACTAGCCAGCTGGCCAGGGCTGGAATTTTACTTACGACTGGGGGACCCCTCCAATCCCAAAGCCCACCAGGCCTCGGAGCACCAGGATCCAGCTGTACACGGGGGCGAATGCGCTGAGGATGCCATAGTAGAGGGTCCAGAGCACGCTGATCTTCAGCCCCTGAGGGGAAGGATATCACAGCGTCAGGAGGGCTTCTTAGCACCACCAGGTAGCGAGAATCCCACACCGCTTGTGTGTGTGTGTGTGTGTGTGTGTGTGTGTGTGTGTGTGTATGTGTACGCACACACGTAGTGCTGGGCATCAAGCCCAGAGCCTTCTTCCTGAGCTACAACCCTGACACATATTTTGATATTTTGATTTTTGAGACAGGATCACTAAGTTGTGTAGATTGGACTTATGCTTGGGATCCTCCTGCCTCAGCCTCCCAGAGTGCTGGGATTACAGGCCTGGATATTTAAAGCTTCCACTGAGCTGGGCGTGTAGCTCGGTGGTAGGACACTTGCCTAGCATGTGTGAGGTCCTTGGTTTGAAGTCCAGCAAGGAAGAAAAAAAAGAAAGAAAGAAGAAAAAAGTAGAAACAAAAAGAAAGGGAAAAGAAAAAATGAAATAGTAGAATTACTGAAGACTAAGAAGGAAAAATAATAAAATATCATTTCTGCACCCTAAACCCATGACAGTGAAATTTGTTCCTGCCACAGAGATATTTAATACTTTTCTTCAGGTTTAAGCTAATTTCACAGGGATTTTCTTCCTTAGAATCCAGAAAATCTCAAGGCAGGCACAGGGCGTAATTAGCAGCAGAGAAAAGAGGGAAAAAAAAAAAACAGGACAAGAGGAGCAGATAAGAAAGGGGAGGAGGGGCTGGAGACCAGAGGGCACCAAGGCTGGCATCCGGCTGAGGCCCCCACACAGGCTGCCAGGAGCCACACTGTTCCCCCTGCCACAGGCATGCTCGCCTATCCCAGCTGGCTCTACTTTACACTGGCCCACTGCTGCCACCGCTCTCCAGCTGCTGAAAATGAGGACCCAGCAGCCCACAACGCTGCAGAAATGCCCTGTGGCCTTTTTCTGCAACTACAGCTGTCCTAATGTCTGGTCCGCCCTTCACAGATCGATAGCTCCTGCCTGCCTCCATGCTCCCATGTGCATTTACGAAGCATCCTCGCTGTGCCAGGCTGCAAGGACACATACAAAGCAGTTGGCATTAATTTACTGATTGAATTATTCACTCAGTAAGTATGTATTGAGCACCTGCTATATGCCAGACACTGAAAATGTTCATTCATACATTCGATACATATGTATAAAACATTTGCCTAAGACTAGAATATATTATTCATTCATTTGTTCAACATGCATGTGTTAAGCACCTGCTGTGTGCCTGGCAGGAGAGGTATTGATATATGTGATACATGTGTTCCTTCCTTCGTTCATCCATACAGTGTGTGTGTCCTGAACAGCTGTCACTTGCTGGCCACAGACTGTGGCAGGGAGCGTGACAGCTGCTGAGTCTTGACTTCAGGGAAGTTTCATTTGTGTTTTTAAATCATTGACACCTGGTAGAAGCCCCCCGGTAGAAGGAGATTGTTTTTGTTCCGACTTTACAAGTGAGTTCAGCAAGAGTGGAAGTAGCAGAGGGATTGGCTCAAAATCAGCCAACAGCAGAGTCAGACCTGGCTACTGCAGTTTGGGGAAGCTGCTCATCCGCCGAGGGCCTTTGATGGTGCCCAAGTACCCTAACAGAGAGGCTAGGGCACCATGCTGGTATGAGAACAGGTGGGCCTGGGGAAACAAGAGAGAACTTGACCTGCCTTGTCACTCTTGATCAGCTCTTGCCAAAGTCCTTACCAGGACAGAATGCAGGGCCTGCTTCAGTATCGGATTGTCCAGTTTTCAAGAAAAAACCCCCACTCTTTTTATGCAAAAATGCCATTTTTTGAGATGAAGATGACCAATTCCAAATCCTATAAGATGTGGGCATACTTGAAACACAGGGACATGGTGTAGCTCCATGGGAAAATGCCTCATTACCATGTTCAAGGCTGTGGCTTTAAAAGCTCAGGACCCAAAACAATAACATCTGGATGGAGGGGTCACCGGTTTGCAACCTGTAGCCTATACAGTCTGGTGACATGTAGGCTGGCTTTTCACTGTGGTGTTCTGCTGTTATCCTCAACTATTAGGACAACATTTGCAGGTCAGACCTGGGGTTCTCAGCAGCAGAGTCCTAGCGCTGGCCAGGTACCCCACTTTCTTCCATACAGATACCAAGAACTTAACAGCTTTTGAGTTAGCTAGTGACCTGATCATACCATATTCTGCATTTTTTTTCCCCTTTGAGGCAGTGTCTTCCTGAGTTGTTCAGTTGCCCAGCCTGTGCTCCAACTTGTGATCCTCCAAACTCAGCCTCCCATAGTGCTGAGATTACTGGCCTATGCCACCATGTCTGTCATACTGTGAAATCCTTTTTTCCTTTAAGCTCCAAATAAATCCCCATTTACATATTCGTTGTGATTTGGATCTGGAATGTGCCCAAAAAGCATGTTGTGGAATACTTAATGGATTCCATGTGCTGTTGAGAGGCGGGGCCTGGTTGGAAGAGGCGGGGCCTGTTTGAAGAGGTGGATCACTGGGGCTTGACCTGGAAGGGTATATGCAAGCTCTGCCCTTTCATATACACTCTACATCCTGTTGTGATGCCATGAACTATGTAATGCCACCTTGCTGGCTACCCATGAATGGACCAAGACCTTCTGAAAATGAGGTAAAATAAACCTTACCTCCCTAAATTTGTGGATATCAGGTATTCTGTCCCAGCAATTAAAAGTACATTCTTTGTGTGGGGAGGGGGGATCAGTAGTGGGGATTGAACCTAGACTGAGCTATATCCCCAGTTCATTTTTAAATTTTCTTTTTTGAGGCAGGGTCTTGTTAAGTTGCCAAGTTGCCCAGGCTGGGTTTGAACTTGGGATCCTCCAGCCTCTACTCCCCAGAGAGCTGATATTACAAGCCCAGCTATCACATTCTACCATGCAGTAGCAAATATGTAAATATATTAAATATATTTTCTTATTACATCTTCCCAACAACCTTTTGTATTACTGGTTTCAGCCCTATTTTGCAGATGGACAAACTGAGGTCCAGGGAGGTGAAGAAAGGTGCCCAAGCATACCTTGCTCAATGAGAGGCACTGAGATATGAACTGAGGTGTGTTTATCTTCCTGACCTAAGGCACATGTCTGCCAGCATCTTCATCCTCTGGTGGCAACTGCAGACTCCCAGGTTACAGAAATTTCTGTTGGAATCAAACTGGTTCTCTGAAGCCCAAGGCCATATGGGTTTTCTGGCAAAGTCACACAGCGGACACCCTCATGGGAGCCTCCCAGCTGGGCAAGGGCAGATTGGGAGAGGCTGTAGTTGCCAGGGCTGGCCAGCTGCCTAATGTGCCTTGTGTTCCTTGAGGAGTGCTGTGGGAGCTTTCTAACTAGAGTCTGCTTCGTGCTTCCTGAGGTAGGGCTGGGACTCCATTCTGGCAAGGAGGTACCGTGCAACCTGGGGGTGCTGCCCCACCTCTTCCTCTGGTCACCCCAGCTTCATGTCAGGTGTGCAGTTTGGCCAGCTACCCAGGTGGGCTGGCCTATGGGCAGCCACCTCCTTCTATGTTCTAGCTTTAATGTAAAGACTTGGGATGGATGGATGGATGGATGTCCTGCTGATCAGCTGAATTCTGAGAGACCATTCAAATCTGTCTCCCAACAGCCAAGGTCAAGGTGAAAGATGGAGACTCTGAAGGCAGCCTTGACTGTGTTTTAATGCTGCCTAGCCATCTGTGCATATGAAAAACTTGGGAAACCACAGAAGTAATAATGGATTTTTTTTTATTGTACTACTGGAGATCAAACCAAGGAGTTCTCTACAAATGAGCTACATCCTAAGCCTTATTTATTAATTTTTGAGACAGGGTCTTGCTCTGTGGTGCAGGCTGGTCCTGAACTCACTGTGTTGTCCAGGCTGGCCTTGAACTCAGGGCAATCCACCTGTCTCAGCCTCCTGAGTGCTGGGATTACAGGCATACACCACACCCAGCCAATTTTTATGTGGTGCTGCAGAATTGAACCCAGGGCTTTGGGCATGCTAGGCAGGCACTCTAACCACTGAGATACACTCCATTTATTTATTTGTTTATTTATTTAATAGTGAGACAAGACCTCACTAAACTGCTAAGATTTCCAGGATGGGCTCCAACTTCTGATCTTTCTGCCTCAGCTTCCTGAGTGGCTGTAATCACAAGCATGCGCCTCCTTCCTCCTTTCCCTTCCCTTTCAACCCCCCCAAATCTCCAAGTCGTGGCTCTAGCTAGAGGAAGCAGGTGGGTCTAGAGGGCTGCCCCTGAAGGCTAAAGTAGTCCTTTCAGATTAGCCGGGAGATGAAACTGCTTCTTCTATCCTCAGGAGTCTCTAGTGGCCTCTCCAAAAGTTCTCCCCAACCCTATAGCCCAGACCTCTGGGGTTGTGATGGCCGCACTTTTATCCCAGGCTGCAATCTCGGCCCTGACACAGCTGCTTCTTGGCGGTTGGGTTGATGGCCACCTCCCAGGTATCTCCTGGACCAGTGTTTCCAGCCCAGGAATAGTTAGCGGGAAGCAGCCGGTACCTGTTTCCTGCACAATGCTGTTCATTCATTTATTCATTCACTCATGAACCAACAAAAATGTATTGAGCACCTACAGATTTAAGCCACCAGCATCAGAGTTAAGATGAAAATCAAATATAGCCAGACCCGATTCTGTGACATATGGACTGTGAGACAAGTTGTCCATTCTCTGTGCCTCAGTTTCCTCCTCTGCAAAGTCAGAGTGATCATTCCAGTTGAGTATCCATCTCTTATCCAGAATGCTTGAAACTATACAGATTTGGGTTTATGTGTTGGTTTTGTTTTCAGATTTTGAAATATTTGCATGGACTTCACAGGTAGAGCATCCTTAATCCAAAAAAATCCAAAATCTAAAGTGTTTTGAGCATCACGTTGACACTCAAATTTCAGAGTTTAAACTAGGTGCAGCAGTGCACACCTGTAATTCCAGCACTTGGGAGGCTGAAGCAGGAGGATTGCAAGTTCAAGGTTAGCCTGGGATACATGACAAGAAGACTTTTTATTTTATTCTTTTAACTTATTTCTCCCAGATTTTGGAGGATTTCAGATTTTGGATTTCTGAATTAGGGGTGCTCAACTGTGGTTTCTGTTTTTGTTTTACTGAGGATGGCTGGGGCTGGAGGAATGGCTCAGTGGTTAAAGTACTTGCTGAGAAAGCAGTAAGTATCTGAGTTCAGTCCCCCAGCACCACATAAGCCGGACATGGTGGTGCACACCTGTAATCCTGGCACTCAGGAGGCTGAGACAAGAGAATTGTCTGAGTCCAAGGCCAGCCTGGGCTCCATAGTGAGTTCAGGACCAGCCTGGGCTACAAAGTGAGACCCTGTCTCAAACAAAACAAAACAAAACAAAACAAAAAGAACAGACTTCGAAGTAGCAACCTCTGGCCCAAGGAGCCAGAAGCTACAATTTTTGGTGACAAGGGGAAAAGAAAGTCAAGCTGCTCATTAAGCCAAAAAGCTGCTACAGTTCACGAGCCCAAAAGGTGAGATGTGAGGGCCTGCCAGACGAGGCCGGCCCGAGCTGGACTAGACTAGCGTAAGCAGAGATGCAGTAGGTCTGACCCAGGCTGACCCTGACCACATTGCGCCTTCATTGGTACACATCTCCATAAAAAAATCTTCTCCCCAAGTGTGGATGTAACACATTTTTAGGCTTTGGGCAAACTCACGCCTTCAAAATAACTGAAAACCCCATATCTGGAGACCTCTCCCGCTCTCTGGGAAAAAATCATGAGTAGTTAATGATGACCCTTGGGGCCCTATGCAAGTGTAATGTGTCATTTGTGAGGTGTCTCCCCAGCTCTGAAGTAGCAGGCTCTCGGTCTGTGACAGTGGTTTGGACACCAAGGACCTGTTTAGCTGAAGACCACGTTCCCAAGGATTGGGGTAGGGGCATGGTACTTCATGTAGCTTATTGTTGTTAGAGGACAGCTTTGAAGTGGCCAATGGCAGCAGGACAGTGAAGGGCAAAGCTCCGCCTCCTGTCAAATCAGCAGCAGCCTTGGAACCTAAGAGGAGCGAGCTTCATCGCCACCCACCTGCCTGCTGCTCATTGGCTCAGAAGCCCAGTCCTTCCAAAGCCATGAACTGGTGCCGGTCCTGCTGTAAGAAGTGGCCAATTTCTCTCTATCTTTATGGGGTTGCCTACAAGTCAGCCAGATTTTTTAAATATCAAACTTTCCAATTAAAGCTTTTGCTTATCAATTCATGCTGTTGCCTCAGTTTTAATTTTCATTATCACTGAGGACCCACAGGAACCTGTGACATAAGAGACCAGTAGAATTCTAGACCTGCAAACTCCCTGCCTTCTTTTTGCTCACAAATCTACTTTATGTCATATTGAGGCTCACCCTAAAAAGATCCAGGGATAAGGATGTTCATTTGAATAGTTCATTGAGGCAGTGATCCCAGCAGGGGCTAGAAAGGTGAGACAGGCCAAGGAAAGCAAAATCCTGAGCCCCTTGGTAAGCAGATTCCCAGGAAGGCCCTAGAGCTCCATCCTGCTGGGATTGAGAAATGGCCTGTTTAAGGGCCAGCAAGCCACGGTCACCTGGCATCTCTTTCCTGGCCCAGCCTCATACAAGGGAACAGTGAACATCCAGGGACAGGGGCTGGAACCAGCAGCACTGTCTAGATTCTGAAACACACATGTATGGGCGCCCTTAGGACTGTGTGATTTGAGGAGTCCACTGCAGCCACGAAGCAAGGTCTTCTCACCACCTCCCAACCTCACTCCTCTTTCAATTTCCCAGTTACTTTGGCAACAGAGGCTCTGCCCATTGCCAACAGCATCATAGAGAGAACTCAGGTGGGCACATGCTTAGTAAAGGTTGTCTTACTGTTTTCCTGCCATACTGGTCGGAGATGTTTCCCCAGAGTGTGGAGCTGGACATCATGCCTACAAAGACCACCTGTGGGTGGAAAGATAGTTTCTGTTACCTACCAGGAGCAAGAAAACAAAAACAAGCATGGACCTGACATGCCAACATTCTCTGCGGGCAGACCACAGCGCAACACTATTTCTAGCCACAGCACGAAGCCCTCTAGCTTCCCACTGGTCACGTGGGGACCATTTTCCAGATGAGAAAACTAACAATTGGGAAGTCTCCAGACTTGAGTCCTGCAGGTGGTAAGTGGTGCAGCCTTCACTGAACGTAGGCAGTCTGGCTCCAGGCCTAGGATTTTATCAGATTGCTACTGTACCAAAGAAACATCTAGCCATAGTGATAAGAAAAGACCAAGGGCCAGGCGCAGTGGTGCAGGCCTGTGATCTCAGCCCTCTGGGAGGCTGAGGCAGAAGGATTTCAAACTTAAGGCCAGCCCGGAACCCTATCTCAAAGTAAAAAGGGCTTCAGTGAGAAGGTACCTGGATTCAAACCCCAATACCATAAAATTTTTTTTTCTTATGTAAAGTGGTTTGCCATTTGCCAGCCACCCCTGAATGGACTGAGACCCCCTGAAACTGTGAGCTAAAATAAACCTTTCTCTCCTCTTGTGTGGATGTTGAATATTGTTTCCCAGCAATGAAAAAGTAGCCTGTAGTCCCAGCTCTTGGGAGGCTGAGGCAGGAGGATTGCCGTGAGTTCGAGGCCAGCCTGGGTTCCATAGTGAATTCAGGACCAGCCTGGGCCACAGAGTGAGACCCTGTCTCCAAAACAAAAAATAAAAACAAAAAAGTGTGCTGTGAAGTGCCCCCTACTGGGCTGCACAGTCTTCTGCCAATAGCAGACCAGGCTCTGCTGTGGAAGGGACTGAGGACATCCAGACAGTTGTCTGTTGAATAATAATAATAATAATAGCCCAAAGAGCATCCAGAAAGCATCCCTAAATAGCAACTTCTCACTCTGCCGCTAGCTAGGTAGGGTGATCTTGAGGGAGTGGCTTAGCTTCTCTGTGCCTCATTTTTCTTAGCTCATAATAATAGCATGATGTCATAAGGATATGCGGACAAAGGGGAAATGTTGGCTTTGGGGCAAAGGATGTAGCTCAGTGGCAGAGCACATGCCTGGTGTGGGTGATGTTCTGGGTTCCATCGCCAGTACGGAAGTAGGGAGTGGAGAAGGGCTGAGATTACCGTAATTGCTGTGATATAGAACCAACAATATGTTGTGCCTCTATTGTAGGCAATATGGCTAAAGTCCTTCACACAGTAAATGCTCAAAAAATACTAGCTTTTGTGATTCTCATTATTATCTTTTTATCTGGTTTGGCCATTCTCCTCCCTTTTAGAAGGCGGCTCCTAAACTTATTCAATCAGAAAGTGAGAGTTCAACTTTGCTGTCCTTTAGCCCTAGTGCCAGGCAGCAGTGTGACTGGCCCACTTATCTAACACCTACTACCTGGCAGGCATAGTGTTGTATTTAAAATTACCCTTGGTGACAGACATTGGCATCTTCTGTTTGGAGCCAGGAAAAACGAGCTTTACAGGATATTTTGTTTTGCTTTGTTTTGTTTTGGTGATTGAACCCAGGGCCTTTGCACGGAGCGATGTCTCCAGCCCATTTTTAATTTTTATTCTGAGACTGAGTCTCACTGTATTGCTAAATTGCTCAGGCTGTTCTTGAACTTGTAATTCTCCAGCCTCGGCCACCTGGAATGCTGGGATATTACAGGCTTGGCCCACCAGGCCCAGCTGAGGCCCATAAAGTTTAAGTGATACACACAGGTGGGTTCCCATTCTCAGCAATTGAACAGGATGCCTAGGCCCCACCCTCCCGCCAAGCCATTGGCCAGGGGAGGTGAGACAGGGAAGGGACTGAAGGAAGCTGAGATCCCAGTGTTTCCATCCAGGGCTTGTGTCTTTTCTCCTAAGCCCTCAGCTGCAACAGGAAAGGGTCATCGCTCAGGACACGCCAGGGGACCAGAACTGTACATGACCAGAGAGGGACAGCAGGCTGCCTACCGAAGTCAGCAGTGCCACCTGCCAGCTGGGAAGCTGCCACTCGCAGTGCAGCTGCGGCGCCAGGATGCTGAGAATCATCATCTCCATGGCATCGGCCATCTGCAGAGAGGAAGGGGGCGCCATGAGGTAAGGTAGCACGGGTGCCGGGACAGCTGGCCAACCCCGTGACCCAGAGAGCCCTGCAAACAGCCAGTGCCTCGCCAAAAGTCCACACCTAGAATGCCTGAGCGCTTGGCCCAGTGCTCCCAGCAGGAACCAACCCAGAGCTAACATTCTTCCTGTATTTCCCTGCAACGAAGTGGAGAAACATCCTTCTGCTAAAACCTGAGCAAAGCCTTTTCACGGAAGTAAGAAGACAAAGATCTTGTCACTTCAGGGCTATTAAAGACTAGTTAGTCTCTGTTCTGTAGGTCAACAGGTCGTGTAGAATTGTCAGTATATGTAACTAGCATGACCTTCTAATACATTAGAACACACGAGGAAGCCCCAGTAATTAAATATCTTTTTGACTTTACTGGACTAGCCAGACAGAATAAGAAATGAGGTTTTAAAACAGACCCGCACAGCTACCAGTACGCGGGGTTCAGTAGAGGCGCTTTTCAAATTAGTGGGAGAAACGTCGTGGGGAAATGAATATTCCATTTGGGAGGATGCGTCCTTAGGCAGTGTCTCGCGCCATTTACAAAAATCAATTTCAGCTGGATTAAGGGCCTGACTGCATAATTTGTCACAGCTGTTGGAGGGGATTTGGGCCGGGGATTGTGAACGCTTTAAACCAAAAGGCAAATTTATATATATATATATAGTGGTACTGTAGCTCAAGCCTTACAATTACAGCCCTAGCAAAAATTTTTTTTTTAATTTTGGCCTTGAAACAGGGTCTTACTAAATTACTAAATGGCCCATATGGGGTTCAAACTTGAGATGTTCCTGCCTCAGCCTCCCAGAGTGCTGGGATTTACAGTCCTGTGCTGATGGTCCTGGCTTTTAATTTATTCATTAATTTCTTTTTTGGTGTTAGAAATTGAATGTAGAGCTTTGTACATGCTAGACCAGCACACTACTCCTGAGTTATCCTCCCAGCCCAAAGATGAATTCTCATCCGTGTCTGTTTTTTATTTATTTATTTACTTTTTTTGAGACAGGGTCTTGCTTTGTGGCCCAGGCTGGCCTGGAACTCACTATGTAGCCCAGGCTGGCCTTGGACTCACTGATATCCTCCTGCCTCAGCCTCCCAAGTGCTGGGAATACAGCTGTGCACCACCACACCAGGCTTTATGTGATGCTGAGGAATAGAACTCAGGACCTTGGGCTTGCAAGGTCAGCTCTTTAACCATTGTGCCATTCCTCCAGCCCTGTGTCTGTTTTTCTAGAGAGAGTTCCACAGCTGACATCATAATGTTATAGTAGCCCTGAGCCCTCTCTCTCACCCCAGGGAACAGAATTACTTATCTGGAAGCTTCCATTCCACCCTTGGAATGATAGCTGGCCACACCCAGTGCCCCCATGCATGGACCTGGCTCATCACCCCCTACCAGCTCGTCAGCTGGGGTTCATGCACTGACACCCCCCACCACCCCCATCAAGGAAGAAATACTCACCCACGCCAGGCCGGTGAGAACAGACAGCTTCCACTGAAATTTTCCAAATCCTATGGCTTCCACCGCATCCTCCACCATGAAAGTATCTGGGAAACAGCAAGAGGGAGGGAGGGAGGGAAAGGACCAGGGTGGTCCGCGTGTGTTCTAGAATGGTCTCCAGTCAACCTAACTCATCCCATCACCTGCTCCTTCTAGAACTTATTCTGACAAAGTATTCTAGCCACTACAAAGCAATAACTTGCTGTTCCGGTACTGTCAGCAGCAGGGAAACTGAAAATCCCAGTGTCTTCCAACAGGAGGTTGACTAAATATACTATAGCAGTGTAATAAAAAATCATCAAATACCCACATTATAAAATATGACCCAATTGTTAAGGGAATATACAGATGAAGAAAGATGCACATGATATGTTAATTTTTAAAAACAAGATGAATAACAAAATATTCAATATGGTTCTGTTCTGGCAAGCATGTGCACGTGTGTGCCTGCATATGTGTGCACATATGCACAGACTACATGCAAGACTTTCAGTTCTAGCCTTGCTCCCGTTGTCTTCGGGTAAAAGGGAAGAATCATAAGATGCTTGACTTTGATTCCACTTACAGTTATTACATCTCTAGTCAGGGAGAAATCAATGTTTTTTTTTCAAATATTGTTGAGATTTTTGGTTTCTTCTTGTTTGTTTTTGCAGTGCTGGTGTTGACCTCAAGAGCTTGGGAAAGCTAGGCCAGTGCTCAACTCCTGAGTGCATTCTTAGCCCAAACGCCTGTTTTATTTTATTTATTCATTTATTTATCTTTTGAGATGAGGTCCCCCTCTGTAGCCCCGGCTGGTCCTAAACTCACTATGTAGCACAGGTTAGCCTTGGACTCAGGGCAGTCCTCCTGCCTCAGCCTCCCAAGGGCTGGGATTATAGGTTTTTGCTACCACACCCAGCTTTATGTGGTGCTGGGGAGTTGAACTCAGAGCTTTGCACTTCCTAGGCAAGTACTTTAACTGCTGTGCCATTCCTCCAGACGCCCACCCCCCCACCATGCCTTTTTTAAAAGTAGAATTCCAGAAGCATTATGACAGAAAGATGTCAACACATTATTTTTAAGTGGAAAATGCAAGTTGTGGAAAGGTGTGTAGCAGAAGAGCTGTTTTGTGATAAAATTAGGGGTCTGTTACGGTTTGGATAGGAAGTGTCCTCCAAAAGTCATCTGGATGTTAGCTCAGTTATTTTGCTGTAGTAATGGAAAGCTGACTAACAACTGTCTTTGCACTTCCTATAAACCCAAAACAAGTTCAGAATGAGAAGTTAATTTAAAAATAAAAATACTAAAGGAAGATGCTGGGTGGTCCTTCAAGGGCAGTCTCTGAGGATCCCACAGGTCTCTGCAAAAGCCTGTCATCTATATCTATATCTATATCTATATCTATATATAGATATAGATATTTGAACCAGAAGCTTCTTACATGGATCCTTGTTCTCTCTAGAAGTGCACTCTGGTGTTTATCACACTAGCAGGTTCTGAGCTTCTCCAGGAAAAAAATACCGAGGAGAAAGCAGTGTCACATCATTCATAATAAGAATAGTAATATGGTGCATTTGCTGGGATCTGCCCACGTATCAGGTGCTGCTGGGCCAGGATCTTGCCAGCCATTGTTTAACTGACCCCCATCACCACCCTGTGTGTTAAGGCTTAACACCTGTCCCGTGTCACGGACTTGTCCCCGGTTCACACTGCCATACCACAGAGCTAGGAGCTGGCCCGGATTTGTGCAAGAAGAAAACCTGAGTTCTCAACCATTGTCTCTGCCTGCTTAGGCCTGCCGGCAACAAACCTTGGAGCCAGCGCATTCGTCTTCCTTTGTTGGGAAGTTGGAGCCTTGCAGGCCTGCGGGGAATGTTCTCATGTGTCAGCGTCAGGTCCCACAGTCCCTTATTTGGGAGTTCAGATCCTGCACTTCCATTGTGGGTCCAGCTCTGTTCAGAGGTGGCTCCAGGTCATGAGTAGGAATGTGGGCTCTGAAGCCAGGCAGCCTGGGTGTAAATCTCACGTGGCAAATCGCTGGTTGTGTAATTCTGGGAAAGGTACTGAATGTTCTCTGCTGTGGTTTCCTCATCTACAAAACAGGGAAGATGATGGCTGCAGCTCCAACTGGAGCTGTTGTGGGGATTAAATAGGTCATATGTGTGGTTTGCTTGGAAGAGCATCTGGCACAGTGCAAATCCTCAGCACATGTCAGCTGCTCCTGCACCACATCCTCATTACCATCACCACGATCATCATAATCGGCATCACCCTCACCACTGTTGCACTGCCATCACCACCACCATCGTCACTATCCCCATCACCACGACAACCACCATTGCCACCACCACAATCACCATCACTGCCATAACCATCACCACCACCACTATCACCATAACCCCCACCACCAACAGCACCATTATCACCACCACTACCACGATCACCACCACCATCACCACATCACTATCTCCACTGCCACCATCACCATCACCACCATGTCATACTGTCACCCCACCCCACCATCATCGTCACCTTTGTCGTCATCCTTGGTGCTGCCGTCCTCAGGCTGTCTGGTAAGGATTGTGATGTCACCCCACCTGCTCAGTAAGCCACCTTGCCTGCACTCGCCATCACCCGGGGCCCCTTGTGTCCCCCGACCATGCTTCCTGAGTGTTCTGAGAGCGCTGCCTGGGAGGCACCCTTGGCCCATCAGAGCCCCTGACTGTGGCACAGCCTGTAGCTCCAGAGGGGCTTTCTCACCATCAGTGGGATTGGCAAATTCCTTGGGCACAGCTGCCCCATCATCCAGCTCAACAGCTTCTAGGCCCACTCGGACCCCTTCAATCTGGACCTCATGCTCTCCCGAAGCCGTGTCATCCTCTGACCTCGCGCTCTCGCCCGTGCGGCGGAATTTCACCACCCTAGGGAAAAGAGCAAGCCTCGTCACAATGGCAGAAACTTTCCTCCCATGGCCTGGCTGCCCAGCGCTTCTGCCACCACGGGGAACCGCTTTGCCTGAGAGTGGGGAATGACATTTCTACAGAGTTGGGATGATTGAAAAGAGCAACAGTCTTGGGACCTCCAGCATTTGTCAGGGCTGCCACTGGCAGTTGGACAGACTGGAAACCGCACCACTCTAGGGTGCCGTGGTAGGCTGTGTGAATGGCAGCTTTATTCTAGACCCGAAACCCACTGGAAGCACTCCTGTATGTGACTTTACAACACTCTGAGCATGTGTCCACAGGCACTTCCCTAGCTGTGTGACCGTCACAGAATGTACTTCTAAAACTAGGATGGCCACTTGGGGACATTATCTCATGGAACCTCTGTCATATGAGGTCCGTTGGTGACTGAAATACCATCGTGTGGAGCAGGACTGTGTTTTGTTTCAGAATCCAGATTCAACTGTATGTAATAAAAGTGGCATTTCAGTCACATCTTACCTTAGGCCCAAAAAAGATTGCTTGCAGTTTTTCTAAACTTAAAGTGAATGCCAAAATTTTTAAATTGGGAAAATTCCTATAAAAATCTAGACTCCCAATGTCTCTTTAAAAAGTAGAATAGGGCTGTGGGTGTAGCTCAGTGGTTATAGCACTTGCCCAGAAAGTGGAAAGCCCTAGGTTTGATCCCCTAGCACCACATATGCTAAGTTTAGTGGCATATGCCTATAATCCAGCATTTGTGAAGATGAGTCAGGAGGATTGCCATAAGTTCAAGGCCAGCCTGGGCTACATCGTGAGTTCAAGACCAGCCTGGACTACAGAGTGAGATCCCGTCTCAAAATAAAAGACAAACAAGTAAAAAGTAGAATATCTAAAAGATTACAGGCATGTGTGGTTGTGTGGTGGCACATTCTTGTAATCTCAACTCTCTGAAAGGCTGAGGCAGGAGGATTGCAAGTCTGCACCCAGCCTGGGCAATTTAGTTGACTTAGCTGGTGATATAGCCTGATATAAAGGCCCATGGGTTCAATCTCCAGCGCCTCAAAGAAAAAAAAAAAAAGATATTTAGTCATGGAGCCAAAAGAACTGAAACTAGACACAGTGGTTCCCCCGAAGGTGGGGGCACGAGCTTCACAGGTGACCTGAGATTACCCACCATCACTCCTTTCAACTGTTGTTTTTTTGTTACTGTGGGAAAAGATTTGGTGTTGCATCTGGGACTCAGAGGCAAAATTACCTGCCTCCTCTCAAGGCATGAAAACCCTGCTGTCCGCCAGCTCTTGGGATGAGATTTGGGGCACCAGCTCTGACAGCCCTCACAGCCTCTCACTGGGGAGCAACACTCCAGGAAGGAGCCCCATTTCTACCAGTCTTGGAGACAATCTGGCTTGTCAAGGAGATGACCAAGGAGGTGTCTGTGCAACTGGAGGGCAACTTTGATCAATGTTCTTAATGGTTTTTAAAAAGCTGGAAAAAATTAAATTTAAAAAAAACCAAGCAGTGTGGTGTATACTTGTTACTCCAGCACTGGGAGGCTGACACAGGGGGTACCAAGTTCAAGCTCAGCCAAGGCAACTTAGACTCTGCCTCAAAATGTTAAAAAAAAATCATCATAATAATAAAAGGGCCTGAAATGTAGCTCAGTGTGGAGGCTGTTCTATCCCCAGGACTGGAAAAAAAAATTTTTTTTAAAGTAGAGAGACCTCAGTACAAATATTGCTATTATTATAAATTAACTCCCATTATCCTATTCACCTTGCCAAAGAATAACTTGTATTCTGAAAAAAAAAGATTGTTTCAGAAGCACAAGAAATACATCCTGCTTGGAAACTTCTGGACAGGAAATCACAGAGACCTTGTAAATATGTAAAAATTAATTGCAGGACAAGACCGGCCTGCAAAGGGACCCAGCAGGGGGCAGCACAGCAGAGTTTGAATCCTACCTACTGACCCAAGTTCGGCTCATGTTTACTGTGTGCTCAGTCTGGGGAGCTATGTGCTACTATTACCACTATACAGATGAGAACACGGAAGCCCTGGAAGGCTCTAGCCTTTGGTCATGTAACAAAAGAGTCACAGAACTGGGGTTCAATCCCAGTTAACCAGTCTCAAAGCTTTCCTTCTTAGCAAATGAGACACTACACTACTATGTCTCCAAACCTTTCTGTGGCCCCTTAGTTATTAATTTATTGAGATAAGGTCTTAAACTGCTGGGTGCAAGTGATCTTCCTGCCTCAGCCTCCTAAACAGCAGGGACTATAGGTGCACACCACCCTTCCTGGCTTCTAATTTTTTCATTATTTTTAAAATTTTGAAATATGTTGTCTATAAAATGATTTAGATAACAAGAGAAATGTCTTGGCTCCTGCTAAACTAACCACGTCAGGAAAGTTGAGGCATAAGCAATTGACAACCTTCAGTCACAGGTCCCCTCGCTCTCCCCACAGTTTTGTTGGTGGCACCCTTCCCAGACCAGGGACCTTTCTTATTTAATTTATTCTTCGTAATAACACTGAGAGGTGGGACCGTTATCTCCATTGGAAGAGAGAAACATACAGTCACTCTAAGCCTCAGTCTGCCTCTTTTATACACTGGGTATAACTGTTTTCTAGGTTAGATTCCTTTAAAGATGATCCAGTAATGGAGATTTTATTTGTTTTTTATTTATTTGGTAGTGTAAAATATATATACAACACAGAATTTGCCATTTTAACCTTTTTTTTTTGAGAGGGTCTCACTCTGTAGTCCAGGCTGGTCCTGAACTTACTACATAGCCCAGGATGGCATCAAATTCATGGTAATCCTCCTGCCTCATCCTCCTGAGTGCTGGAATCACAGGTATGCACCACCATGCCCAGTTTGTACTTTAATGCCAGGAGTGTACTCGTAACCCACATTTCAAATTAACTTCCCCCAACACGCATTTAGAGCATTTGCCAATATCTGTGAGGTACATCCTCCATGATGGTCAATTTTAAGCTACCAGTGTTTGATGAGAGATTCCCCAATTCGTATTTAACAACCAATCTGTTCTCTAGAGCTGGCCTGAGCAGGTGTTGGTGCACCATTGTAAACAAAGCCCTCAAACCCCCAACCTATGCCGTGACACAGACAGGCTGAAAACATTACGCTGAGTCAAGGAAACGACTCACATAAGTTGGATTCCACTGGTGTGAAATGGCCAGAGAGGCCAAATCCATGGAAGGCGAAAGCTGATTGGTGGTTGCTAGGAGATGAGGCTCCAGGAATAGGGAGTCACCACTTCGTGGATATCGGGGTTCTTTGGGGCAATGAAAATGTACCAAATCTTCACAGAGGACAAGGCTGCTGAACATTGTGAAGGGGTTAAATGACACCAAATTGGAGCTGGAGGAATGGCATGTGGTCAGAGTGTTTGCCTAGAAAGTGCAAGGCCCTGTGTTTGGTTCCCCAGCACTACATAAAGCTGGGTGTGGTGACACATGCCTGTAATCCCAGCACTCTCACGAGGCTGAAGCAGGAGGATTGCTATGAGCCCAAGGCCAGCCTAGGCTCCATAGTGAGTTCAGGACCAGGTTGGGCTACAGAACCAGAGCCTGTCTCAAAAAAAAAAAAAAAAAAATGCCACCAAATCATATATTTTTAAATGGCTAAAATGACGGACTTTGTGTTGCAAATATTTTGCCACCTGCGAACATAGCCCAAAACTTCAACTCTGAGCGCTGCCACGGATGCATTATTGGGATCGTTTTGCTCATTTATTATTTATGTATTTACTGAGCACCTGCTGTGTACCAGGCCCACGGGTGCTGCTGACATTCCACGGCTAGCAAACCGCTCAGACTCTTGCCTACAGGGCTGGTGGTCTTCTGGGAAGGGAATAGGTGTTTAAAAATATTAATAACCAGACACAGAGATGCATGTCTACAGTCTCAGCTCCTAGGGAGGCTGAGACAGGTGGATCGCAGGTTCAAGGCCAAGCTGGGTAACTTAGCAAGACTCCCTCTCTCAAAAATTTTGTGCGGAGGGGAGAAGATAGAGCTACTCAAATTTTGCACATTGAAAGAAGTGTAACAGACACATACAGCCCAGGGAAGGTTCCCGGGGATGGGATGACATCCCTAGAATAAGTACGGGATGCTGTGAAAAGGGCTTCAGAGAAATGCAAATGAGTGAAGCTCTCCAACCCCAGAAGCAACCCCAAAATACATCACAATAATCATTCCCTCATGGTGTTTGTAGGAGACAGAGATACAGAGAATTAGGACGGGAAATAAGCAGGTAGCATTTGAGAGATTCTCAATTTATTTTCAGGAGCGAAGGGGAAGTCCTCAGATCAGCCTTGACCCTGAAGACAACACCCAGAAGGAAATGGCCGCACAGCCGGATGTCTCCTTGCGTGTCCCTCCCAGCACATCCTCTCAAGAAATATCCACAGCTCCCACCTCCTTCTGTGACCGGACACAGCATTTAGAAGGTAACTTGTAATGCCCTTCAAAATTCTACTGCTCTTGCTCCGAAGTGCTCTGCCGGCTGTTTGTCATAGCAAGAGACAGATGAGGCAACAATTTAAGGTAGGAAGAGTGGCTGAAATTGGCCAATGGCGGCTGATCAGGGTAACCTGCGTGCAAGAAGCCTTGGTTCAGAGCTCAGTATTACACATGGATTATTTTCCTTGATCCTCACGTTCACAATTCTGATTTTCCATATAAGATACCCAGGAATGGCTAGGGAGGCTTTGGGAAGGCCATCCGACTCCAACGCCACCATGTTCTCCTCTGGTGTTAGAAGGCAGCTTTGCTTGTGACAATCCAGAAGTAGAAACAGTCAGTAGGTAGGGGCGTGACAAATAGAAAATGATCCAGCCGATTAGGAAAATGGATTACCGTGCACAATAGTCAAAGGGAAACCCACCCAAGCATCTGTTGGCAAGCAAGTGAATAAAATGTGGCTACCCATACAATGGAATATTATTCAGCCTTACAGCAGAAGGGGATTCTGAGAGCTATGGTGTGGCTTGAGGAGAGAGCACTTGTCCAGCATGTGGAAGGCCCTGGGTTCAATCCCCAGAACCAAATAAAAAAGAAGGAGATGGGCTAGGGATATAGATCAGTGGTTAGAGCACTTGCCGTGTAAGCTCAAGGCCCTGGGTTCGATTCCCCAGCATCACATAATCTGGGCAAGGTGCTGTACACCTGTAGTCCCAGCACTCAGGAGGCTGAGGCAGGAAGATTGTTGTATGCTCTAGGCCAGCCTGGGCTCCATAGTGAGTTCAGGACCAGCCTGAAGTATGGAGACCCTGTCTTAAAAAAAAAAAAGAGGAGAAAACTTAGACACTTGTTATGACATTGACAATTCCCCAAGGCATTGTGCCAAGAGAGCCAAGCCAGACACAAAAGAACAACTGCTGTAGATTCTACTCACATGAGGGGAGAGGCACAGAGGCAGGAGTAGGGCCATGGCTGGGTAAGACATGGGAACGGGGGACTCACATTCAGTGGATGCAGTGTTAGAGAAGACGAGAAACTTCTGGAGACGGGTGGCTGTGATAGGTGTGCGGCATTGTGAGATGCACTTAATGCCTCGAACTGTGCACTTAAAATTGTCAAAATGATATATTTTGTTATATATATATATATATATATATATATATATATATATATACATATACATTATATATTATATATAGTTTCCCACAATAAACACATAGGCACTGGACACACAGTGCACAAGCTCATCTGCCAGGCCCCAGGGTAAGATTGCCGTGGTGCAGTTTTAAATGTGCTGTGAAGGGGGTCCTGTGACATAGGTCCTGGCTACTCAAGAACCTAATGATGATCTGAACTAGAAGCCCCAGCACCCACAGGAGCCTCTTACAAATTTGTAGTCTTAGGCCTTACCAGACCTACACATCATCATCTATTTATTTATTTTTTTTTTGGATGTGTGTTTCGGGGTGGAGGGGAGTGTTACTATTTTGAGATGAGGTCTCACTAAAATTCCCAGACTGGGCTCAGACTTGTGATCCCCCTGCCTCAGCCTCCTCAAGTCCTAGGATTACAGGTGGCCATTCCCATGCCCAGATGCTGTCTGCATTTTAGCCCTGTCTCCAGGACACGAGTCCACAGCTGAGCTCTGAGGAACACAGCTCCAGGGCACTCACATTCAGACCGCCATGGCCACTGTGGAAAGATGCCCACAAAACCAAAGCCAGCCCTTCTGGGGAGGAGGCCAGGTAGGATCAGGGAGCTCTGAGGGACTGGAGTTGTTTTTCCTTTTTAGTTTCTACCAGCCAGTAATTGTTGACATTTCAGATTAAGGCAGCCATTGCTATTGTTTTCCTGTTTGCTTTTCTTTTTCTTTTTTCTTTCTTTCTTTCTTTTTTTTTTTCTGCAGCTCAGGCTGGTCTTGAACTCACTGTGGAGTCCAGGCTGGCCTCAGATTCACAGCAATCCTCCTGTCTCAGCCTCCCGACCGCTGGGATTACAGGTGTGCACCACCACACCTGGCTTATGTGGTGCTGGGGAATCGAAATCGGCCTTGTGCTTTCTAGGCAACCGCTTTAACCACGGTGCCATTCCTCTAGCCACTTGTTTTGTTTTGTTTTGAGGCAAGATCTTGCTCTGTAGTCTAGGCTGGTCCTGAACTCACTATGTAACCCAGGCAGGCCTCAAACACATGGCAAAGCTCCTGCCTCAGCCTCCCAACCGCTGGGATCACAGGCATCCATCACCATGCCAGGCAACAATTGCTAATGTACAGATGTAAATTATAGTGGTGACTATTTACTGAGCTTGTGTTGACTGACAGCTCAGGCTGAGTCTGTCTACACACAGCTTTATCTGTGAAATGGGGACACAGAGAGCTTGGAGGACTACCCCCCCCCCGGGGTGGGGGGAGTCACTGAGCCTGACAAACAGGAGCATTGTGGGCACTCAGTATACACTGGCTGGCCTCCAACCCGCCTACTGCGGTCACTGCTCTGCTTTGATCATGGTACACACAGAATTTTGTGAAATGCAACTTTGAGATATGATTGAAGACCCTGTATACAGTCATAAACCAGGGTCTTTACGTGTCTTCTCTAGGAAGCAGCTAGAAGCCTGAGAGCCTTTATTAAGGGTAATCTTAAGACAGAAATGAAAAGAGTCAGGCATTGTGATGCATGCCTGTATTCTCAGCTACTCGGGAGGCCAAGGCAGGAGGATTGCATATATGAGCTCAGCATGGACAACCTAGAGAGAATTTATCTCAAACACACACACACACACACACTTACTGGTACAAAAGGTACCACACAAGCACTGGCCTAGCTTGTGTGAAGCCCAGGGTCCAAGCCTTAACACAATCAAAACAGACAAAAAGAAATTTAAGACAAGAGAGAAACAGAACTGATTTTAAATTATATTCAGAAAAAGATGGGTGTAGTGGTGCACACCTGTAATCCCAGCACTCAGGAGGCTGAGGCAGGAGGATTGCCAAGTCCAAGGCCAGCCTGGGCTCCATAGTGAGTTCAGGACCAGCCTGGGCTATATAGTGAGAACCTGTCTCAAAAAAAAATTTATATATATATATATACACACACACACACACACACACACACACACACAGAGAGAGAGAGAGAGAGAGAGAGAGAGAGAGAGAGAGAGAGAGAGAGAGTTCCTAAAAGTATTTATCAACTACATGAGCCAAGATTTCCCAAGGAAGTAAAAAAAGTAATACGAGAGAGAAAAGAACACAGCAATGACATACATTAGGTAGAAGGGCTTCAAAACAGGCTGGCTCTTCTCCAGATTTCTTGGCATTTGTGTATATATATAACTTACCAGAATAGCTGAGAACATTTACTTTACTTGAGGAAAAGAAAAACTTGAGGAATTAGCTGACTGCAGAAAGGACTGAGTGATACCTTCTGTACCTTAAATCAGGGGCTTGGGGCTGGGTCAGGGTCTTCAGACGAAGAGGTCTTTCCCCTTTTCAGCTGAGCTTTTGGACCTTTGTTATTGGCGTTCATGAATCTCTCAGACTGAAAAGAAAGTGGAAACCCAACTGTAGCTGTCACAGGATCACTCTGAGGTCCTGTAGGGAGAAAGGTGTTTGCTGTGGGAGGGAAGGGTGCCCCCTTTTGGCCTGGTTTTGAATCTGTACCTATGCTGTTTTCAGTAGCTGCGGAACTCAGGCTGAGATAGTTTTCCTGAGTCTCAGTTTCATTAATTTTATTTATTTATTTATTTATTTATTTATTTATTTATTTATTTATTTGAGACAGGTTGTTGCTCTGTAGCTCAGACTGAGCCTGAGCTCACCATGGAGCCCAGGCTGGCCTCAGACTCACAGCAATCCTCCTGCCTCAGCCTGCCGAGTGCTGGGATCACAGGCGTGCACCACAGACATACACACCATGCCTGGTTTACATAGTGCTGGAGAACTGAATGCAGGGCCTTGTGCTTGCTAGGCAAGTGCTCTAACCACTGTCCTATTCCTCCAGCCCCAACAGAGAGGTTTTGCTATTTGAATATGGCAATTCCCATAGACCAGGCAGAGACAGCCACTGAAAAAGTATTCCCTGTTACACTTATCATCTTAAAGAGAAAGAGCATGCGGCATTGTGGGGGGCTACACTGTGGGAGGCGACACGGTGGGGTTTGCAATGTGGACTAGGCAGAAGCAGGGTGGGTTGGGTGGCACTGGCACTCTCTGGGAGTGTCCCTGGAGAATCTGTCCAGCGGGGCACAGGCTGGGATGGGGCTGGCAGCGAGCCCCCGGCCCTGGGGTGATTGAGGCAGGTGGATGTGGTCCAGAGCTGAGAGCCCTGCAGAAGCCTTGATGTAGCTGAGAATATAGACTTGCATCACAATGCCTGGTGTCACACAACAGCTGGCAGGTGAGCCGTTCACTGTCTCTAAGAATCAGTCACCTCTGAAAGATCCCAGGCCTCCAGGGTCAGTGAAGCCCCAACATGTCAACACATCAGAACGCAGAAAGCCAAAGGCATGATTAATGCAGAGAGACGGAAGAGAGGGGGCAGGATCCCGAGACTTGGCTGCCGCAAGGGTGGCTGAGGCGATGGGGCCTGCGTAGGGCCTGCTGGGGCAGCGCAGGACAGATAGGCTGGGCTGAGCAGCAAGCCCTTCCTCTCCATGTCTGGGGAAATCCATCCCAAACACACACAGCCAGCACCCCTCAGCTTTGCCCGGTACCTCGCCTCCACCCATGGGACTTGGGCTTCTTGGGAATCTGACACTTATTGTTGAAAGGGGCTCCACGCTGTGCATGAAGCAGTAGAGACTGCCAAAGGTCGCCACAGTCAGCCGACTTGGACTCCTGGGGGCCACCATGGCCTATACAATTTGGAAAAAGGTGCCTCAGGATGGATTCCTGTGTTCAAAAGGTGAGGTTCTGGCATGTGAAAAGAAGGGCTTTGGATATTGGATCGGAACAAAAGACCTTGAACTTCTGGGTATCAGCAGACTTCTAAGAATCTTTGCAGACAGAAAAGTCCAGACACAAAAACATCTGCTTTAGGAGACAGTGAGCTCTCCTTGGTGTGATGGGTTAGGGACAAACACATTTTTTTTTCTTTTGAGACAGGGTGTTGCTTTGTAGCCCAGGTTGGTCCTGAACTCAGTATGTATCCTAGGCTGGCCCTGGACTCACGGCCATCCTCTTGCTTCCTCAAGTGCATTACCACACTGGGCTCCACGTGGTGCTGGGGAACCAAATGCTGGGCTTTGTGCTTCGTAGGCAAGTGCTTTAACCACTGTGCCATTCCTCTGCACCCAACATTTAATGTTCATGCATCACTTTAGTGTGCCAGGTCCAGGTCTAAGGGCTAGAAGCCACCTGTAGATAATGCCTTCAGCAATCCTAGGAGGGAAGTATGAGCAGTATTCCCAGTTTACCGACAAGTAAACAGAGGCTCAGAGAGGTTACACCAATTGTCCCAGGTCCCTCTGATAGCAGAGAGTATCCTAGGACCCTCGTCCCAGGAGCCACAATCTTAACTGATCAGCTGATGTTTTACAAACTAAAGCCCAAAACACCACCCCTAGAAACTGATTAAAATGCTGATTCCTAGGGCATATTCTAGTTTGCATCCATCTACACCTCTGCAGAGTACGGTGTGCAGAATTCTGGGCTGAAACTTGCAATTCTCCTGCCTCAGCCTTCCAGAGTGCTGGGATTCCAGAGGAATCTGAATTTTAATAAAATGTTGTCAGTGACTAAGTTTGAGCATCGCCACTTGATGCTTTGAATTGGAGAATGGGAGCATGAGAGGCTGGGTGTGATGTCCATTGAGATCCCCTCCACTCAGGAATGTCCAGAAATCTACAATGAATGAATGGAAATTTTAGTTCACTGTGTATTTCATTTATTTGTATTTACCTGTCATCCGCCATTGATCTGAATAACAATGAGCTTATTATCTGGCTAGTAGAGCACCAGCTTATACTCTGGACAAAAGGTAATGACCAAAATTATAAAAAATAAGTAATATGCATGAGTCTACTGCCATATGCTAGTAGCTGTAACAAGAATCCTTTTTTTTTTTTTTAATGTGGTACTGGGGGATTGGACCCAGGGCCATCATTTGAAGCTATATCCCTAGCACATTTTTTATTATTTATTTCAGAGAGGGTCTTGTTAAGTTATTAAGTTGCCCAGGTGGGGCTTAAAAATGGTAATCCTCCTGCCTCAGCCTCCCATCTGATAAGAATTTTGTGAGCATCCATTCGAGGAAAGCTTACACCCTGTGAGATGAGGCCCACTGCTACCCTCATCTTACTGGTGATGAGATCTAGAGCAGGAAAGCAACCTGCCCAACAGTACCTACCAAGTTAGCCGAAAGGTCTTTAACTCAAGTCTACCTGAGCAGACAGCCCAGCAGATCATTTTCCACCATTCCTCTTGTCGGAGAGGAGGGTAACTCTTTCGCCAGAAGAACAGGAGGCCTGTGCTACCCACAACTCTTCAGGTGGCCAGTCATTGTACATTTCTACAAGCTGTTCACTCTGTGTCAGGCTGACTTTTGCCCTCCTAGATCTTAGAGTCTTTTGCTAAAGATACACTGAGGGTCACGGAAGATGCACACGTTGCTAGGGAAACAGGTACTAGCGATCCCACCGGATTAAAGTCAGAGGAGAGATTTTTAAAAGAGAGATCTGAAGATGTTCTGGAAATCAGGGCTGAATAATTCATTGTCTAAAGTAGAACACTTCAGAGCAGGGTTTCTCAACGAGGGACCATTAAGCCCTCCAGGGGACATGGACAGTGTCTGGAGACGGTGTCGATTGTCACAACTGGGGCCGGGAGTGGGGGATGAGTTGTGACATCTTGTGGGTAGATGCCAGGGACTTTGCTAAATATTATTCTACAGTGCATAAAGCACCTAGCTCCCTCACAACACAGGGTGTTATCTGGAGTGAAATGTCAGTAACGCCAAGGTTGAAAAGCCCTGGGTTAAAGAGTAAAAGAGGGCTGGACGCATAGCTCAGTGGTTAGAGTGCTTGCCAAGCAAGCACAAGGCTCTGGGTTCCATTCCCTAGCACCACATAAGCCGGGTGTGGTGGTGCACACCTGTAATCCCAGTACTCAGAAGGCGGAGGCAGGAGGATTGCCATGTGTTTGAGGCCAGCCTGGATTACAGAGTGAGATTCTGTCTTAAAAGAAAAAAAGAAATGCTAAGAATAACACCATTACAGTCACCATCCTGCAGAACGGGGCTAGGCACACACATCTAGAGAGTTTCCAATAGGTCTTTTCCACTGAAAATGCCCTTGTAGGTGACCCACATACCTCCATGTATCTTGGAGAAGTTAGATGAATTGCCCACAATGCCACAATAATTCACCTGCAAATCTGCAGAATGTTTTTATAGTGCTGGGGATCGAGCCCAAGACCTTGTGCATGTGATGCAAGTGCTTTTAATCTAATCCATGTGATTCTTTTATCAGCCCCGAGAAGCCCTCGTGGCTGGCACTATAAAGCCTTCGTCCAGCTGAGTGGATCCCGCCGCTCTCCGTAGATCTAATGCCATCAAACCATGGCCTCTTGGCAAGACTTTGTTTCTTTGGGCTCCAGGCTGTTAATCCAGATTCCTGATTCACTGAACTCTACATCCCCTCAAGTGAAGTTGGCTGGCATGAAATTCTGAAAGTGGATTAATTGAAAGAATATGAACAGTTTTAATTTATCAAGGCTCTTGGGAAATCACCTTTATGGATTCCCAGTGCTATTGTAATTACTCCCTACTTTTTGTCTGGAGCAATTGACAATGAATCCAAATTATCCTTGGCCAGGGATCTTCCCCTTAAGTCCCACGGAAGCTCAAGGGGTGGAGGTCAAGGAAAGTCCCACGGGCACCTCTGCCACCCACCCTGGGGCTGTGTCTCTATGCAAAGGTCTCCCTAGTTAGAGGAAACAGTTTAGAACTTGGACACACAAAACGTTTTTTTTCTGAGACGGTCTCCCCCTGTAGTCCAGAATGGTTCTGAACTCACCGTGTGGCCTAGACTAGCCTTGAGCAATCCTCCCATCTCAGTCTCCCAAGTGCTGAGATTACAGGTACACACTACCATGCCTGGATTATGTGGTGCTAGGGAATCGAACCCAGGGCTTTGGGCTTGCTGGGTAAATGCTGTAACTGCTGAGCTACATCTCCAGCCCTGCACACAAATTCTTCCCCTGTGACAATTTCAAGATCAATAGTCCTGTAATCATTGAAGCTTTATTTACAATAGCAAAACCATGGAATCAACCTCTACATCTGTCAGTGGTTGGATAAGAAAGGAAAGTTGAGAGAAAAGGTGGTACATGTACACAGTGGAATACTATTCAGTCATGAAAAAGAAGAAATGCTTTCACCTGCAATACCATGGATGAACCTGGAGAATGTTGTGCTAAGCAAAAAAAGCCACACAGAGACAAATACTGCACGATCTCATGCATACGTAGAAGCTGAGTTGAACTCCTTGAAGCAGAGAGTAGACAGTGGTTAGTTACCACAGGCTTGGGGGATGGGTTGTGGGGAATAATATTGGTTAAAAGATACATTAAAATGAGGAACAGCCTGCGCTACAGCACAAGACCCTGTCTCAAAAAATATGAATAAATAAATAAATAAGAGGAATAAGCCAAGAGTTCTCACATAGTGACTATGGCTCATGACAGTATATTATATGCCTAAAAATTACTAAGAGAGTAGATTTTAAGTGGTCTTACCACAAATGAGTCTATAAGGTAATACATAAACTAATTTTTTTGGTACTGGGAATTAAGCCCAGAGTCTTCACTCTAAATTTTATCACCAGCCTGTGTTTTTTTTTTTTTTTTTTTAATTTCAAGACAGAGACTTGCATGCTGGGGGTGTAAGGCCCTGGGTTCGATTCCCCAGCAACACATACAACCAGGAGTGGTGGTGCATGCCTATAATCCCACAGAGATTCAACACGGAGCTGAGGCAGGATGATTGCTGTGAGCTCAAGGCTACCCTGGGCTACCTAGTGGGTTCAGGGCCAGCCTGGACTACAGAGCTAGACCTGGTCTAAAAAGAGAGAGAGAGAGAGAGAGAGAGAGAGACAGAGACTTGCAAGGTTGCCCACATTCAGTTCAAACTCATAATCCTCCTGCCCCAGCCTCCCAGAGTGCTGAGATCACAGGTGTGCACCCCTTCACCTGGCTTTATGTATTAATTCTCTTCCTTCTGCCATTTGATCACTCATACACATTTCAAAACATGTTTGTTCACTATAAATTATAAACTTTTTGTCAATTAAATGTTTTTGAAAAATAGCCACGTAGCCAATAAATCAAACAACCATTCTCCCACTCTCCCTGGCTTAATTAAAGGAGATGGTCAACCAGAAGAGCCAATAGGAAGAAACAGGAAATCTGCCTGATCTTCCCAGGTGGCTGTTCGGCACTAAATTGTAGTGGTGGTTCCAACTGTCAGGAAAAATGATTCAACAGGTAGATGGATGTTTCTGGTTTTTCATTCAAACAGCATCCTTAATCCTTTAGCCTGCATCTACATTGATCTATGCCGCATCTACCTTTGGTCTACAGTAAAATCCAGTATTAAATGTAAACTACAGCAGTGCCCCTGCACTTGGGGTGCACCAGGCCAGCACCATTCGGAGTTTTTACTGCAGGAAGGGAAGACAAACTGAACCGATGAATAGGGAAACCGTGTGGTGCATTGGGTGGCTCCACCCACCGGGTATGAATGAAGAAGGCGGCATGGCTTCCATTGTGATAAACACAGGAAACGTAAAGTCAGTCGATGACCTTAAGCTTTCCCAAGTGCACAGTTCTACGGCACCAAGTCCATTCCCGCTGTCAAGCCACCACCACTGTCATCCACCCCCAGAATTCTTTTCATCTACTACTCTGTTTTCAGTCTCTGGGGATTTGACTCCTCTGGGTGTCTCCCATAGGGGGCATCATGTGGCATTTGTCCTTCTGTCGTTGGCTTACTGTACTTAGCTGAAAGACTCAGGTTTCACCCAAGTCATAGTATTGCCTTCAGTCTTTCCTGTTGAAGGTTGAATAGTATTCCATCATGGGAATGTGTGACATTCTGTTTCTGCATTTATCTATTGAAGAACATAAGCTGTCTCTGTGTTTTGGCTATTGTGAGTAACGCTATTATAATCAGGGGTGCGCAGATAACTCTTCAAGACCCTGTTTCAAGTCTTTTGGTACACGGTTGTCCTTCAGTATCTTGCCAGGACTAAACTGCCTGGATACTCAAATCCCTTATATAAAATGGCATAGGGACTAAAGGAATAGCACAGTTTTTAACAGCACAGCCTAGTAAGCACAGGGCCCTAAGTCCAATTCCCCAGCACTGCAAAAGCCAGGCATGGTGGTACACACCTGTTATCCCAGCATTCAGGTGGCCGAGGCAGGAGGATTACCGTGAATTCAAGGCCAACCTAGGATCCATAGTGAGTTCAGGACTGGCCTGTACTACAAAGTGAGACCCTGTTCCAAAATAAGAAAAAATAAAATAATGGAATAAAAATAAGATGGTACCGTGTGGGCACAGAACTTGCACATGCGCTTCTGCTCGGCCTTGTCTCTAGGTCCCAGGGAATGTCTATGTGATGTCAGTGCTATATAAAAAGTTGCCAGCCCCACTGCTGGGGAGCAGTGATGGGAAGTGTCTGTACATGTTCAATACAGACACAGATTTTTCCAAGTGCTTTCTGATTCATTGTTAGTTAGATCCCCGGGTGCGAAGGGCTGATTGTGCACTCAGAAATGGAACTTCTGGATCAGATGGAAATCTATTTTTAATTTTTTTGAGGAGCCGTCATGCTAGTTTGCAAAGAAGTCATCCTGCTTTATACTCCCACAACAGCATACAAGAATTTCAGTTTTTCTACATCCTTACAAACATCTGTTATTTTCTGGGCTTACTTGCTTTTTTTTTTTTTTTTTTTTTTTTTTTTTTTTTTTTTTTTTTTTTTTTTTTTTTTTTTTTTTTTTTTTTTTTTTTTTTTTTTTTTTTTTTTTTTTTTTTTTTTTTTTTTTTTTTTTTTTTTTTTTTGAGACAGGGTCTTGCTCTGTAGTCTGGGCTTTTCTGAACTCACTATGTAGCCCAGGCTGGCCTTGAACTCATGGCAGTTCTCCTGAGTGCTGGGATTACAGGCGTGTGCCCCTATGCCAGGCTTATGTGGTGCTGGGGAATTGAACGCAGGTACTTAGTGCTTGCTAGGCAAGCACTTTAGCCACTAAGGTATTCCTCCAAACCCTGCTTTTTTTTTAATAGCAGTCATCCCAGCGTGTATGAGGGAAGGCTGTAGTTTTAAGGAGACTAATCAGGGTGGCCTTCAGTGAGAAGGTGGCAAGGTGGCTTGGAGAAGGTGAAGCAGGGGCCCCCAGGTAGAGGGAGTGGGCATCCTAGCAGGTGCCTGCCTGGGCAGTGAGAGGAGTGGGAGGAGGCCAGAGTGGTAGGAGAAAGTGGGGGGCAGATGAGCTGAGGAGAGGAGGAGGGAGCCACCCGAGGGTTTTGAGCAGAGGAGATGCCCCACTGCTGTGGGAGAGTGGGCTCAGGAAGGCCAGGGCAGGAGGACACCGGTTCAATCCATCCTGCTGAAGTGACAGGAACTTGGGCCAGGCTGGGAAAGGTAGAAAGGAGTCTTGGCTGAATCTCAGAAGCAGGACCAACAAGATTTCCTGGAGCAGAATCAAGTGTGTGTGTGTGTGTGTGTGTGTGTGAGAGAGAGAGACCCAAAGTGGACTCCCAAGTTTTTGGCCCAAATGGGTGAGTGGAGTGACTGTGGTCTGCATCGGGCAAAGCTGAGTGAGAGGAAGAGGGGAAGGGGGTCATGAGTTGAAGGTCAGCTTAAGACCGTAATGCTCAGCAAAATGAATCAGACCCAGAAAGTATGATATGGTGTCTCTAATGTGAGAAAACCAAACCATAAAAAATGTAAGAGAGATGGAAGAAAGTAAGAAGGTGGATTTTGTGGAGAGGGAAAAGGGGAAGTGGGGTGACAGGGTGGGAAGGGGAAAGGGATGTAATATGCAAATAAATTTAAAAATTCACAAAAAAAGAGTTTAGGGTTGGGGTTGGAGGCATAGCTCAGCAGTTAGAGTGCTCGCCCAGCAAGTGCAAGGCCCTGGTTTGACTCCCTAGCACCACATGAACCAGGCATGGTGGTGTGTACCTGTGATCCCAGCACTCAGGAGGCTGAAGCAGGAGGATTGCCATGAGTTCAAGAACAGCCTGGGCTACAGAGTGAGTTCAGACCAGCCTGGACTGCAAATTCTGTCTTAAAAATAAATTAAAAAGAAAAAGAGTTCAAGAGATTTTCAGTGGCACAAGTCTGTAATCCCAGTACTCTAGGAGGCAGAGGCAGGAGGATTGCAAATACGAGCCCTGCCTGAGATAGGAAATAAGAAATAACACATAATAACTCAGTGTAACAGAGGCCCTCAGCTCAATCTCCAGTGTCGCGCGCACACATACAAGTTCAAATTCAGGCGCATACCTTCGCACCAGATCACGCAGTTTCTCAGGTCTCTGCGAAGAAGACTATTGCGTCCAGGTGCCTCATTACCTGAACAAGTCGAGGGGGAGGGGAACAAATCCAGCGCGGGAGAGCAGTAGCACATTCACGGAGCAGCGCCTTGAGCCCGGCTCCGCGCTCTGCGTTCCTACAATTACTACTATATGCCAACCATGCAGGCGTGATGATGCTCCCCACGTTAGAGTGAACACCCAACCTGGGAGATAAAGACGGTAGTCCAAGGCCACCTGGATGACAAGAGGCAGAGCTACAGTTCGAGCCCAACTCAGTTTCACACAGACCTCCGTTTTAGCCCAGCAGATGTCAGCGGGAGGGTCACTGAAGCATTGGACTTAAGCTCTTCCTTGGAAAACAACATTTGCAGGAAAGGACAGAGTGTGCACGGAGCCAAGGCAAGGATGTCCTAACTCCCTGTCACTGTCACTACAAGGCCCGTGCGGCCAGGTCCCTTCCATCCTCTGAGGTCTTCTCTTGAGCTACTTGTTCCTTATGTGTCAACGCTCAATTCTGAGCCATGTCAAGCTTTCCTAATTCAGACCTTTCACCCATATGGTTCCCTCTGCTGGAATTCTCCACATCCCATCTTTTTTTTTTTTTTTTCTGGATGACTTCACATTTTCGGGGACTCAGCTCTAATGTCCTTTCCTCGAGTTCCCTCATCCTTCGCCTTTCCTGTCCAGAACTGGCCTCCTTGCCCTGGGCTATTCCTTGAGAGCAATTGTAATACCATTTGTGCGGCACTGTGTTCTGTGTCTACCTCTTCCACCAAACCAGTGCTGTCCAACAGAACTCGGCAAATTATTGCCACTATGGAAATGCTCCAGTCCTATCCAATATGGCAGCCCCAGCCACATATAGCTACTGGGCATTTGAAATGACTCAAGTGCTGAGTTTTACATATTTATATGTGATATTGTATATGTTGCTTCCTATATAAAGTATAGAACATTAAGCTCAAATCTAAATAGCTACAGATAGCTAATGTCTACCATATTGAACATTGTGGCTTTATTTTATTTTATTTTATTTTATTTTATTTTTGAGACAGGATCTCGCTCTGCAGACCAGGCTGGTCCTGAACTCACTCTGGAGCCCAGGCTGGCCTTGGACTCAGAGGAATCCTCCTGTCTTAGCCTCCTGAGTACTGAGATTACAGGCGCGCACCACCACACCCAACTTACGTGGTGCTGGGGAATCAAACTCAGGTATTTAGCTCTTGACTTAGGGTTTGTTAGGCAAGCACTTTAACTGCTGAGCCATTCCTCCAGCCCTGAAAATCACAGCTTTAGACTGTGCGCTCCTTAACCCTAACTCTAACCCAGGCTTGCTCCTTATGGGCAAGGGTGATTCATTCTGTCTTACCCAGTCATAGAGTTGGCACAAAGTAATATATTGAAGAATGGGCGAATCAGTCATGAATCAATCTATCCATCAGTGTGGTCTGCAAAGCTTGCTTTCAAAAAATCATCCCAAGCTGGGGGTGTAGCTCACTGGTTAAGGCACTTGTTTACCAGGCAGAAGGCCCTGGGTTTGATCCCCCAGCACTGCATATAACTTAGCCCAGTGTGATGGTGCATATCTTATAATATCAGTGCTTGGGAGGCTGAGGCAGGAGGATTGCCATAAGTTGAAGGTTAGCCAGGCTACATAGTGAGTTCAGGGCCAGTCTGAAGAAAACCATCATCCCATGGGCTGAGGATGTAGCTCAGTGGTAGAGGTCTTGCCTAGTAGACATGAGGCTCTGGGTGTGATTCCTGGCATGGCCAAAAAGAATTTAAAAAATCGTTCTAGAAAGAAGAGACCTAAAAAAAAATTCTGGCTGTACAAGGACACACATTAAGGTGGAAATAAACACAAAAACCTCAGTGCCCTGAATCTCCTGGTCATGACATTGAGCGAGCAGCAGGCAGAAGACATGCATGGCTTGTGGGATTTTTTTGTTTTTGTTTTGTTTTGTTTTTTTGAGGCAAGATCTTGCTCTGAAGTTCAGGCTAGTAACTCACTATGTAGTTTAAGCTGGCCTCAAACTCACAGCAAACCTCCTGCCTCAGCCTCCCAAGTGCTGGGATTACAGGCGTGCACCACCATGCCCAGTTGGTATGGTGCTGGGGAATGGATTCCAGGGCCTTGCACGTGCCGGGGAAGTGCTATAACTGCCGGGCTCCTCCCCCAGCTCCTGGCTTGTTGTCTTAAATGAGCCATCTCAGAGCTGTGTTGGGGTACCCCAGGTACAGGAAAGAACTGTTCGCTTAGGCGTGTTTACCCGTTGCTCCTCCCTCGACCCTGTAAACTACTTAATGGCCTAGAATCTATTAACACTTGGCTTCCCACTGTCTGAGCCTATTCCAAAGTCCACTCTTGCCAATCCTTCACAAGGCGCTCAGGATTTTTTTTTTTTAAACCATATTGCCTTCAGAATCTCTTGCCTGCAATCTGTGCATAATATATGCAGGGTGTGATTTAAAAAACAGCTAAGTCGTGACTTGTAACCCACTCAGATGCACGCGGCTTGAAGCTTACTCTGGTTTATAAATTGAGGTCAACACATTTCAGGGCTAATTGTGACTTCATTCAAATGTGGTTTGGGGTTTGAAAAAGAAAACAATTTTTGGGAGAGCAACAATAGTGAACCACCCATCTTGTTTCTATACATTATTTTTAGATACTATAATCACATCAGAAGAATAGCTAATACATGTTGAGTATTTTATGTCTGCCAAGCATTTAGCATGAATTATCTCATTTGATCTTTATAATAATCTTATGAATCAAGTACTATAATAATATCCTTTTTGGGGAGATGGAGACTGAGTCCACGACCTTGCATCTGCTAAGCATGAGTTCTGTCACTGAGCTACACCCCAAATCCACGATACTGATTTTATAGCTAGACAAATCGAGCCTCAGAAAGATTAACTCACTTGCTTAAAATCACGCAGCTGGAAGGGTCTAGATTTGAACCCAGGCCTGTCTGATTCAGAGCCGGTACTCTCCGATAGTCCATATTCTGATCTCTCTAACAGATATTATATGTACTAATATGCATGAAAAACACTGAAAAGAGAAATCAAATAACTCCAGGCAATAGGACTGGGGTTTGGGAAGAGAGAGGCTTGCTTTCCATTCCTGGGCTTCTCTTTGAATTTTATACTATATTTAATATTTATTTATATAAGCATATTTATAATACATTCTTTTTAAAATTTAAAATTAAATAGTTGTGGTATTGAGTATTTAAATGAGACTTTTTTGAGAGAGGGTCTTACTCTGCAGCCCAGGCTGATCCTGAATTCATTATGGAGGCCAGGCTGGCCTTGGACTCACAGTAATCCTCCTGCCTCAGCCTCCAGATTGCTGGGATTACAGGCATGCACCACCATACCCAGCTTATGTAGTGCTAGGGAATCAAACTCAGGTGCTTAGGGCTTGACTTAGTGCTTGCTAGGCAAGCACTTTAACCACTGAGCCATTTCTCCAGCCCCCAAATGAGACCTTCTATGGTGAGTTACGTCCCCAGCCTTCTTTTGCTTTATTTTAATTTTTAGAAAGGGTCTCACTAAGTTGCCATCCAAGCTGGGTTTGAGCTTAAAATCCTCCTGCTTCAGCCTCCCACGGGACTGGGATTACAGGCATGCACCACCACACCAGTTCTAAATTATTTTTATTTTTTGACAGTACGAAAGATTGAACACAGGACCTCTTACATGCTAAACAAGCACTCTACCTGTGAGCTACATTCTTAGCTGGAAGCTAAATTAGTTTTTAATTAAATTTTTTGCACTGTACCACTGAGCTACATCCTTAGCCCTCTGTTCTTTTGCTTTTAATTAAGAATCATTATGATAATGGCATATCTCTATATCAGTAGATTAAGTTTATACAAATCCTTTTGCAAAGTTCACATGCTCTGACATTCAAAATTCACCCCAGTAAGGCTGAAGTTTAGAAAAAATAAAACTGAAATTCCAACTATATCTTATTCCGAACACCACATTTTCTAATTCCAGTTTTGAATGACTTTATTTTGGGATACTCATTTGGTTTTTTAACATATTTATGTTCAGTGAAAGTGGCACATTTTCCTGGAGAGATTTGCACTCATCCGTTTACATCTTTATGCACTCGTCCATCGACCTCTGGATATTATATCTCAGCATCCTTCAGCGTTTGTGAAATAATGGCTCTACTCATAGCACATGCGATTTGTGGGTCAATTAATAACAGCTTAAAAGTAAAATATAAATTAATTAAGATTTTAAAACACCGATTGAGAGATACATATTACTATGCTCTTTAGTACTTAGAGTCTCAGTGAGCTGTTATCAGTCACACTAAAAGTCACTTGGGAGAATTCCTCAGGAGCTTAGAGAAAAATGCACCATTTTTTTAAGTTAAAAAATTACACACATGCTAACAATAACGTGCCCTTTCCAGTGAGCCCAAATAAAAAAAAAATCTACTTTTGCCACCCAAATGGCTAGTGATTCTAAAAATTAAAGCCACCTCCCCCCACCCACCCGAATGTTCTTTTTTAATGCCTCCTCTTGTGCTCTTGGAATTTGCCTAACAAATCACCATCTGCTTTTGGTAAGAAAAAAAAAAAATCTGTAAGCCCCTCTCCATCCTAGGCGCCTCTCTTTCCCCCACGATTCTTGAAGCACAGTTGGTATTCCTGAAAAAAATTCCCATCCTCAAAGGAATAGATGCCTGAGGTTCTCAACAGCAAGGCTCACTGGGGCTCCACGTTAGAAAAACCTTCCATTCAGAAGCTGGCTGGAGGTTTCAGCAGCGGAGGAGCCCAGGCTCATTCACACACTTGATAAACAACAGCACTGTGCCCGAGCCTCCACTCCGGCCAGGCTTCTTAGCTTCTTAGAAAACCAGATTGCAACATTTATGTTTATCCTCAGAACACTTTGCAGGTGAATCTCACAGCACAGGAGAAGGGCTGGACAGCCTCCCCCCCCCCCCCCC
>PVKB01002203.1:147882-203902 GCA_004027205.1 Ctenodactylus gundi | reverse complement strand
CAGGAAAATGGCTTGTCCCCTCCGGGCCTAGTTCCTTCCTTTGAAATAAATCCCTTTAAAATCAGGAAGCCGTGCGGAGGATGCATCCCCTGCAGCCTCCCGTTTCTTGCGAGCAAGCCCGTGCGCCTCCCCCTCGCCCCCGGGGTACTCACGGCAGCTGCCTGAGCTGGAATAAGTCCTCCTCCATGTCCGCGCTGCGCCAGGACGAGCCCTTTTCATGGCCTTACATGGTCGTGGCGGATGGCGGCGATCGGGCTTTCAGCACCGGGGCGCTGGACAGCTCCCGCGCCGCGTCCTACCGGGCGGGCAGCTTGCTCGGGGGAGGGAGCCAGGGACCAGCCCACGAGACAAAGCCGCTGCCGCCGGAGACCGGGGAGAGTGGGCGGAGAGGAGGCGGCGGAGGGCCGGTCCAGCTGCGAGGAGCGGAGCGGGGGCGGGGAGCCCTGCCGCTCCGAGGAACGCACCGCCTCTCTGTGGCGGCTGGCGCTTCCCGGGGTACCCACAGGGCACGTCGCTCTGTGAGGTACCACTGCGCCCCCTTCACTCGATGATGCCGCCTGGCATTGGTATGACGCCATGCCAATGACACGAAAGCGTGTCATTGGTATGGCATGCTTGAAGCTCAGGTTGCTTTGTTCAATACGAGGTACATATTTTTAAATATATATGTATGCATAAAATTCTTATTTTTTTGAGCACCACCTGGTGCCAGGCGCCAATAGGCACTGGGGCACATTGTCATCGTGGGGCTGAAGGCCTAGTGAAATGAATCTGGAAAGATGGGTGCTAAGTATGCAAAACCAAACAAAGATAACCAATTCATCCACACAGCAAGCCTTACTGCAGTGACGACGACGGCCCCGATGCCGGGGAATCAAAGACAAACTAGGGAAAGGCCCTGGCTTCATAAGTCTTCCTTCTGCATTCAGTAGTTCCCCTGCCGTCCTTACTAGGACTCTGTGGCCCTTTAAGATCCATGAGACGTTCCTGATGGGTCCCAAGCAGCAAGCTTTGTGCCTGGCACAATGAAGTTGCCCAATAAAATAGTACTTGAGTGGTTCTCAGTTCAGGTGACATACAAGAACCACCTGGCCTCATCCCAGACCAACAGAGCCCAGCTCTGTGGAGGTGAGGATGGAGAGTAGTTGCTGTTGTTTGTTTGTTTTTAAACTGCCCAACAGCCCCAAGTGAAAACTTGTGGTCTGATGAGCATCACTGAAGAGAACACAGATGATACAACAGGAAACCACAACAATGGCAGGCGGTGGTTGGCTACAGGGAGACTCACCGGGAAGTAAACAAAGAGAGAGGGTTTTTTTTTTTCCTTAGTGTTGACAGAGAAAGGAAGAAATTGAGAGAAAGTACAATAAAGCCAGCTGAAGACGAAAAAAATTTCACATGAGCTGTGTACCACAATTTTGCATCAAGTTCAAAATAATAATATCTTGAAAATCCAGACTCAAGTGCAACAGCAACCCAAGTAGGTGCCTGACCCACAATATCCCAGTGGGTCTTTGTAACACTCCAGTGAAGCAAGTAGGATTTTTATCCTCTTTTTCCAGACAAGGAAACAACCAGGCTCAGAGTCTTGTTTAATGGGTAAGTTGTGTGAGGCCCTTGGGCAGGTAAGAGTTGATCTGAGATTGAAACCCAGATGTTAGAATGCTTGCCTGGCATTCGTGAGGCCCTGGGTTTGGCCTCCAGACCCACACAGAGGAATAGAAACGAGAGGAGGAGAAAAGGAGAGAGGGGGAGTTGGAAGAAGAAAAACAAATAAAGCAAAACAAGAATGACCCTATCAAGCTGTCTCCAAAGCCTATACCCTTAAGCTTTCTTTGAGATTCTTCAAACAAATCAACCCTTGTGGCTACAGCAGGAGAAATCGAAATTGAACATTAGATGACTTAAATTGTATGTAGAGAAAGCTAGCTGTAGAAGATCCAACTGAGCCATCCAATTTGTGATTAGTCCGGAAATATTAATTGAGTTTCATCTGTAGTATCAATTTATCCATGACTACTTCTGGCCTTGTACTAGACTGTCAGTCGCTGCTCATCCCACTGACACTCATTTCTAAAGGAATGTGTCCCTCCACTGCTGTCACGTGGCTCCCATAAAGAATCCAGTCTAGAGATTTGTCAATTGCTGTTTTTGCATAGCTGAGAAAAGGGCGGGGGGTGGAATCTGGTATGTCTCCAATGATAGTTGCAAATGTCTCTAAGTGACTATGTAACCCAAAAATTTCACTCCTGTATTCCACTCCTGTCTATATTCCTAAAAAAAAGTAGGAGCAAAGATTCGAGAGGAAGCCTGTACACCAAGGCTTATGGCAATTTGATTCACAAAAGTTGGTGAAAATCCGAGTGTCCGTCAAAAGATAAATAGGTACAAAATGTAGTAGTAGACATTAAAAAGAATATTATTCAGTCATATACTAGAATGAAGTTTTGACAGGCAGAGTGGCATGTTTGTATTTCTAGCACTCAGGGCGGCTGAGGCAGGAGGACGGCAAGTTTCAACCCTAGCCGGAGTAATTTCATAACTTAATGAGACAGTCTCAAATTAAAAAAAAATGGTGGGGGAGGGCACTGGGGATGTAATTCAGTGCAAAAGTCCTGAGTTCAGTTCCCAATACCATAAAAACATTGTTGTGACATATGCTACAACATAGATATACCTTGAAAGCATTACACTAAGTGAGAAATGTCTGCCATAAGATGACAAATATTATTTGTTATTATTATATACAAGGTATATAATTGGCAAGTGTGTATAATTGGCAAATTCATAAAGACAAAAGCAGAATAGAGGTTAGCAAGAGTCAAAGGGGGAAGAGGGAGTCACTGTTTAATGGCTAGAGTTTCTTTTGGGATGTCTTAGTAACTTTTTTGTTGCTATGACTCAATACCTGACATCCACAAATTTGGGAGAGGAAAGGTTTATTTTAGCTCACGGTTTCAGAAGATCACAGTCCACTCCACTCAGGAGTTGCTGGCAGCATTGGAAGTTCATGGCAGAGGCAGAGGTGGAGGTGGCTGCTCAAGGCATCACACACAAGAAGCCAAGTCCCATCTAATTCAATCTCACCTCGTCCGAGAGGAAGGTAGCAGTATGTATGTGTGTGTGTATACACACACACACACATATAAATACACACACACACAACACACATACATACTTCCAGGTCCCATCCCAGTGATCAGCCTCTCCTGGATCCAGGTGTGGAAGGTGTGATAAATCCCCACTACATGCCTGTAATCCAATTTATATGCCTGCAATCCACCCCTCCAAGACCAGGCCCCAATCTCCCAACAGCACATGGTTCCATAGACAATCTATAACATCCAAAAGCATGAGTCTTTTGGGGGACATTCCAAATCCAAACCACAATATGGGGCCAGTGAAAATTTTGTGGACATAAATAGACTCACTGGCTGCAGGACACTGTGAATACACTACATGCTGCTGGAAAATTGGTTAATGGATTAAGATGGTGCAGTCACTATATAAAACAGTATAGAAGTTCCTAAAAAATAACAGAACAGAGAATTACCATAGGATGCAAGGATCACACTTGGTGGTATCTATATTTTAAAAACTGAAAAGATTATACAGTGGTATTTGACAGCAATGTCAACCTAAGTGCCAATGACAAGCGGATAAAGACAAGATGGCATATACTTACGATGGAATAGGATCTGGCTGCATTACCATACCTTAACTACTTGGTCGGTGGTCACTACTCCACAATTGTTTAGCCCAGTTTCATTCAGATTTCCATGAACCTGCAAAAGTAGAAAAAAATGGAACTTAGAAGTTGGAAGGCAAACCAGAACTCTTGAGAAAGGAGTTTCTTAAACTGTACAAATAACGGTGAACAAGGAATTTTTATTTTTTATTTTTTTATTTTTTTATTTTGGTGGTGGTGGTGGTGGTGGTACTGGGGATCAGGCCCAGTCCTGTTTCACTGAGCTACATCCGTGATCCAGTTTTTATCTTTGATTTTGAGACAGGCATTTGCTAAATTGCTAAATTGCCCAGACTCGGCTTGAACTACCAATCCTCTGCCTCAGCCTCCCAGTATGCTGGGATTACAGGCGTGCACCACCGAGTCTGCTGAAATTCATTTTCATATCCCCCACTATACTGTGTTGTGTTGTGAGCATTTGCTTGGTACACCGAATCAAAACAAGCTGATTTCTCATTCTAATTTATGGAAAATGGAGGGAATAATTTCTACAAGGAGGAACAGCTTGGAGGTCTGTAAGTAGGGTGATCAACTCACAGTGCTTTGACCAGAAATTCCTGAAAACTCCATGTCCTGGAAACCCCTCAGTTCCAAGCAAACCTTCAGAGTTGGCCATCCTACAGCCATAATCCAAATCTGGCATGGATGTGCTTTGAGTAGCCTGAAGAGTTAGAAAAATTACATTTAAATCTAAGAGTTAGGGCTGGGGGTGTAGCTCAGCAATTAAAGAGTGAGGCCCCGGGTTCAATTCTCCTGCACCACATAAACTGAGCTTGGTGGTGCACATCTGTAGTTCCAGCCCTCAAGAGGCTGGGGCAAGAGGATTGCCATGAGTTCAAGGCCAGTCTGGGCTACAGAGCAAAGCCCTGTCTCAAAATAAATAATAAATAAATGATAATGGGGAGGGCTGGAGGAGCAGCTTGGTAGCAGAGTACCTGACCAGCAGGTGTGAGGACCAGGCTTCAATGCTCAATGCTACAAACAACAACAGTAAGAACAACAGAGTTGAAGGGCTGATTCATGGTAAAATATGGGGAAAACATGAAAACACCATGTTCAAGGAAGCGATCCAGACACACAAGGCCACGTTGTACAATTTCATACATTGGACACATCCAGAATTGGCAATCCCTTTCAGGCAGAGAGCAGAACAGTGGTTGCTTGGGGGCAGTGAGAAGAGGGCACCCCAATTGATTGCCAGTGCATGGGGAGTTTCCTTCACAGCGGAGACAACGTGTTCTAAAATCAGACATGACCTCTGCACAACCTGCGAGTATGCTAAAATACATTGTCTTGTGCTTTATAAGTGCAAATTGGATGGTATGCTAGTTGTATGTCAGTAAATCCAGGTTTTAAAACTTAACTACTTTTTAAAAATTTGCCTTCAGCATTTACATGAAGAGAATTTGTGTAAGGAGGTTATTAGCTCCTTGCTGGAAGGGGGACAGTGTCTCTCCACTGCGCCTGCCTTTCTCTCTGGACAGAAGCTGCTGCACCTCAAGGTGGCCAATCCCATACTGGCCCTGGCTGCTGCCAGCCTGGAACAAGTTTCACAAACAGGACACTGCTTGCTCCCTCTCTGAAGGCTTTTGAGGGGCACCCCTGAAAAAAGAGACACAGCTTTTATAGTACACAAGAGGCACTGAAAAAATGTGGAGGATTAATTGCCTTAACTTGTTCTTTTGTTTGTTTTGAGACAGGGTCTCACTCTGTAGTCCATGCTGGTCCTGAACTTGCTACATAGCCCAGACTGGCCTCAAACTCACAAAAATCCTCCTGCCTCAGCCACCTGAGTTCTGGGATTATAGGCACGCACCACTGTGCCCAGTTGATGTGGTGGTGGGGAATTGAACTCAGGGACTGGTGCTTGCTAGGCAAGTGCTTTAACCACTGCCTTGTGCCCCCCAGCCCACTCTTTTCTTAGAAGCACTGACATATCTTTCTAAAACAGTGTTTTTCACCTTTGTGTACATGTCCGCAGTTTGTTAACACTTCCCAGAGTTTCTCATTCATCGGGGCTCACTAAGAAGTTCTCAAGTGATGCTGCCAGTTGGGACCACATTAAGAATCCTCTTTGGAAAGGTTTAACTTGGATAAGATTATCAACCAAGAAAACTACAGCCTCTCTTGATTTCTACCTCTGATCTTTGAGACAGGCTCCAGCAGGTTAGCTTGCTTTATTTATTATTGTATTTATGGTTCTGGGGATTGAACCGAGAGCTTCTTGCCCTGTACTACATTCCCCAGTCACTTTTTAATTTCTATTTTGAGACAAGTTCTTACTAAGTTACCTAGACAGGCTTAAAACTTGGAATCCTCCCGCCTCAGCCTCCCAGAATGCTGGTATGATAGGCCTGCTCTACTGGGTCAAGCTCAGACAAGTATATAATAAAGGCATTTGCCTCCGGTCAACCACATTACCCATCTGTGTGGGAAATGGGGGCATGCCAGAAACCAGATGGGTCTCGTTTCACACCAAAGCAGAGCATCATGATCTTCTCTCCTCAGATTCTTAAAACAAAAGGGAATATTTTAAAATAGAGGCTGACAAGCTGCCTCTTGGCCTGAAATACTGAAAATAAAAAGCATTTCTTATTACAAGCAATTCTCCAATCAACTGTGTTCTAAATCCTATTTTTACCAAGATGATATTCTACTAGTTGTGACCCAGCACTTAATTTTTTAAAAGGAACCCACGCTCTAAGCTCACAAAGAGAGAGGGCTTCTTTCCCCCTTTGGAATTTAAGTCAGATAAAAATGTGAAGGGGAACATAAGTCTTGGCGCCAGTTGCGATGGCGGATGGCACCTACATCTGTGATCATTCCCGGTCCCAGCACTGTGCTGGCAGCTACCAGTCACCACCTAAGTTTGTCACAGGAACCAGCAGAAAGGAGAACCTTGGTTAGGAGGTGAAGTAAGCCTTTGTTGAGAAATGTGACCCACGACTGATGGCACAGCCTGTAATCCCAGCACTGTAGGAGGCTGAGGCAGGAGGAGCACAAGTTCGAGCCCAACCTGGGCATTTCAGCAACATAGCAAGACCCTGCTTCAAAACCAAAAGTGAAAATAACTGGCTGAGGATCTAGCTCAGTGTGAGGGCCTGGGCTGGGAGCTTAGTTCCACAGAAAAGCAAACAAAAAGTAGAGGTTTCTGATGTGAGAGTGTTCCTCAGTGGCATACCGAGTTCATCCATGAAGTAGATGTCCAAACGATGGCTAGAGATGCCTGTGAGGATGGAGAGGACAGCTGTGCCTCCAGCTCAAGAGACAAATCCCAGAACTCTCTGAGTAAACTCTGATTCCCTCAGATGATGTCTTCAGGGAAGGGTTGCAAATTAAGCAGGCAAAGGAGAAGAATCGGCAGCCAGGACACCTGCCCAGATCTAAGGGCAGATGTCCGTCAAGGTGTCTGGGAGCCATCCTCAGGCACAGGGCGACCTTCTCCCTCAGCACTGTGATACCTAGCTTGTGTTTTCATCTTCCCACAAAGTATCTTCCAAATCCTCTTGTTAATTCTTCTTTGACTCATTGGTTATGTAGGGATGTGTTGTTGAATTTCCACGTATTTCCAAATTTCCCAAAGTGTCCATCTGTTAATGATTTCAGATTTCATTCCATTGTGCTCAGAGATTGGCCTTTCTGGGAGTTCAGTCCCTTCGAGTTTGTTGAGATTTGTTCTATGGCCAAAAGCGTGGTCCCTGCTGGAGAGGAGCCCACGTAGCATTTGGGAAGTGACACTTGGTCTTGTTGGACTAAGGACACTGTGATGTCTGTTAGAAATAGATGGTTCATGGTGCTACTTAAGTCTTCTATGTTCCCCCTACTCCTTGGTTATTTTATCCATTATTGGAAGTGGTATTTTAAAGCTTGCAGTGACTACTATGGATTGTCTATTTCTCTCTTGAACTCTGTCCTTTTTTTCCTACTGTCATTTTGCTGAGGCTCTGTTGTTAAGTGCATGTATGTTCAAAACTGTTATATCTCCTTGATGGATTTTCTGCTTTCTTTCTTTTTCTCTTTCCTCCCTTCCTCCTTTCTTTATTTCATTAATTTTTTTCTTGTGGTTCTAGGGATCAAGCCCTTGGCCTTCACATTGAGCTGTGTTCCTAGCCCATTTTTCTTATTTGCGACCGGGTCTTACTAAGTCACTAAATTGCTCAGGTTGGGTTCAAATTTGTGATTCTCCTGCTTCATCTTGCTAGAGTGCTAGGATTATAGGCTTGGGCTTCTGGAACTGGCTTCATTTGAAAGTTTGAGCTAAGTTGCTAAATTTCCAAGGCTAGGCTTGAACATGTGATCTTCCTGCCTCAGCTGCCCAGGGTGCTAGGATTACAAATATGTGTCACCATGCCCAATTGGGATATATATATATATATATATATATATATATATATATATATATATATATGCAGAAAATTGATTATGATAATGAAGCTGGTTCACAAATCTATCAGCCCATGTAATTTTTGTCCCCCATACTAGGTATCAAACCTAGTGGCCGCCTACCACTGAGCTGCATATTCAGGTTTTCCTTTTTCTTTTTAAGACAGCATCTTGCTCAGTTTCCTACATGGGACCCACACTTGTGATCCTTTTGTCTCAGTCTCTCAAGTGTCCTGTGCCACCAAGCCTGGCTTCATTTCTTCAGACTAGTATTAAGGGGTTGAGGAGTTAATGAGATATGATTAATTGTGTGCGTTTCCTATTGGCTCAGGGGCTAAGGTGTTTGCCTAGCAAGTGCAAGGCCCTGGGTTCAATTCCCCAGCATCACCCAAAGAATAGCCTGGGCTTCATAGTGAGCTCAGGACCAGCTCTGGACTACAGAGAAAAACCCTATCCCAAAAAACCAAACCAAACCAAAATAAAAAATCCAAACAGTATAGTCCAGTATTAATCTCATCTGAAGATGATGCCCCCAGTGATCCAATCCCCTTGCAATAGGCCCCACCTCTTAAAGGTTACGTCATGTCCCAGCTTGTAGGGACCATGCTTCCAGCACATGACACTTCAGGGGACAAGCCACCATCCCAGTCCAGTGCTGCCAGCCTCTGCTCCTCGCACATTGAATTCCGTGTGTCAGAATCTCTCAGAAAAAAAAAAAAAAAAAAAAAAAAACCAGCAGAGGACGATCCCAGAATCCCTTCTAGGAAATGCAGTGACTGGTTCAGATCGGTTCTCCATTAACCTCCCGAGGCTGTTTCCTTAGCAGACTGTGAAGCTGCCTCTTGTGTCTGGCTCAGGTTAGGAACAGGGAAGGGAAACAACTGCTGCTTCTATAACCACGTGATCTGGGAAGCAATGTGCTGAGTAAGACTTAGACTCGGGGATTTTGAAGCAAATGCCGTCCTATTTGGGAGAACAAAAGAAGCCAGTCACTGTATGACAATATAAACCGACATTAAAGAGGAAACCCACGCTGTTAATCCTACCTCTGTTCCAGGAAGCTTGTATGGACCAGCTGATTTAAGAAAATGGATATAGGTGAGATATGCCCTTGCCATTAAGTGGTGATTATTCCATTGCAAGTTAACTTTACTGGGAACTGAGCGCAGGGCCTTCACTCTAAGCTACATCCTCACCCCATTTTTATTTTTTATATTGAGACAGGGTCTCACCAAGGTTGCTAAGTTGCCCAGGCGGAACTTAAACTTGTGATCCTCCTGCTTCAGCCTCTCAAAGGTGCTGGAATTACAATCTTGTGTTGCTGGGCCGGGTGCAAATTAACTATTTTACAAAGGAATTATTGTAGCATTCCCTAAAGAGCTACCCAGCTAGGTATTAATGCAAAACACAGCTCTCATCTCAAAGAAAGTAAGAATTTGTTTGTTCCAGAGCCAATATGTGTGACCACGGCCCAGGACATGGGCTCAGGTTTACCTAAATACCACGTCCCAAGGAGATGGCAGTTACAGGTAGTACTTATATTTACAGAAGAGAGGAATATCATACATCAAAGCTATTTATTTATTGAGACAGGATCACTCTATAGCACAGGCTGGTCCTGAACTCACTATGGAGCCCACGCTGTCCTTGGACTCATGGCAATCCTCCTGTCTCAGCCTCTCAAGTGCTGGGACTACAGGTGAGTGCAGGGATTACAGTCATGCATTACCACTTATATGGTGCTGGGGAATCAACTCAGGCACTTAGTGCTTGCTAGGCAAGTGCTTTAACCTTTAACCACTGAGCCATTCCTCCAGCCCTTTCAAAGAACTTTTTAAAAAAACATTGGCGGCAGCATCAGGTTTTGGGGGACACCCTGAAGTGGAGGCGGGGAACCTAGGCGACCTGCCTCAAAGGCTCTCTGATGACACTCTTAGCTGTCAGGTTGGTGGCAATCTGGGGTCTGCTTTTACATTTCAAAGAATTTATCACGGGATGTTAAGTCAGATGCAGAGGAGGAGGATAATAGAGGCAGCCTGAAAGGGACCAAGTAGCCCCTGATGATCTGGTGGTGCAAACCTCCCAACCTCTCTATACGTGCTTGGGAATCCAATTAGCGGTCTACAGGAGGTTTCCTCCTGAGCCAGGCTGCTTCCTGGGGACTGCCTGCACAAAGGCTTCGCCAGGGTTTGTTGTTGTGAAGGTCGAAGGTCAAAGGTCAAAGGTCGGAGGCAAGACCAGCTTAAAAGCTGAGTTTTGGGATCCTCTATTATGGGAGGTTAACTAGAAAGAGTTTCACCAATTGTATGTCAACAATGCAGAACTTCTGCTTAAAGAAAAATAAACGTATTGACCTATAGTCTTTCCTTTCAAGTTATTTTTTCAGTTATTACAAGTGCATGACTATTGGAGAAAATGCAGATAAAATGGGAAACAATAAGGAAAAAAAATTACTGCTAATCTCATCACAGAGAGAGAAATCTTGAGTTCCCAACTTGAAGATATATACTCCTAGTCATTTTCCTAGGTAGGAACTCTCATCCATCAAATTCTTGTTACAAATTCCAAATTTTATTTATCCTATTAATTGCCTTTTTTCCATTTTGTATAACCTTCTAAAGAAGCATTTTTTATTAGAAAGGAATGTCAATTTTGATGTTGTGTTGTGTTCTCCCATGTTTTTCAAGTTCTTAATTTTAAATTGCTTTTCAAATAAATAATGCATGCACATAGTACAAAATTCACAAAGGACAAAAAGATGTCCTTCCTTCTCCTCTGTCACATAGTTCCCTAATCAGCAGCAGTCTTCTCAGTTTTTTGAGTATGCCTATAATTAGAAACATCGCATTGTGTTTTGTCTTGGTATTCTTTTCCCATTTTTCTGCCCCTTAGTCTTTTCACTTAACTGTACATCTTAGATTCTTCTGAAACAGCGCACAAACAGTACACAATGGTATATGCAGAGCTGGCCCATTGTTTTCATAGCTACATACTACACTGATATGTGAGTATGTCATAATTTTGTAGGAGATTTAAGTTGCCTCCCAATTTTTACTATTGAAAACAATGGTACATAGCATTCCATCCAACAGCAAAAGACTGAAAACTGTCCTTTAAGATCATGAAGGAGGCTAGGATGCCTACTTTTATAACTTCTAGTCAACATACTGTGAGAATCCTAGCCAAAGCAATCAGTCAAGAAAAAAATAAAAGGCAGTCAGAATAAAAAGGAATAAACAAAATTGTTCCTTTCTCAGGATATATTATCACATGTGCAGAAAACCCTAAAGATCATTCTCTCCCTCTCTCTGTTTCTTTCACACACACACACACACACACACACACACACACACACACACACACGCATGCACACAAGCATACATACACACACAGTTAAACAAATAAATTAATTCAGCAAAGCCTCAGGAACAAAGCCAACACACCAAAAGCAGTTACATTTCTAAACACTGAACCTGAATCAACTGAAAAGGAAATTGCAAAAATAATCCCATGCACAAAGATAGCAACTCAAGGTCAACATGAATAATTTAGTGAGACCCTGTCTCAAAAAAATAAGAAGTGATACAGAGATAGTGTGATAGAGCCTTTGCCAGCATGTGTGAGGCTCTGGGTTCAATCCCCAGCATTCATGCAAAAAGCAAGGTATATATTTAAACACACACACACACACACACACACACACACACACACACACACATAAATAGAAATACATTTCATGCTTATGTGTTGAAATACTGAATATGGTTACAATGTCAGTGCTACCCAAATTTATCTATAGATTGAAAATCCAATTTATTTATTTTTTTTTTTCAGAAACAGAAAAACCCATCTTAAATTTCCCCTGCAATCCCAAGAAAGCCCAAATAACCAAAACTATCTTAGAAACCTCATACTTTCTGATTTTATTACTTTCTACAAAACTATAGTAATCAAAACTGTAAGGTACCGGCATAACGACAGACACACAGACCATAGAGACAGGATAAGCTGGGTACCCGGAAGCGCCAACACTGCAGTCCACGTCCAAAGGCAACCTGCTAGGAGAATGTCCTCTCGCTTGGGGGAGGCCAATCTCTTTGTTCTATTTAAGCTATGTTAGCTATCTTTCCTGTCACTGGGCCAAACACCTGACACCTACAATTTAAAGGAGAAGAGATTTATTTTGGCTTATGGTTTCAGAGCGTTCAGTTCATGGGAAGCTGGTGCAAGCCAGAAAGAACATGACATAAGGGTACACAGAGGAAAGTTGCTCAGCCCACGGCATCCAGGAAACAGAACAACAACAACAAAAAAAATACACCCACCAAGGGCATAGGCCTATCCCCAGTTACTCACCTTCTCTGACTGGGCCCATGTCCTAACAGCACATTCAGCAATGAACTCGTGTACTAATCTACTGGTGAGTATGGTACTCTGACAGATCCACTCACCTTCTAATAACCTTGCCGCTAAGCAAATGAGATTTTTGCGGGACATTTTAGCTGATTGGGTAAGGCACACACACATTATTAAGGATAATTTACTTTATTCCAAGTCCATGAATTTAAATGTTAATCTCACCTAAAAATATCTTAGTTACTTTTTCATCCCTGTGACTCAATATCTGACATCCACAACATAGGGAGGAAAGATTTATTGTAGCTTACAGTTTCAGAAGGTCACAGTCCATTCATGGGTGGGTGGCTGGAAATTGGTGGAATCCCGTGCTGGGGCTGTAGCTAGAGCTGTAGCTGCCCTGGGATCCAAGGATCCTTACAGAGTCATGGAACAGAAAGAACTGGGAGGTGGGAAAGAACCAGCACAAACCCCTCCAGGCCAATCCCCAAGCATCCACCCCTTCCAGCCAGGCCCCACCTCCCAACCCCACACTGTATCCAGGAACATGAGGCTTCTGGGGAATACTCCAGATCCAAACCACGACAACACCCTCACAGATACTCAGAATAACATTTGACCAAATATATGGGCATCACAGTCCAACCACATTGACAATAAAATTAACCGTAGCACCCAGGGATAAAAAAAGATGAATTAACCAAGTTCACAAAGCCAGGCAGCTGGAAGTTGGGGTCTAGATCTAGAACCTAGGACTTCTTTATTTTATTCCAGTTATTTGGAGACAGTCTTAGAATATATCTGTATATTCTTCGTACCATTATTCACCATGCCACCTTCTGCTCTTCCAGGCATCCAGTGTGAACAACAAAAATCATATTTTACCAACAAAATCCTCAACACTGCTCAATAATCTGAAAGATGTTTGCTCTACATTTCATCCACTTTTGGCCTCCAGGTCAACCCACAAACTTGATTAGGGATGATCAGAAGTCAATCCCCCAAAATGTATTATTGATAGGATTAAAGCCATGGTTAGAGGATTGGTGGAGAAAGAAAAGAAATCTGATTGCACCAACAGAGGCATGTATGAGAGTTCTGAAGAGTGGTGTGAGGCCAAATTGAACAGCTTCCCAACCATCTGTTGTTGTTTTGGATTCCAAAACAACCAAATATGAAAACAATAAATAAAAATTCCAGTAGTGACCAAATCATTCTGCTATTAGTTTTTCTGCATATTTTGTATGTGTGAAAGCATCTTGTTTTTTCTAGAACAGACACTCAGACTCGAAGCTGAGGGTAAAAGGGACCAAGGGCTGCCTATTCCATCAGCCATAATCCTTGCCAACCAGGGCTCATCAGTTGGGTCAGATGCTTCTCTGTGGCTTCCTAGGTGAGAGTTGGGGAAGGGTGACATGTGAGGAGAGGAGCAGTCATGTTTCTACTAATGAGAGTTCCCAAGCTAGGGGGAAAGCTGCCCCTGCCCTCAACAGCTACATCAAGTTCTAGCACAGTCTACTTACTTATCTTTTAGAACAAGATGGAATAATGAAATTTTTTAATATTAAAAAGGTATCCCCTTGGCTTGTAGGTCCTCCTTCTGGCTTCGTGTGACAGCAGGGTCACAGTTTTGAAGTCTTTCTTGGGAGAGGCCAGAGTTGGGAGTGGACAGGTTATCTGCAGCTGAACCTGAATCCTTCAGCTGGCCATTCATTCTCTGCAGTCACATAAAAATACCTTTGGGCTACATTTAAATTTTAAAAATATGGGCTGGAGGAATGGCTCATCAGTTAAAGCACTTGCCTAGCAAGCACTAAGTACCCAAGTTCGATTCCCCAGCATTACATAAAACTGGGTGTGGTGGCACACACCTGTAATTTTAGCACTCAGGAGGCTGAGGCAGGAGGATTACCTGATTCCAAGGCCAGCTTGGGCTCCATAGTGACTTCAGGACTAGCCTGGGCTACAGAAGCAGACCCTGTCTCAAAAAAAATTGGATTAAAATTTTTAAATGAAGCTGAGGCTGTAGCTCAGTGGTAGAGTACTTGTCTAGTATGCATGAGGCTTTGGGTTTGACCCCAAGCACTACTTAAAAAAGTAGAAATAAAGTATAATTTTTAAAAAAGTAAATGGTTTTGGGGTGTGGCTCAGTGGTAGAGCGTGTGATTTTTTTAGTATATTTTAATGTACTCATTCATTATTTACATATTACCTCCTTTCGCCTTCCCACCTTTTTTCCCCACCTGTCCTTTGCCCTTTCCCCTTAGAGCATGGGATTAGCACACTTGTGGCCCCTGCTCTGATATCCAGCACCCAAGAATGCAAAAAATTAACAATGAACAGGACAGTAATTTAATTATTAGAATGAGGTAGGTCTTTGAAAGTGGCAGCCACCTTATGTTATGAAATGGCCTACTCCCTGGAATGAGGTGATTTGGGGGAAGTGATAAGCTGATGTCTTAATTCGCCAGACTTGTAGAACAGTTCACTATATTGAGTGGATTTTACTGTGTAAGTTATACCTCAAGACAGGTGTGTTGGCGCACACCTGTAATCCCAGCACTCAGGAGGCTGAGGAAGGAGGTTTCCTGTGAGTTTGAGGCCAGCCTGGGTTACATGGTGAGTTTAGGATGAATCTGGAGTACAGAAAGAGAGCCTGTCTCAAAAATATTATATCTCAATTTAAAAAAGCAAAACATACTTAATTTTCATTCCCGTTAGCATATAGTTGCATTGAATCCATGTAAACAAAGGCTGTCAATAATTTTTAACCTTATAAAGAAACCTCGAGGCCAAAACCTTGAGAACACCACACAGATCTCTTAACTGAAGTAGTTGTAATTACTTGATCTGCAGTTGGGGAAAGTGATTTTTCAAGGCTGAAATCTCTCTGGCCTTCATCTGCTGTGGTTGTGCTAATGTAGCCACCTGTCAAATGTGGCTATTTAGCATATGAAAATGGGGCAGGCCACAAACTGGGAGTGCAGGTCAGTGACACTGTGCCCACTTAGCGTGTCTGAGGACCTGGGTTCGATCCCTAGCACCACACATACACACAAAAGTGAGTGGTCCAAATGGAGGTGTACTTAGCCCCTCCAGAATACAAATTACTTCATTAATAACTCTTGGTAGTAACTTTTGGTAGAAATAAGAGCATTTTAGATATACTGGGTCAATGAAAATATATTGTTAAAATTAATTTCACCTCCTTTTACTTCAGTGTGGCAACTAAGAAAGTTTAAATTATCCACGTGACTCTAGGTTTATTCGTTGGACAGCACTATTCTGAAGGCATCCAGACTTAACTGTCATCTCTTACAATCTCTCATTTCTTAGAAGGTCTATTAAAAATTTCTTAGGTTTCCTGGAATACAAAGGTGGGTAATGTCAGAGTTAGTGTGAAAATTAAATGCGAACGATATGAGGGTACTTAGGAACAAGTACATAACACCCAAAGACCCAATGTGTGGAGGCTGTTGTTATTAAAGCCTTTGGATCCCTTGTGGAAACCCTTGGGGACATGCCACAGTCTCATTAAAGGGCCTTCCTCTGCAACCTGTTTCCACTCTGTTGACAATAATAACGCTAGCAGAGGGCTGTCACGGCAAACATGACCAAAGGTCCTTCCTAACGTTGGGCTTTCCGCATTAGTAGATGGAACCTGCAGAAATTCTGAAAACAAGCGGTCCAGGGCCTCTGGGCCTCCCTTAGCAACCGACGCCCGCGCCTGTTGCTAAGGGGAAAAGGAAACAAAGACGTGGTCCTTCCGCTATTGTCGTCCGGCGACTACTACTTCCGGTCTCCCAGAAACCTGTCCTTCGACCTACCTTCCCCCGAGGAGGTGGAAGTGTGGCCGCGGGTTCCGCCGCCTCGGGAGCCTTCGGACCCTAAGTCCGGGGACGGCGGGGACGGCGCGTGTGGCGGCGGCCCTCCCGCGCGGCCGCAATGCTGCGCTCGCGGGCCGAGGCGGCGGTGACCGCGGCTGACAGGGCCATCCAGCGCTTCCTGCGGGCTGGGGCGGCCGTCAGGTGAGCTTTGCGGGGGGCGGGGCGGCCGGGGAGCCCGGAACCCAGGACCCCAGCCCGGGTCCGTCGCGGCCTCCCCCGGCCTCGACCAGGTCGCCGGGCTCGGGGTGGGCACTCTCAAGGCTTCCGCGTCCGGAAAGGCCGGAGGCCGGGGCTCCGAGGCGGGAGGTGACCGGCTGGCTCCTCGGGGCCTGCAGCCCCGCGACACAGCAGCGCCCCCGCGCTCGCCCTCCCGGGTCCCCGCGGGTCCCTCTGTCGTATCTGGGGCCCTGATCTTACCGGTGCTTCCTAGGCCAGTCGAGACCCCTCGGTCCGTCTAGGACACCCCGAACCCTCTGGGCCCCAGGATTACTCAGCCGTATCATGCTCCTCATCCTGCCATGGCTCCCATGACGTTAAAAGTGTCCCCGGCCTGCAGGACCCCCGAGTTTGTCAGCATCCCCACTGCGGTCAGCCCTCCCCTGCCTGAGGCTCTGATAAGGGCTGATAAAGATCCTTGGAAAGATCTCCTGACCCGATAAGGTGGTCCAGGCCCGTTAAGGCCGGGAGTCCTGTGTTCTTGCAAGGAGCCCTCACTTGTCCCGTCGTAGCCCCGTTTCTCTCCCGTTATCCACTCTCCCAAGGTGCCCGGCTTCAGAGCACAGCGCCACGCCCAATCGCTGACCCGACATGACGGAGACTTGTTGCTCAGGCTGGCTTCCAGTGCAAGTGGAGCAGCTTTACAGAACGGCTTGTCCTGGTGCGGAAGCCCTCTGTGGCTATCCGGTCCGGTGCCCCGGTTCTGTGGATGGGAAATCAGCTTGAGCCGGCCTGGCCTGTGACCCCACAGCTGTCCTCCTAGGACGGCCGGGAGGACAGGAACATTCTTTCCAGGCCCCGGGATGTCGTTTCACAGAGAAGTGGATTTTGCAGCGTTGCCAGTTGCCCTGGTGCTTGTTGCCCATGGCCTGCTGAGCCCTTGGGCAGATTCTGCCTCCTACTCCGTCACTGTGTCTTCGGTTCCTCTCATGAACTCTGTGGTTTTATTTATACACTTCCAAGTGGGACAGGGATTCAGAGCCACATTCCCTCACTCGTGGAGGGGACGAGTGGTCCTCATCTTTAAAAACATACGGACTAGTATAGTAGAACCTATCTCCGCTGGGTTTTGATAAGATCCTCCGTGCCTGGCATGAAATTGGCACCCTTCATTATTGACGTTAGAAGAGGGGCCCTTACAGCATGAGCAAAGTGCGTGGCGTTTTAGCGAGTGTCTTTTGTGACTCGGAGGGCTTTTGGAATGTACTCTGTAAAAGTCAGCACAGTGGGCTGGGGCATAGCTCAGCAGTGGAATCCTTGCCTAGCATGTGCTGCCTTGGCGTGATTGAAAACAAAAAGTTGGCACAGGGGTGTATTAAGAGAATCTAAGATATTTTCATGAACAAAGCTTGGATTATAGTGTTTAGTAATTACAGCAACACACACTTTGCAAGCTCCTATGTGTGCATCCTACGTGTTAGTACTTATCCCCACTAACACCCCGAGGTCAGTCTTGTGACGGTGCCCATTGCACAGATGGCATTGGAAGAGGTGTGTGGAATCTACTGATCAGCTGTGACTAGGAAAGTGCTCATCGTTGTAAGACAGAGTCACTATGATCACTAGTGACTCTTCTGAGTTGAGATCGTAACTATATTTGCTTTATCTGAATATTGGGCTAAGAATATATTAATACACACAGATATGCATAGGTAGCTGTTACACTGGCATAAATTCCAATAGAAACATGCCTTAGTTGACATAGATATCTCTGCATAAAAATAATGTTTTTAATGAATGCTGAAATTTCTTCCTTTTTAGTAAAGAATGACTTCAGTGTTCAGATGCAGCCTGATATTAAGCAATCTTTAATTCTACAAATATCAAGATGCTCTTTGATTGTACACTTAATAGTCTTCCACTGAAATCCATTTACTTGTATTAGTTCCAGTGTTCAACCACTGAGTAAATGTTACAAGAACTTACTGTATGCAGGATGTGATCCAGACACTTGGACGTGCCAGTGAGTAAAAAAATAGTCCCTGTGTCGAGGACATCACATGACTCTATGTAGGGGGAAAGACAGTTTCATGGTAGAGGAAGGTTAAGTGCGTTGGGGAAATCAAGAGCAGCTGTGGGGTGAGGAGGGGCCAGGTGAGGGGACCAGGGGCTGGGGGTGAAGGAAAATGAGATGGCAGTGGGAGTGATCTGAGCTGTGATCTGGGGAAGATCATTCCAGGCAGAGGGAACAGAAGTGCAAAGGCCTTGAGGTCAACAGGATAAGTTCCTGTGGCAGGTAGTGTGTCAGCGAGTGAGAGAGGAGGCAGGAGCTGCTGCTTCCCTCTGAGCAAGGCAGGGCTTTAGGAGGGCCCGGTTGTGTTTTAGGTCTTAATTTAAATCCTAACCCAGACATCTGTATTTTCAAGACAATCTTATTCCTGCGTATGACTTGGACTTTAAAGGCAGGTATTTGGTAGGCTGTTTTGGCAACTGTCCTGGGTCTGTCTCTTCACCTGTTGCGTTTGTGGTGAAGGACAGCAGAGGTGCTTTCTTTTTCAGATCCAAAGTCATGAAGAACTGGGGAGTGATTGGTGGAATTGCTGCTGCTCTTGCAGCAGGGATCTATGTCATTTGGGGTCCCATGACAGAAAGGAAGAAGCGAAGGAAAGGTAAGAATGGGGCCACATGTCCTGGGGACATGACTCAAACCCTTTTTCTCTGAAAACAATGTAGAAAGTACATGGTGTGGGTCAGTTTTGTTTGTGTCTTTAAAGTGAGGACTTCAGTTGTGACATAGCACCTTTACACTGGCTTATTATTTTCTACCCTGTAGTATAAAGACTCTCTTTTAGCGCCTCTCCTGCCTGAAGTCTAAGGCTTGCTTTGTATTGACTGATTTCAAGTGGTGTAATTGTCCACATGTTCTTATTAACATGGCAATTGTGTTTTCAGTAGTGCAATTGACTAGTTCATAAACATGTTTTCTCTGATTAGCAGCTAGTACCGGTAAAAGTTTCGTTAAGTTTCTTCATTAAAATTTTAAAAACCTATATTTTTAAAACAAAAATGGTTCCCAAAGTAAATGTTGTTATATATATCATTGGTTAAATTTCAACAAATAAAAGAAAGAGATGGATGTAGTAAAATTTGATGATTATTAAACCTAGGGATAGTTGTGATTGCATTTATTGTATTATCTGTGCATGTTTGGGAACTTTTGCATGAAAAAAGTTTTTCAAAAAGATTTTCAGCTGAAGAGGGAACGATATCAGATTTCGTTGGTGTCTTTGCAAAAGGCTGATCAGAGTTGGCAGAGTGACGCCTGTGCTGGTTATTGTGTGAGAGCAGAATCATTGTCCCAGGGAGAGACAGCAGGGTGATTGTTTTCTGTTGGGAGAAACATTGCTTCATTATTAAAAAGAGACAGCACATGAGAGGATGAGTGCACGAAGGAGAGAGGCGAGGGGGATGCAGTATTTCTACCCTTTCACCAATGAGCCAAGCTGTGCCAGATACCATGATGCACCTCACAGATGACCCATGACAGGGACCTGTCCTGTGGCTTACAGTCCACAGGGCAGCACTCTGAGTGGGCCTGGGCATGTGTAGATGCCGGCTCTAGCTCGCTGTGGACTTCAGTGTAGATACCAGGTCCTGGCTGGGAGAGAGGAAAAAGTCCAGTGTAATGTGCTGTTCTCTCCCTGCCCTTTTTTTCAGGGCTTGTTCCTGGCCTCGTCAACCTGGGGAACACCTGCTTCATGAACTCCCTGCTGCAGGGCCTATCTGCCTGCCCTGCTTTCATCAGTTGGCTGGAGGAGTTCACCACCCAGTACACCAGGGACCAGAAGGAGCCCCCCGCCCACCAGCACTTGTCCTTGACCCTGCTGCACCTCCTGAAAGGTATCGAGTGTGGGCAAAAAGAGGGACAGGTACATTTGCAGAGAAGCCCAGGCAACAAGCGGGAAAGGATTAATAGTTTTATTGTAGGAGGACATTGTGTAGATAATCTTAGGGGGAAAAAAAAGGGTGCTGAAGGCATGGCTCAGTGGTTAAAGCCCTTGCCTAGCAAGCTCAAGGCCCTGGGTTTGATTACCCAGCACCACATAAGCTGGCATGGTGGTGAACCCCTGTGATCCTAGCACTCGGGAGGCTGAGGCAGGAGGACTGCTGTGTGTTCAAGGCCAGCTAGGGCTACAGTAAAGCCTGGACTTCAGAGTAAGAACCTGCCTCAAAAAAGAAAGAACAAAAAAAAGCCAGTTAGGATCCCAGTAGAAACAAACAAGTATTTTTTTTAAATCAACGCTAGAGCCATTTATTTAAAAAATTGTCAGTTTTAATAACAGCTTTTTTAAAGGAAGGAAAAAAATTCACCGCCATGTGAACCTCTTGGTTATAAAAAATTCTCTGGTTTCAAAACCATTGAAAAAATAAAACCAGTGCTTTAGCCTGGGAAATAAGATCACTCCTAAAAGCAGTGCAGACTGCTGACATGCCCTGGTTAACTTGACGTCACTGGAGACGTAGACATAGCACAGCCTTCTTTTGTTTTCTTGCCTGTCAGAAAAAATTGAAAACCAAGTTCATGGCCCTGACCATCCCTTGGGTAATGAACCCCACGCTGCCAGGAGAGGTGCAGTTCAGAGGACCTTTCTGGAAAGTGATTGGCCTGCCCAGTAGCAGCTTCCAAATGCTCTGTACCATTTGGCCTGGCAATCTAATGCCTACGAGTCTGTCTTACGGAAATAGTTAGAAATGTGTACCGGTTAGCCCAGCATGGTGGCACATGCCAGTAATCCCAGCACTCTGAGAAGCTGAGGCAGGAAGGTCCCAACTTCAAGCCCCACCTGGCAAACTTAATGACTCAGTAGCCCTGAATCTCAGAAAATTTGCAGGAGATGTAGTTCAGTGCCAAGGCCCTGAATTCAATACCCAGTGCCATAAAACAAAACAATACCATCCTGCTAGAGATCGCTTCACTGATGTTTCTTCCCCACGGAATCTCTGACCCAGAAATCTGTGTGAACAGGGCTGCAGTGCTGTGTATAAGATGACCTGAGAATAATTTTTTTATTGATCTTGTTTTTTAAAAATACATTTCAATAATGATGAAGATGTAATATGTATATGCACCAGTTCCTCAAGCTGAAAGTTATGTATTGCAGATACATACTAATAAAAAGAATAATTTTCAGAAACAAATACATCTCAAACATGTGAAAAGCTGGTGCACCTATGTGAAGTGTCCAAATGCAGGTTTTAGAGTTGACTTAGCCAGGACCCAGCATGGGGTCAGGGGTATACCTGGGTGGCTAAAGCACTTGCCTGGCAAGTGCAAGGCTCTGGGTTCATTCCCCAGCACCACATAAAGATTAGCTGGGCATGGTGGCATACTCCTGTAATCCCAGCACTTGGGAGGCTGAGGCAGGAGGATTGCCATGTGTTCAAGGACAGCCCAAGCTACGTAGTAAGTTCAGGACCACCCTAGACTGCAGAGTGAGACCCTGTCAAAAACAAACAACAAAACCTCCCAGAACCTCAGCATTTCCCTCTCCCTGTGAACAGCACATAGTGTTGTGAGCTGGGTTGGGAACCACAGGCACTTAGGACAGCAGGGCCCAGATCCTAAGCTCCCTTTCTGCTTACCTTCTCAGAGTCTCTTATTTGGTGGTTTTCATTTTGTTTTTTTTAAAGTAATTCCTTTTTTGTCGCTCTGGGGATGAAACTCCCAGGCCTGCCCACTGCCTGTGGTGGGTGAGTGCTTTATCCTTTTTTATTTTTTGAGAAGGGATCTTGCTATATTGTCCAGTCTGACCTCAAACTCAGAATACTCCTGCCTCAGCCTTCTGAGTCACTGAGATTTTAGGCACACACTATCATGCCTGGCTAGAAACAATTTTTAATAATACAAGTCATGTGCTGAGCCCAGTGTCACAGATCTGTAGTCCCAGCACTCTGGCACACTGAGGCAGGAGAATGATAAGTTCAAGCCCGGCCTGCACAACTTCGCAACTTAGTGAGACCCTGTCTCAAAATCAAAAATAAAAATGAGCTAGAGATGTAGCTCAGTGTGAAGGCCCAGGACTCGATGCCCAGTACCACAAAAGAAAAAAAAAAGTCTCCTTGTAAAACAGACATTACAGAGAAAGCGAAAGACCCCTTATCACTACTCAATTCTGTTTGTCTTCTTCCTTCCTAAAAGGGAAGCGGGAGTGTATCTTTCTACACTAGTTTCTGTAGGTTTACATATTCTTCTGTAGTCCAGCCTGTGCAGCTTGGTGAGATCCTATTTTAAAATGAAAACAAAGGAGAGGGGCTGGAGATCAGTGGGAAGGCCACATGTTCCAACTTCAGCGCTGCAAAATAAATGAATGGATGAATAAATACTTTTCTGTGTTCCCAAAAAATTGTACATTTTTATGTATTGGTTTTTGGAACCTAGTAGTAGAATATGCATCCAAGAAGTGTCTGTCAAGGTACAGGTGCCCTGCCTCATGCACTTTCTCCTTGTTGTAAGGTAACTGGTCTGACGTATTTTGTCACCCATGAATCACTTGCTCCTGCTCTTTGCCCATTTTAAACATGGTGGTAAAAATTCTTTACCTAAAATTTCCTTTTGGGCTGAAGAAATAGCTCAGTGATTAAAGCGCTGGCCTAGCAAGCTCAAGGCCTTGAATTTGACTCCCCAGCCCCATATAAAAGCTGGGCGTGGTGGAAATGCAATGACTTGCCAGGTAAGAGGGCCAACCTGTTGCTTAGAGTTGGAATCAGTGGACTTGAGGGATTACTTTATATACTTTAGGCTTCAAAAAAAATTTACACACACACACACACACACACACACACACACTATTTTAACCACTTTTCAGTGTGGAGTAGAGTGTTATCGTCGTGACACTGCAGTCCCCACTGCTTGTGTGTAGAGCTGTTCGTTCGTCATCACACGACACTTGTCCTTCCCTCTTGTCAGCCCTGGTGGTTCCTGTTCCACTTTTTCTTTTTCTTTTTCTTTTCTTTTTTTTCTTTTTTTCTTTTTTTCTTTTTTTTTTTTTTGAAACAGTGTCACTCTGTAGCCCAGGCTGGCCTTGGACTCACAGCAATCCTCCTGTCTCTGCCTCGAGTGCTGGGATTACAGGCATACACCACCATGCCCAGCTTATGTAGTGCTGGGGAATTGAACTTGGGTATTTATTTAGTGCTTTCTAGACAGATGCTTTAACCACTGACCCATTCCCCCAGCCCCTGTTTGTTCATTTTGTGTGTGTGTGTGTGTGTGGTATTGGAGATCCAGCCCAGGTCTTTCACACTGAGCTACACCCCAGCACATTTTGAATTTGATTTTGAAACAGTCTCACTAAGTCACTAAGTTGCCCAATCTGGGCTTGAACTTGTGATTCTCCTGATTCAGCCTCCCAGAGTACTTGGATTTCAGATCCATGCCACCAGGCCTGACTAGCAGTTCCTTACACATTCTGGTTATTAATACCTTATCAGATGTGTGATTTGTAAAATTTATTCACTGTTAAAGCTTCAGAGTATCTGTAACATCCAGACAACCAGTTGATTTAGCTTTTTGCTTCCAGGTCCTGATCACGATCAGTAGGCATCAGGGACTGTCCTTCTACCTGGGCCCTTACACACAAACATTATGCTAGTCACTTTCCTTTCACTGGATCAAGGCACCCGACATGCACCACCAAAAGAGGAGAGGTTTATCTTGGCTCACAGTTTCAAATGTTTCCTTTCTTAGCCAGCAGACTATGGCGTGGTGGAAGAGGTTGGCAGGGGACAGCTGCTCAGCCCACAGTGGCCAGGAAGCTGTGGGAATGAGCCAGCAGGAGAGAGAGGAAGGGCCTGGGCCGAGAATGTCCCTATCCCGCAGCAGCAGCCAGGCCTGCTTCCTGGCAGCGCATGGACCCCGTGCTAAGTGCAGCACCACGCCCTGTGATCCAGTCTACTTCCAGAGCACTATGACATGGGAGATCTTGGGGGATGTTACATGTGTAAACCACAACACATGGTTTTTCTTTAAGTAAATCTTGAAATAAGGCAGAATACGGGATAGTAAGAGAGGAAACCGTGAGTGGACACTGTAAGTGCCCCATGTTATTTTAGACAAAATCAAGGTAAAGGAGACATCAAAATTTCCCTTGGGTGGGAGTATGTTGACACAAGGGCTACCTAGGGAGTGTGGGAGGACGGAGAGCCAGTTTTTCCTCTGTTCTGTTCCCTTTGTCCTGAAGAGGAAGGGCTGGTCCAGGTGAGCTCGCTGATAGGCCAGGCCAGCCTCTGGCCTATCAGCACCAGCTTCCCAGGCTCCAGTTCCCTGCATCTTACCACTGAGTTCACCAGCCATTCCTGCAAGGGTAAAGATAATGACAGGGACCTTCCTGAGTCAAGGTCTGAAGTATATAGTGGAATCCCTCAAGTCCCCTGCTTTCAAATCTAAGAAACAGGCTGGCTCACCTACTGAGGAGTCATTGCATTTTTTTTCAGAAACCCCTGAGATGCCAGGTGCTAGTTTATGCTCTGTATTCCAGCAGTACTGGCTCAGTGTGACCTTCTGGGGGACCAGTTGGTCAAGGCCAGAAATAGCATTCCATGGTCCAGGAGCCACAGCCAGCCTCTCCCATTTTTGTTAATAAAGTTTTATTAGAATACAGTCATGCTCATTTATTTAGGTTTTACCTGTGGCTGCTTTCCTGCTACAGATCCAGAGGTGGGTGGTTGCCACAGAAAAAATATATCCCTTTAGAGAAAAAGCTCTAAGCTCTTTTGTAGATGTAATTATAAACTCATGGGCTGAAGGAATAGCACAGTGGTTAGAGTGCTTGTCTAATATACACAAGGCCCTGAGTTGATTCCCTAGCATCACATAAACTGGACATGTGGCACATGCCTGTAGTCTCTACACTTGGGAGGCTGAGGCAGGAGGGTTGCCATGAGTTTAAAGCCAGCCTGGGCTCCATACTGAGTTCAGGACCAGCCTGGACTATAGTGCGAGACCCTTTCTCAACAAAAGGAGGTGGGGGGGGGGGCGTTGGCAGGGTGCACCATAATCATACAGGCTTTATGGTAATTGGTTTGCCTTTTGTTTCCAGCTCTCTCCTGCCAAGAAGTTACTGAGGATGAAGTCCTAGACGCAAGCTGCTTGTTGGATGTCTTAAGAATGTACAGGTGGCAGATCTCTTCCTTTGAAGAACAGGTGTGCACAGCATACACATGGGCTCAGCTTGGAGAATCCTTTCCATTGTTGACTAGGGACCGACTGGTGGCCAGGTGTACTTTTTAGGTACAGAGAGGATCTATAGCTCTTTGTCACTAGCGTGAAGAAGGTTAGCAACAGTTGTTACTGAGTTAAAATCTTTTCTGTTCTTAAGTGACTTGGCACATGAGTGGCTAATAGCCATGCCTGGGCCTTCAGAAAGATGCAGGTGTCTTTACTTTGGAGGCACAGAGGTTCAGATAAGACTTCTTTTGGCTCATCATTTTTTAAGCCAGTCTTGGTGGCACATACTTGTAACCCCAGCACTCGGGAGGGTGAGGTGGGAGGACTCTTGAGTTTGAGTTCAGCTTCGGCTACATGCTGAGTTCAGGGATGGCCAGGACTACTCAATACACAGAGTATGTAAAAAAAAAAAAATCCCTGTGAGTGATTTCTGCAACAAACATTTTATGCATGCCCGCCATGGGCAGGGTGGTTACGGGAAGGACCAGGGGCAGAGCCATGGAGCTTGCTCTAGGGAGGGAAGTTCCTCTGGACAGGCGAAGCTCTGGTGAGAAGGATGAGGAGGCAGGCAGGTGGAGAGCCACGGGCACTGTGTCCCGGGCAGAGGACAAGCCAGGGTGGATGGCTTCAGGTGGCATACAGGCCACCGTGTTAGGGTAACATCAGTGAGGCCAGGTTGGTTGTACTGGGCAGGAGGGCACGGGAAGGGTATGGCAGAGATCAGCAGGGTGCAGCCTTCTCAGCTCTGGAGGCCACAGCCGGGACTCCAGCCTTTACCCTGTGTGCGGTGGGTGCCACGGAGGGTGCCGAACAGCGCGCCTGATGGGTCAGCGTGTGTCCACAAAGGAAGGGCCGTGGGCCTAGATGGGAGCTACGAGGAGGTGGGAGCTGCTCAGTGCCGAGCCAGAGGGAGTGCCACCCATGGGTCCGGGCTGGGCCCGTGGAGTGAGGGTGTGGCTGGGTTACTGTGGACAGTGATTAAGGGACACCCCCTTTGCCTGCAGTAGGAAGGTGCAGCCGTGGGAGGTGTGGGCATGGCTCAAGATGGGAAGGGGCTTGGCTTGCTGGGACAGTTGGCAGGGGAGCTTGTCAGAGGTCTGCTGGCGGGTGAGAGAGAGGCAGTACCCTGGTAGTGAAAGCCATGGCGGGTAAGCCACATGTGGTGCTGCAGGCCTGTATTCCCAGCACTCAGCAGGCTGAGGCAGGAGGATTGCTTTGAGATTGAGGCCAGTCTGGGCTACATACATAGTGAGTTCTGGGCCAATCTGGATTACAGAGTGAGACACTGTCTCAAAAAAAAAAAAAAAAAAAAAAAAAAAAAAAAAAAAGAAAAAAAAAAGAAAAGAAAAGAAAAAAGAAAAGGCCATGGCAGGCAAGAGGCAGAATAGCAGTCCTCGTCCTCTGCTTTTCAAAGATCCCCGATCTCCGCCATGCTTGTGGGGCCAAGGAAAGTGAAGTGACTGTTCACCCTGGTGACTGTGGAAGTCTTGGCTTCTTGCTCTCAGAGCAGAGAGGAGAGCCCAAGGAGGAGGAGGGCGGCACGGCCTGAAGCTTGGGTAGGCGCCGTTGAGGCAGTTGAATTTACTCATTGTTTTCCTTCGTTTTGAGACAGTCTTCAGCCTGGCCATGATCTCGTGATCCTCCTGCCTCAGCCTTCCCAGGACAAGGATTATAGGTGTCCGTGAACATGCCTGCTTCCCCCAGCCTTTTATTCTTTACTTTGAGAAAGGGTCCTGCTGAGTCCTTAAGGCACGTAGGCTGGGTTGAGACTTGCAGTCCTCCTGCCCAGCCTCCCGGAGTGCCGGGATGACAGGCCTGCGGCACGTTGCTGGTTGAACGGATCCTCACAGAGGCATCTCCTGCAGTAGATGCATCCTTTCTGCTTCTGGGTACATACCGAAAAATGGAAAGCCAGGACTCAGGTGTTTATATGCTCATGTACATAGCAAAATTATTATCAGAACCTCAGTGTGGAACTCACCCAGGTGTCTTAGCTCCTTTTTCGTCACTGTGACTCAATACCCAACATCCACAACTTAGGGAGGAAAGATTTATTGTAGCTCACACTTTCAGAAGGTCATAGGCTGTTCGCAAGTGGGAGGCTGGAAAATGGTGGGAGCACGGGGCAGGGCTGGAGCGGAGGCAGGGCCAGAGCCAGAGCTCCAGCAGCAGAGATCCTCACAGCATGCTTGAAGAGAGAGACTGGGGGGAAGGGTGGAGCCAGCTCACCTCTGAATGTTCTTCCTGCCACTGAAGCATACTTTTAAAAGTGATTTTTGTAAATACTGCCCTAATTTCTGAAGTGCTCCCTTGGAGTCAGGTGGCATGGAGGAGACTGTTCATACGAGGGCAGCCACTTGCATCCTGGTCTTCCTCCTCTTGCACCTCTGGGAGGAGGCTGTGGGCTTGTGAAAATGTCGGGGTGCGGCCGTCTTCACCCAGTAAGCAGGGCCCTGAGAAGGTAGAAAGGCGTGTTCTGCACAGGTTAGTTTTGGGGTGTGGTGGGTGTCTGCCCAGTGGTCCACCGAGGGGGTGGTTCTGATCCTGCCTTTGCCCCAGCCAGCCTCTCTGAAGAGTGCTTTGTCCTTTGACAGGACGCCCATGAGTTATTCCACGTTATTACCTCATCACTGGAAGATGAGCGAGATCGTCAGCCACGGGTCACGCATTTGTTCGATGTGCATTCACTGGAGGTAACACGTCATCCAGTTGGTGCATGTGGGATAAGTACAGGAGCCCCACATGGAGACTTAGTGTGACCTTGGGGGAGGCTTACACTGCACACTTAGCACTGGGTGCTTCCGTTGGGGTGCAGGCCAGCGAAAACCATCTGTTGCTCCAGTTCGTGTTGGCGCTGAAGGAAAATTGGATTCCAGTGTTTTGTTTAATACAAGGAAACAAGAGGCCGTGGCTTGCTAACCAAGTCTTTGTTTCTCTGCAACAGGATAACACTGGGGATAAAAGTTAGCCAGTAAAGGGGGAGATATTCTGGAGAAAGACATGTTTGATTACATTAGAAAAGGAATACACAGAGTAATCAAAGGGACTTTAGGCTTTGTTGGAAGTTGGTTTTGGTGGTGTACAGGACACTGACTGGATCATGCAGGATTTGGAGGATGATGAGGGTGACACAGGGATTGCGGTGAGGGTTTTCAGTCTGTTTCTCTTTTGTTTCTCTACAGCAGCAGTCAGAAATAACTCCCAAGCAAATTACCTGCCGCACAAGAGGTAGTTGTTTTTTCATGGAAATGTAGCATTAATAAGATGGGTACATCTTTAGATATGACATTTTGCTTGTTTTTAATTTTTAAAAAATTTCTTTGGTTATACCAATTCAGTTTAACTGTGACGTACGTGCAGAGGAGCTTGGGTTTTAGAAACGGCTTTAAATTTCCCTCTCAGTGTTCCCTTGCACCGCCAGGCCTCCTTGGGTTCCTCCAGACAGACTTAACCTTGTGCTTCAAACAAGGGCTTGCTTCCTCTCTCCTCGAATTTCACGGCCTGGGAAGAACTCAGCAAGCTGAAATTGTCTTATCCTCAGCATTTCTGCCCTGGCTAACTTTTTACTGCAGATTATCACCATTTTCTAGAATTTCTTTTCTATTTAACATTTAAAAAATGAGCTGGGCTGATGGCCCAGACCTGTAATCTAGCACTGTGGGAGGCAGAGCTAAGAGAATCGCAAGTTTGAGCCCAATCTGGGCAGCATAGCAATGTAGTGAGACTCTGTCTCAAACAGAAATAAAAATCGCTGAGGAGGTAGTTAAGGCCCTGGGTGTGATCCCTAGTACTCCGAACAAACACACAGACAGACAGGCAGACACAGTGATTTCTTTGTGCTTCAGTAGTAAGAGGAGCAAATGTTCTTGCAGGGTATTGCAGTTTCTCACTTAAGCTTCACAGCAACTCTATGAAATTGATGATACTTGAGACATTGGTCTCGTAATTATCCCCATTTCCAGCAAATAAAACTTAGAGAGGTGACAGGCTCCCAGGGCATGTTGCTAATAAGAATCAGAACAGGACCAAGCCCAGGGCTGCCCGGCTCCAGAGCCCCTAGTTCTCATTCATGTTTATTCTAATATTTCCCAGCCAGAGAAAAATCTTATTTCTTCAGAATTTTTGTATCCTGGTCATTTCAAAAACATCTCATTTAAAAGAATGCCCACATGGATCCTTCTTTTGACAACATTTTAAGCATATATTTATAAGAAGGTGTTAAACACAGGTTTCTTTTTAAAATACGGCTGTGACCATTATATGGAAACCACATAGCAAGACCTGTAGAAATTTCTGCTGTCAAAGAATGAAGTGTCTGTTTGATGGGAGGCAGAGAGGAAAGCACTTCTAGTGTCCTTTTCAGGAGCATTTTTTTTTTCTAACAACAGAGTCTGTACTGTGTACTATAAAGGAGGGTGAAGTTGGCAGCTGGTGCCCAAGAGCGTGTCAGAAGTGGCCTATCGAAAGCTGTTTTGCTTTCCAGGGTCCCCTCACCCCACGTCCAATCACTGGAAGTCTCAACACCCTTTTCATGGAAGACTGACAAGTAACATGATCTGCAAACACTGTGAACACCAGGTAAATGCAGTACCAAGCCAAGTCCTGGTATTTCCTGAGTTCTTCTAACTTAGGATTCATAGAAGACCTAGAGTGGTGGCTGACCTCAGGGCGTGGTGTTTGGGATTGCCTAGTCATACCTTGAGTACCCCCATCACCCCAAAACTCCACACCCATCCATCACATTGTTTCCATTGGCATCTTCCCGAGCCCCTGGAAACCAATCCCGCTCTGTCTCACAGGATTCACCCATTCTGGACATTTCCTATAAGTGGAGTGACTCATACCACATGTCCTTTGATGCTTGGCTTTTTTTCACTTAGCATAATATTTTCCAGATACTTCTACGCCGTAGCCTGTGTTAGTACTTCAGTCCTGTATTGACCAAGTCCTATGGACTCGCAAGGGTAATAATTCACATGTTGTTAATCCATCAACTTCTCAGTTGGTAGGCACTTGATGATTTCCCCCATTGTGGTATTATATTCAGGATTTTATGTACAGACTTTTCTGTGGGCATACTTTCTTTTCAGTGGGGTGCATGTTTAGAGGCAGAGTGGCTCCGCATGTGGTGACTGTGCGGTGGTGGAGGGGAGCCGTGAGACCATTTCTAAAGTGATCATGCCATCTTATATCTCCACCTGTGGTGCTGGGGAGGTTCCAGTCTCTCCATAGCCTTACCAACCCTTATATGCCGACTTCTGACGCCTGCCAGCCTTGTTGGCACAAGAGGTCGCTCAGTGGAGGTTTGCCCTGCTTTCTAGAGATGTAATTGACAAACAAAAATTGCATATATTTAAGGTGTACAAAGTGATGATTTGGGATCCATCTTGAAATTATTACCACAATCAAGCTAATGAAAATATCTATCACCTACCTCATGTGTTCTGTGCGTGTATGGTGAGAACACGTAAGGTCTCTCCCAGCCAGCATGGCGGTGCACTCCTGTAATCTCAGCACTTTGGGAGGCTGGAGCAAGAAGATTCCAAGTTTGAGCCCCTCCGGAGCAAAGGCCCAGTTTCAAAAGATAAAACGGGCTGGAGTGTCACTTGGAGTTAAGGCCCTGGGTTCAAATCCCTGGTACACCCCCCCACCACACACACACACACCCCACCCCCCCACTTCCCCACCCCCCCTTCTCTTGGCAGATTTCCTGTCTGTACTGCCGTGTAACTAGCTGTAGCCATGCCGCCGAATGCTCCGTCCCCAGTTTACCCTCCTCAGAGCTGAAGGCTCCCCTCGCAGTCATTCATTCTGTCCACTCCTGTGACTTAGGACTTTTCTTCATTCACGTTGGTGAGATCGTGTGGCTGCTGTCTTTCTGGGTCTGGATTATTTCATTTAACGTATATTATCCCCCAGGGTCAGCTGTTCTGTCACAAAATGCAAGATTTCTTTTTGGGGTAAATAATACCCCACTGTGTATGGATGTGTGAACGTAGCTGTGCACATGTGTGTGCATGTATGCAGATGTGCCCACAGGTATACCTCTGATCTGTCTCCATATAGAGCATATATGTAGATACACACACGTTTTTATGTGGACACACATAAACACATGCACACACTGTGCTTTTTTTATCCAGTCACGTGTCAACAGACATTTTGGTTCTTTCCGTACCTGGGTTCTTCTGAATAGTGCTGAGGTGGTGATCTCACCTCTTCTGGGAGTATGTACCCATAAGAGGGATTTCTAGGTCATATGGTATTTGTATTTTAGTTTTTGAGGAATCTCCATACTGTTTTCCATAGTGACTGCGCCAGCTGCATGCCCACTAACACTGTACGAGAGTTCCCCTTTAGCTGGGCATAGTGGTGTAGGTCTGGAATCCTCACACTCTGGGAGGCTGAGGCAGGGGGGTTGCAGTTCAAGCCTACCCTGGGCAGCTTGGTGACTTAACAAGACCTTATCTCAAAATTTAAAAAAATAAAAATAAAAAGAGCTGGAGATGTAGCCCTGGGTGTCAGCCCAGGTTCAATTGTTACTGTCACAAACACACAAAAAAGAGTTCCCTTTTCCCACGCTCTCTGCCACTGTGGTTACACCTTGTCTTTTTGCATTTTCCTAGCAACGAATAATATTGGGCACTGCTGATAAGTGAAATATACTGAGTCTGGAAAATGTCTTTTTCAGGTCTTGTGACTATTCTTGTGTTGTGTTGTTTTTGTTTATTTCTTCAGGGAGTTTTTGCTGTTAACTTATGTGACTTCCTTATGTATTTTAAATATTAACCCCTTATTACATGTATGGTTTGCAAATGTTTTCTTCCTTTTCATAGGTAGTTTTTTGTTTTGTTGATTATTTCCTTTGCTGAATCATTTTGATTGGCATTACCCTGATGACTGATGTGCTGAAATTTTTGAAAAGTACAGTTCATATGTTAAAAATACTTGGTTTGTCTTACATACATTTTAATCTGCAAGTTATCCATTCATTATCTTACTTTTTCTTGCATTTTATTTTGCTTTTTAAGGTATTGTAAGTGGAATTAATTTTTATTTTCTAATTGTTTTCCACTAGTATAATACTTATTTATCAACCTTGTATTTTGAGATCTCGCACAAAAGCCATCCATTAGTTCCAGAAGTCTTTTGTAGATTCTGTGTTTGTAAATAATCATGTCTATGAATAGGAATAATTTCAGCTCTTCCTTCCCAGTCCTTACACCTTTTGTTTGTTTTCTTTGGATTATACACCCTGGCTAGCACCTCTGGTTAAAGCTATATAAAAGTAGACATCCTTCTTTTGTTTCAGATATTATAAAGCCAGTATTGTGTGCCAGCTGCGGGTTTAGTATAATCTTTTACCATAGTGAGAGAGTTTCTTACTATTCCTAGTTGCTGAGGGTTTATAGTAGGTAGTGATTGAGTTCTACCTTCCGCCCTGGGAATCTGTGGTGTGACTGTACTTTATCATTTGTTCTGTTAATTGCTGAGTTAAAGTTTTTTCTTATCAAGTACTAAATCAGCCTTGTATTTCTGAGATAAAACCTACTGATCAGATTATTTTTTATATTATGAGATTTGATTTGCTGATATTTTCTAAATGATATTAGTATCCATGTTTGTAAGGAGTTTTCTTTTTCACTTGTGAGGTCTTTGTTAGGCTTTGCTATAAGGATTACTCTAGCCTCATAAAATAATCTAGGGGGGTAGAGGAATGGCACAGTGGTTAAAGCGCTTGCCTAGCTAGCACAAGGCCCTGACTTCAATTCCCAGCACCTCATAAAGCTGGGCAAAGTGCTGCACTCCTGTAATCCCAGCACTCAGGAGGCTGAGGCAGGTGGATTATCCTGAGCCCAAGGTTAGCCTAGGCTACACCAGTGGGTTCAGGACCAGCCTGGGCTACAGGCTATACAGAGTGAGACCCTGTCTCAAAAAAAAAAAAAAAAAAGGAAAAATATTATCTAGGAAGTTTTTCCCCTCTGCTGTTCCCTGAAAGATTTTGTATAATACTGACATTATTTTCTCCTTAAATATTTTCTAGCATTTCTTTCTTTAGTTTCATTTTTTTCTGAATTTAAAAATTTGTTTGCAGGTCACATTTTTCTCTTTACATTGCAAATATAGTAATTGTTTGCTTGATTATTCAACATTGTAAGTGGAGATCAGATCCTGCAGTGTTTTTCAGAAGGAAAATGAGTTGTTCTGGCAGCCCATATATTATGGAGGGTTGATGCGTATTGTCATGATAAAATGTCCCTCTTCACTTCTAGTATTTCTTGTTTGTTTATTTGTTTGTTTTTGAGGCAGGGACTCACTGTATATAATTCAAGCTGGTCCTGAACTCACTGTGTAGCCCAGACCGGCTTGGGACTCACTGCAATCTTCCTGCCTCAGCCTCCTGAGTGCTGGGATTACAGGTATGAGCCACCGTGCTCAGTCACCCAATACCTCTGATGGATCATTTTGAATGATTTTGTTTTATGTAAGTAACAGTTTTTTGATAGCTGTTCCCTCTTTCCCTCTTTTGCTAGGGGTCGAGCCCAGCGCTTCGTGCGTGCAAGACGCGCGCTCTGCGGCCACATTGCAGACCGGCCCTTTTTATTTTTTAGTTTGCGACATTATCTTACCGCGTCCCCCACGCTGGGGCCAAACTTGGAATCTTCCTTTCTTAACCTCCTGGGAGGTTAAACTGGAATTATGGGCACGTACCACATGCCCGGCATGTCCCTTCCTTCCTCTTATTTTCTTCCTCCCTACCCCAGGTTCTGGGGGTTGGACCCAGTGGTGCTCTAACATTGACCTACATCCCAGCCCTATTTACTTTGCGACGGGATCTTACTGAGTCACCGCAGTCCTCCTGCCTCAGCTTCCTCAGTGCTGGAATTACAGGTGTATATCACCACACTGGCTTCTCTTTCCTTCTTCATTTGTCCCTTGTTATAACTACATACTTTCCCTTTGTCCTTGAATATGTTCCTAGTGCACCGTTTTGAGGTTCTGTACGCTGATTTCAACATCTAGGAGGATCTCTTCACTTTACCACAGGTCATGTTTTCCTCTCTTCGCGTTGCAAATATAGTAGTTGCTTACTTGATGGTTCAACATTGTGAGCGGAGGTCAGATCAGAAGGAAAGTGAGTTGTTCTGACAGCCCGTGAGTTTAGGCAGGTTCAGATTCCAGACTTTGTTTCCTTTTTCTTAGGTAGCAAAATCTCTGCCTAGCTGTCAGAGCTTCTTGATGCTGCATGTTGCCGGGGCCCCTGTCACGTGCCCTTCACACGTGTGGTTCCATGGTCAGCCTTAGGATTCTGTGTGGCCTGCACAGATTAAGGGTTCTTCCCTGCGTGGCTTCCTTCCGGGGTCTCCCTCAGTGTGTCTGCCAGTCTGCCAGTCTTCTAATGACTCAGTCCCGTCAGACTGCTGCTTTTTGCAACCCAGTTCTGCATAAACTGGGTAAAAATGCTCCAAACGGGCAAATCTCACCTATGGAGTTCCTCTATTCTGAGCTGACCTTCTTTTTTTTTGGGGGGGGGGAGGGGTGGTGGCTTCTGATAGATTTTCAGACATTGAGGTGGTTTTGTTTTGGTACAGGTTTCACATCTGTTATCTCCAGGTAGGGTAAGTGTAGCCAGGCTGCTCTGCCAGTACCAAAAGCAGGAATGTTCACCCTATTTTATCATCTGCTTTTTTTCCCTTTACAATTAATAGCCAGGTGTACAAGTGCACGCCTGTAATCCTAGCACTTGGGAGGCTGAGGCAGGAGGATTCCCTTGAGTTCAGGACCTGCTTGGCCTCCAAAGTGAGACCCTGTCTCAGAAAACAAAGAACAAAAACAACAACAAAAATTTCAGTTAATACTAAAACCTGAACATCTTTTCACATAACCACACTATTTTTGTTTTTGTTTTTGGCAGGACTGGGGTGGAACACAGAACCTATTTTTTATTGTTTATTTGAGAGAGAGTCTCACTAAGGTGCCAAGGTTCAAACTTGTAATCTTGACTCACCCTCCCAGAGATCTAGAATTATAAGCATGCACCACCACTCCTGGCAGCCACACATCCTTTTAACTACATTATTTATAGTATGCTGTTTCTTTTTTCATTTTGAGACGGGGTCTTTCTAAGTCACTAAGTTACCCAAGCTGGGTTTGAACGTATGATCTTTTTGCCTCAGCCTCCCAGAGAACTGGGATTACAGGCATGTGTCACTGTGCCCAACTTCAGCTATTCACATTTTTGCTGTTATAAGTAATACCATGACTAAAACCCTTATAGTTACATTTATAGTTATTTCCTTAGGATAAAATCCCCAGGTTGCTGGGTCAGTCGTGTCCTTGTACAGTTCTACAGGTCATCACTTAGTATTGTTGTAACTCTTACAGTTACAGGGCTGTTTTTAATAGAATTTGCTTCTAAGTGCATTGTGTCTTACTATGTTAATGCTAGGCACCTAAATATGAAGCTGTCTCATAGGCACGTGTCTTCCATCTGTGGAACTGAATCTAAGTCCTCTCTGGATTTTCTGCAATTCTTTCAGAGTCCTGTCCGATTTGATACCTTTGATAGCCTTTCACTAAGCATTCCAGCTGCCACTTGGGTACGTACTCATCTGTGGTTTACTTGGGGTCTTTTTTGGGAAATATTTCAGTCTGGAAGGATTTGAGGGATTTTATGTGGCTCAGATCCTAGGGGGCATTCAAGCACACAATTTGTTGAAACTGTCTAGCTGCAGTGCTGGGTATCAAGGATTACTGTGGGGGAGAGGAAAGTGTTTATTTTTTATTTTATTTTATTTTATTTTATTGCTGCAGAACGTTATGGATACTCACACACACCTCTCAAATTCAAAGATACCTAAACCTGCGCAAAAGGCTGTAATTTTCTGCACATTACGTCTTATTCTCGAGCATCTCACTATCAGTAGTGCAGGATGCTTTGAGTACCACCTTTGTTCAGTAAAACATCCAGTTTTGTGAAACTTTATTGACCAAGCCCTGGGGTCCACCTGCTACCTGCTGCTGATAGTGTCCGCACAGCTGTCTTTGGGTTGCCCTGATCTTCTGCCTCTCTGCCCTAGGGCCACCCACTGACCCTGGACCACTGCCTTCACCACTTCATCTCATCAGAGTCTGTTCGGGATGTCGTATGTGACAACTGTACAAAGGTATGTGGGCGTCTCCCAGCGGGCCTGTGAGTGCTTCCCTATGCCCGCACAGCCGCATGCTGTGGGTCTGAGCGTCTGTGACTGCGTGTACTCTGTGGGTCTTTTCAGCCCCTGCTGTTCCCTCCTGTCTTGGTGCAAACGCAGCCGACGGTGAAGTTCTGTTTCCCAGATGAATTTTGTTCCATCCACAGAATGTTTAGAACAGCCGCGAACGTCCTACCAGAGCTGGAACCTGCCCCCCAATGTGCTGCCACCCCTCGTCCTCATTTGCATCACCCCCTTCACCCTCGCTACCTGCCCGACCCTCCACAGAGCTGAATTTCCAGTCTCTGCATGGAGAGGAACTGTGTGGACAGAACTTCTGACAATAGAAAACAAGATTGATTACATGCCGACGTCCGAGCGCATTTTCATTTTCTCTTCCTGCATGGTTACTCGTATCTGAAACTGAGAAGGGCCAGCGGAAGCCATCACAAGGACTGGGGAGCAGAGGGCCTCCAGCAGCTGGCACTCCGCGGGGGTGCAGGGCAGGTGTAATGCCAGCCTGACCTGCCCGGCTCCATCGACGTCTTCTGATCCAGGAATTTCTGCAAAGAAATGCTCTTACTTTTATTTCAGATCGAAGCAAAAGGAATCCTGAGTGGGGAAAAAGTGGAACACCAGAGGACCACTTTTGTTAAACAGTTAAAACTAGGGAAGGTGAGCCCACAGCACACAGCTGGTTGCTTTGTTTGCAGGGGATCCGCATCCCGTGCTGACAGCATCTCAGCTCTGTCTGGTTCTTCTCTGCCTACAGCTCCCTCAGTGCCTGTGCATCCACCTGCAGCGGCTGAGTTGGTCCAGCCATGGCACGCCCCTGAAGCGGCATGAGCATGTGCAGTTTAATGAGTTCTTGATGATGGACATCTACAAGTACCGCCTTCTGGGACACAGACCGAATAAGCTGAAGGAGAACCCAGGGCCTGTACTGGAACTGCAGGATGGGCCATCCATGCCCAGACCAGGTGTGTGCCCTGATTTGAGCATGGAGAAAGAATTTGGCATCACTACTTTCTGGGTCCTTTATGACATGAGTGCAATGGTTGTAGTTGCTTAAATTCTTAAAAAAAATTTTTTTTTATTGTAGCCAGGCCTAGGGATGCAAACCTGTAATCACAGCAGTCTGGGAGGCTGAGGCAGGAGGATTCAAGTTCAAGCCTAGCCGGGGCAACTTAATAAGAACTCTGTTTTGAAATAACAAATAGAAACGGGCCAACGATGTAGCTCATATGAAGGTTCTTGGCTAAATTCCTAGTGCAAAAGAAATTTTTGTATATGTTTGCAAAATGGTATTACATTTGCTTTGAGAAATTTGTACATATGTGTCCTAATCATTTTGGTCCCCTTTTCTCTCCCTCTCCTTCTCCCAGTTGCTCAAATTCTTAAGAACAGTAGGATTGGGGTATAAAAAGAAAGATGAGGAAGGAGTTTGTTTTGTTGTGTGTACTCGTGTGTGTGTGTATTTGTGTGTGTAGTACTGAGGATAGAACCCAGGCTCTTGCACATGCTAGGCAAGTCCTCTGCCACTGAGCCATATTCCCAAGCCTCATTATCGTATAATTTTAACCTTAAGAAATTTTGGATAAGCTGGGCATGGTAGTACATACCTATAATCCCAGCACTCAGGAGACTGAGGCAGGAGGATTGCCATAAGTTCAGCCTGGCGTACATACTGAGTTCAGTACCAGCCTGGATTACAGAGAGAGACTTTGTCCTCCCTGCCCCCACAAAAGAAAGAAAGATAGAAAAAAGCACTTTTGGAGCTGGAGGTAGGCCCAGTAGCACAGGCCTATAATCAAAGAGCTCTGGGATACTGAGGCAGGAGGATTTCAAGTTTGAGCTCAGCCTAGGCAACTTAACAACCTAACAGGACCTCATGTCAAAGTCAAAAATAAAACAAGGGCTGGAGATATAGCTCAGTTGAAGGCCCTGGGTTGAATCTCCAGTCATACCAAAAATAACATCAGTACGTAAACGTTGAGGGTTGGAAGAATATCACAGTGGTTAAAGCACTTGTCTAGCAAGTGCAAAGTCCTCAGTTTGATTCCCTAGCACCACAGAAGCCAGGCATGATGCCATGCTGCTGTAATCCCAGCACCTGGGAGACTGAAGCAAGAGGACTGCCATGAGTTCAAAGCCAGCCTAGTCTACATAGTGAATTTTGGACCAGCCTGGACTGCAGAACTCTGTCTCAGAAAAAGAAAAAGTACAACTGTAGTTTCTGATTTTTTGACTAAATAACAAGTGGCTAATATCCTTCCAAGTGAGTCTTTTTTCTTTTTCATCTCATTTATACAAGAAAGAAATAGAGAAAATGTCCTGACAGTCATTGGCCATCTTACTGGGTTGATGCGACTTTTTAAGGGAGTCAGTTTTATCTTCCTTTATCCCCATATCTTCCTGATTTAGTGCCCTTAACCCCATGCCAACACCCCTGTCTTTTATTTATTTATTTATTTATTTTTTTGAGACCTGGTCTCTCGTCTCTAGTCCAGCCTGGTCCTGAACTCACCATGTAGCCCAGCCTGGCACTGACCTCATGGTGCTCCTCCTGCCTCAGTCTCCTGAGTGCTGGGATTAAGAGCATGCATCACCATGCCTGGCTTAACAGTGGTTAAAGCACTTGCTTCTTTTTCATAACTACAGTTGGATGGCTTGGTGAGGCGTCATTTCAAGGAGTCTGCATTTTGCTCTTGACAGGTCACTAAAAACGTGTTAATATTAACATATTAACATATGATAATAAAATTGGGGGGTACTGGGGTTTGGACACAGGGCCTTCACTTTGTGCTATATCCTAGCCCCTCTTCATTATTGACAAGGTCTCACTATGTTCCAAAATTGCCCAGGTGGGGGCTCAAACTTGCAGCCTCTTGTCTCAGCTTCCCAAAGTGCTAAAATTCCAGGTCTGCACCACTGGTCCCAGTCCTTGTTTTGAATTAAAGACCTCATCACCCTGGCCCTTCCTCTTTGGGCTGGTGGGCACGCCTGCAATGTCCAGGCCTGGTGGCACAGGTTGAAAATGGCAGCAGGGGCCCACCTCGTGCACAGAAGCTGTCACAGCCCAAGTATGACTCCTGGAAGAAGACATGGATGCCACCAGAAGTGTTCTACCTGGACTCACGAGTGTTTGCTGGTGCTGTGACTGGGGATTTCCTTAGGACATGACCGAGTGAGAACATGGGAGGAGGTAGGGGAGGCTGGGGAGGTAACGATAACAGAATAAAGAGAAGTTTTGAGCCATGACCTTTGGCACGGGGCAGTGGGGACACTGGCCGACATCTGGTGACATTCCAGTTATCACCACTGGAGAGGAGGGTAGGTAGCAGTGATGTGCTGCACAACACCCCATGATCCACATACCCCTCCCACCAAGGAGTTCTTCGGCCCGGGTGGGGTGGGCCACGACTGGGAAACCTCAGTCTGGGGCGGAAGACGGTAGATTAACTCTGCTTAGCTCTGATACTATGTTACTAGCAAACATGGATCAGAATCTCGGAGATTGACAGGGTTGTCACATCTAGTAGTAGGTCTGGTGCTAAGTACTTTTTTCCTATTAAGATAGTTGGGGGCAAAAGTGGGAAATGTTACGCATCAGTATAATACACAGTGAAGTATGTTTTTCCTTTGTAGCATCACAGAGTTGATTTTCAAGGTAATCGAAGCCATGTCCTCTTTACAGAGCCACTGCTAACTTTCAATGTCCTGGATTTCTTTCTCTTGCAGCCTTAAATCAGCCAGAGGCCCCCAAAACACAGGTTTTTATGAATGGCGCCTGTTCCCCATCTTTGTTGCCAACGCTGCCACCCCCGATGCCCTTCCCTCTTCCAGCTGTCCCTGATTACAGGTGAGCTGCCCCCAGCACATCCGTGTTCACTGGGAGCTGCTGCCGGCTTAGTTTCTGAAATTTTCTTTTCCCTGAAATAAATTAACGAAAATGTTGAGGTCAGGTTTTCTTCATTGTTGTTGTTTTGTTTTTGAGACAGGGTCTCGCTCTGTAGTCCAGGCTGGTCCTATAAACTTGGGGCAATCCTTCTGCCTTCGCCACCCAAGTGCTGAAATTATAGGTATTTGGCACCATATTTGCCTGGTTTATGATGCTAGGGAATCAAACTCAGGGACTTATACTTGCTAGGCAAGTGCTCTATCTGCTATGCTATTCCTCTAGCCTCAAGGTCAAAATTCTAAAGTGGAATTTTACTGTTTATTATATGTCCTCATTTGTTTTTGTCCAAAATGGAAGTCACTTTATTTTTTCCCAGAATTTTTAATTAATATATGGTTGTAATACATAATAATTACACTCTACAAGTCACTTTACACATAAAAAACTACAAAAGTCTGTTAAAAATACATATGTGCATATGTGTAGCTATAAAATACAAAAAAGAAAAATTTAAGTTTCGTGGGATTCCACCTGGATAACTAGTTAACATGTCCGGAGATTGGACATCCTGCCCAGCTGGGTAAGTACAGACCTGTGTTCTCATGGTTATAAAGTACTGAGCTGTGTAGACATCCCTTGTACAGTTCTTCCGTTGCTTAACACAGAATTCTTTGGCCTTTTGCTTTGGCCTATTGGCCTTGTTCTTACAAACTCCTGTCATTTGTTCCTACCATTCAGCTCCTCCATGTACCTCTTCCGGCTGATGGCTGTTGTCGTCCACCATGGAGACATGCACTCTGGACACTTTGTCACCTACCGACGGTCCCCGCCTTCTGCCAAGAACCCTCTCTCCACCAGCAACCAGTGGCTGTGGATTTCTGATGACACTGTCCGCAAAGCCAGCCTGCAAGAGGTCCTGTCCTCTAGCGCATACCTGTTGTTCTACGAGCGTGTGATCTCCAGGGTGCAGCACCAGGGCCAGGAGTACAAGTCTGAAGAGTGACCACCCCGTCCCAGAGCTGGATCTGATGGCACCGTTCACACCCTGTCCAGGACAGAAGCAGAATTGTGCTGTGTGTGTTAGGGGCACGCAAGCACACCCCAGAGCCCCCGGCCTTCTGGTGTGTTCTAAGGGCAGGCTGCACAGGAGAGCCAGCTCCCACCTACTCTGCTGGCACGTACTGGAAGGCGTCATCGTATTAGGAAAGCGTTTGTTGTGTCTAGAGCGTCTCGTTCCTTGCTTGATACAGGTAATCAAAAGAAACCAGATTCTGGAAGTCATCTCTTCTATATTGTAACATGCCACGTGTTCTCAGAGGAGCGTTACCTTGTCTAATCTTCGGACGTTAGCATAGATCTTTTATCTTTAACAAGCAGGCCCATAAAAATTGATAAGAATTAGTGAAATTATTATTAAAGGCATCAATTTAGAAGAAAAAGTGCCTTTCACTTTCAGTTGCTTTTGTAGCCCATCCATTCTGAGACATTGGCTAACAGTCAATAACCAATTTTTGAAAAGCTCTATTCCTTCCAAGTTACTCAGAGGATATTAAAAGAATAGTTAAAAGATGCCTAAAGAACACCTCCCTCCAATTTTTGTATGCCTTTTCTAATCTTTAAATTCTTTTAATGTTGTAAAGGCTCATCTGTCAAGTCTGCCCTCCTCAGGGACGGCCTTTCACTGCTCTGTCACTTTACGTATGTGGACTGTGTATGAGTTGCTCTTACCTTTTGTATACTGGACTGAGAGAGATACTATAAAACTGGCTAGCCAGCCTCAAGCTGTATCTCAGCATCTGTCTGTGCTTAGGACTCCTTTGTTCCATAGGAGACTCTTACACAAGGACAGTTATTATCCTGTTTGTTTATTGCCTGTGCAGAGTTCCTAAGATCTGCAGGTAGTTTAGGGCTACGTAGAAAGACAATCCTTGCCTTGCCTCGGAGGGCTGGATCAGGCAGGATGGGTCCCCACCCAGGCTGCAGTCTTTCTGGACCTTCGTCCCCCCACTTGGAAAGTGAAGCACTGGACTGGATGGCTGTCACAGTCCAGCTGTTTCCACAGAAGACAGCAACGTCCGATTTTTCACACTCACATTCATTACAGCTGACGTTTTCATCATGTTTTAGGTCCATATTCTAAATGTATTTATTGTTTCTAGTAGCCCAATACAAAAACAGCATCCTGAGCGTTTGCTTCCCTTTCCAGGTCTCTTGAACGCAGCCCAGGGCCGAAGCCATTTTGATGACGTAATCATGCCTATGTCTTAGCTAGGTTTGTAATTTAAAATTTACAAAAAAAAAAAAAAGGATAGCAAATTCAAAGTGACTGTTCAGAGCTAAGATTTCAGATGTACTCGTTCAAAAGGTCACCTGTGTTCAAACTGAGAACCGTGATTTCTCTGTTGCGGGTGAGGGTGAGTTGGCAGACACTTCCAGATGTGCCTTGGCATCAGTTAAAAGTGCAAGAAGCCCAGGTGGTCACCATGCAGCTGGGCCAGAGTGCATCCTGGGATGTAGTACCTGTCTGTGCCAGTAGAAGACACTGAAGGTCCCCCCAGGCCTTGGCCGTCAGTGTGAACGGAGCAGCTCAGACTCCTGGCCTGGAGGCCTATAGACCTTGCTGTTGGTGGTGACATGACCACACTTGTTTGGCCTGAGTCTGGGGGATCCAGAACTGCATCGGTGAGTTGCAGCTCTGAGGGACTTCTTTTCTGCCCCCGCTTTTCCCCTTGAGATCAGCCCCAAAGAGAGAACCCTGCGATGTGTGGTCTTCAGGAGCAGATCTTGGGTCAGGGCAGGGTTTGAGCCAAGGCTGTAAATGTGAATAGTGAAGAAAGCTAACTTCCTCATTTTGTAAATTAGCAGGCATTAAGTAGCAGCCAAATAATTTGATTTCTAGTTTTAAGTTATTTACAAAGCCAGTAGCTTCTTTTTGGAAAAATTTAAGTTAAAATAGTCCTTTCTGCCATAACAACTGCTCATGTACGTATTTGCTAAAGGTACTTTTGTATCTGCTATGTATTATAGCAATAAATGAATGATTTTGTTAGAAAAAAATCAAGTGTATTTATTTAATAATTTGCTGATTTAATATAAATGTCCTTTTTCTGAAACATGCATTAACAGGCTCTATTCTTTCATTTAACTGCTTCTGTGTTCCCTCTTGGTATAGGAAACACCAGCTCTCTCTCAGCAAAGAGAAAACAGAAGCTGTGTGCAGCACATGCCTATAGTCCCAATACTCTGGGAAGCTGAAGCAAGAGGATCTCAAGTTTCATTCACACGTTGGACAACTTAGTGAGAGGCCTTTCTTAAAAAATAAAAAGGGTAGGTGATGTGGCTCTTGATTCTATCCCTTGTACCACAAGAAACAGAAATAATAGACGAACTTACTGTTAAAAATACATTTTACTTCTTAGTAGGCAAAATTTTACGAAATGTCAGATTGACCCGTGGGGCTAGGATCTTCTTGCGCACAGGGAGACTGTGGTACCAGTGAGTGTTGGTCGGGGGGTTCATCATTAGCAAGCTTCCATGGGACAGCTGCAGCCTGACCACCTCTGTCCTGCGCCGAGGGTTCTTCCCCCTGGACTCCTTATGCCGGAAACAGAAGTCCCTGCAGGCCCCAAAGGAAACAGAAGCAATAGGGCTCCCGGGGGCCAGCTCTCTTTCGTCGTCTCGGTGTTCCCCAATGTGGTCACGGCCATCTGCATACCTGCAGTGAAAAGCAGGTGCAGCTCAGAACCCCTTCCTCCTGTGACCTGCCAACACAGCAGTCTCCTTGTTTCCTTGCACTATGAAATGCCTCTCTGTGCGTGACCGTTCCTGCCATGTTTTTGCAAAGCCTTGAGGTCGTCACCTGGGTCTACAGGTGAGGCATCCTACGTAGTAACCTAGTCCTGTTTGCTCTTCGGCAGCCAAAGGTCACGTCTCATAGTCTTCTGGTTTCTACAGACTTCTTTTGTTCCATAAAAAATAAAATCCTTCCCTACACACAAATAAACCCAGTTTCCCTGCAGTCTTCAGCCTGCCCAGCTTGGGGTACACCCCATGCCTCTCTTCTCTCATGGCCTTCTGGCCAAACCAGAGGCATCCCCGCTCCACGGATGCCTGGTTTGGTCTGGGGCTCAAGCTCTCCACTTAATTACCATTCAGCCATCACTGCCCTGGTGAACCCTGCTCTAGCCACCTCATCTAAAGTAGACTTCCCTCAGCTGGGTGCTTCTGCTCCACGAGGCACTCACCGGCAATATCTGGACACATTTTAGTTGCTATCATGGGGCTGAGGCTGCTCTTGGGACCTACTGGATGGAGACTGGGAACATGCTCACTGTTGTCGGATGCACAGGTTGGCCTCTGAAGCAATGCCAACACGTGTGGCTGCTGAGAAACCTTCCCAAACCCCGGCCCCTTCCTCTCAGACACCCCAGTCACCGCCTGTGTAAGGAACACCATTAGAAACAACAGCCCACGTGTTTGCTCATGAGTTCTTCACCCCTCAGCTCGTACTGCCCAAAGTGCCCTGACTAAGGGGGAAATGGAGGAATAGCACAGGTTAGGGGGCTTGGCTAGCAAGTGCAAGGCCTTGGGCTCAATTCCCCAGCACCATATAAGCTGCGCCTATAATCCCAGCAATCGGGAGGCTGAGGCAAGAGGACTGCCATGAATTTGAGGCCAGCCTGGACCACAGAGTGAGATCCTGTCTCGAAAAAACAAAAAACCTAGCTAAGTTAGTACTGTGCCACTACTCTGCCCCTATGTACTATGGAAAGAACTGTACAAATGAACTATGGTAGAATCCAATAATGCTTTCGCTTGGAGGACACAGAAGATATATAAAATTTGGCTAGTTCACCAAAAGGGAAGTATCACCTGTTGACCAGCACAAAGTTGAAAGTCTGTCCTGTTGCCCCAACGACGCAATCCCGCACGCGCTCTAGAACTGGAATCCAGGGCTTGGGAGACAGCGTGAGGCCTGAAAATGTGTAGGTAAGCCCCTCGTCACCATACGTTGCCTGCTTCCTTGGGATGCTGTGCCACTTTCCGAACACCTGGACCCTGGCCAGTGCACCTGTGCAGATGAAACAACAGTTCTGTCCTTCTGGACCCCCCCAGAGAACCAGGCAGGCAAGTGTTCCAACACACTCCTAAGTATTCAGAATTCCAAGGAGGAAGACAGGAATAATATCTCGCTCTGCTCCTCAAGGTCATATTAGTAGAATGCCCTACTCTGCAACCCTTTCATCAGAAATCACTGTGGCCTCCCCCAGATTTTCATGTAAGAACTATGACTTTTAGCTGGGCATTGTGACACATGCCTATAACCCTGGCATTTGGGACACTTAGGCAGACTTTGCCAACCTGGGCAACTTATCCCATTTCAAAAAATAAAAAGCTGGGGATATAGTTCAGTGATAAAGTAGTCTTGGTTTCAATACCTACTACTGGGAAAGAAGGAGAAGTAGAGACCCTTCTCTGCCTAGAGAAACAGAGTGTGAGGTCATTTGTCCTTAACTACTTCTCAGTTCAGAGCCTAATGAAAGGAGAAGTAGAATTAAGACACTGAACTGGTTCTGGGTCAAGGTGGTGGCTGAGTTAACAGAGCTGCTCAATGTGTCCTGGACCCACTTAAAAAAAGTTGACAATTCAGTCAAAAATTGCCTATTCAGTGTAGCTAGGACAGGGAGGAACACCCCAACAATTGAAAGGAGGCCAGGGGGAGATCAGAAATCCCAGAGAAACATCAGAAGTGGAGGAGAAAAACAGCCTAGGAAGCCACCACAGGCTGGCTGTAAACAGCTGGGAGCCACAGGCATTTGCAGACGGAGGAAAGCCTGTGTGGGCCCAGGACATCTGATGGAGCTGGGACAGGAAGGAGCACCCCAACAACTGACAGGAGGCCACGGGAAGGTCAGAAATCCTGAAGTCATACCAGAAGTGAAGAAAAACAGCAACTGACAGCCCTGAGCTGCTGGCATCCACAGACCACAAATGAAGGAAAGCCCAGAGGCCAGAACCTCAGACAGGGTTAAGCAGAAATTCTAGAGAAGTGGGAGCTGTCAGCAGCTGGTAGCCCCAGCCTCTGAAAAGTGAATCTGCATGTAGTGGATACTACAAATGCAAGGAGAACTGCCCCCGTTGAAAAGGCCTCCTGGGGCCCAGAGCAGAAGCCTGGCAGCCACAACAGGCTGTGACAGAAGCAGGAGCCATTAAAAAAAAGAGCTTAAGACTGACTGGAGGAAAAGCTCAGAAGAGCACACCAGGGGTTTTGGGGTCACTCTTAGTGCCTAGGAAGAAACTGGCAGAAGAGGCAGTAGCAGAGCAGAGAGAAAGGCCACCGACCTCCTGAACATCTCAGGATAGTGGGAGAACTAAGCGTGGTAAGCCCTGCCCTCAGAGGAGCAAAGCCAGGACAGGCAGGAGAGCTCTGCTGAGGGGGCTGGGGATGAACAAGACATCTCAGAAGCCATCTGACGTTAGAACCACCCTCACTGCCTACTCCCAGCACAGAACTCAGAGGAATTTCGGCTCCCCCGACACACCCTAATACTTATTCCCGTGTGTATCCCAACCCCAGAGATACCAGAATACTTGCTGAATTCATCAGCAAACCCATCAGTAATAACTCCTGGCTTCAGATTTCTCCTAATAAGATGGTGAGTTTTAACAAACAAGCATTCAACACACACGCACGCAGCATCCTCTAAGTACCTGTAAAATACTCCACTTCTCTCTCCAGCTCTTGGAAAATCTCATCAGCCTCGGCTCTGCCAAACAGCACTGTGTAATCGCAGTCCAGCCCCTCGGCCCGGATGTGCTGCCAGCTCGTTGGGGTATCTGTCCGGGGCCTCTTCCCTGGGCCGTTTGGGCCTTCTCTGGTCTGTTCTTGCTGCTCTCCCTTCCCCAAAGGGTCCTGGTGAGCCCTCTTCACCAGGAATCTGTCCATCCTTCCTCCTCTCCACAGCAGGCAGTGGACGTCACTGGGCAGGCAGCCAGAAAGGAGGACAGGGCACAGGTTTTGTTCTTGATGACAAACCTGTTCACTGAAGTGATCCCATAGCAGCGTTCCTATTAAGTTTTCATCTCAAAGTGTAAAACCACGTCCTAGAAAGGAAGAGTGCGGGACACTAGAGTCAAAAGGGCCCTGGGCCTGGATCCTCTCACCTGGCTGCGCATCGCAACCCGCGGGGCTGAGGGCTGAAGCTCACCGGTAAATACTTGCTGAAGGTCTTGAGCTAACACGCAGCACCAAAACAAAAACAATCAGCTGCTAGCTCGCAAAAAAAAAAAAAAAAAAAAGAAAAAGAAAAAGAAAAAAAAAATCCGAGCGTGAGATTTTTAAAGAAATCCCTCCTGGGAATTTGATTTTTTTTTTAATTTTACTTTTTTGAGACAGGGTTTCGTTCTGTAGCTCAGGCTGGTCCTGAACTCACCGTGTAGACCTCGCTGGCCTTGGACTCAGGACAGTCCTCCTGCCTCAGCCTCCCCTCCCGAGTGCTGGGATTTCAGGTGTGCGCCACCACGCCCACCTTTACCTCCAGGGAATGTGAACGTGACAGCTAACTTTGGAAACGTCAATCCAAACCTTCATTTTGCAGCTGGGTAAACTGACTCCCAAAGGGAGCTAAGGGACTTACCCGAAGAAATCCAGAAAAGGAAGGTCTCTACTTCCGGTCAACCCACGAAGGAGAAACAGACACGTACCCACCCCGCTCCCACATCAGTATTAAATTAGATCATCAGAGCGATACTTAAAGGGATGGGACTCAGAACCTAAACGCAAAGCAATGGAACCCCGCCAAGCACCCCAAATTCTGATTAAGTGGGAGCTGCAACGCGTGCAGGGAGTGGGAGTGGCGCAGCTCCAAGTCCGGCAAAAGCCCCGAGAGAGCTGGGACTCGCAAGACAGACTCACCCCGTGCGCAGTTCGGCCCCGGAGCGGATTTCCGGGGCGCACTGGAAGCGCAGGCGGGCTGGCGACAGGCTCACTCCCGCCCCCTTTTGGCCACTAGATGCATCGCAGTCACTGCCGCGTTCCGGTCTAAGGCGTATTAGTTCTTTAATTCTTTAGGGTCGTCTGTAGTCTGTGAACTGCTTGGTGTCACTACTCACTGGGTGTCATCCTGGTATACGGACAGGGAATTGGCCACCAGCTTCGTGTCATAGGTGGAAGAACAAGTCCTGTCTTTAGACCCTTTAGAAGTGCCTTCCACTTCTGTCCTTCCAACTCGAGTGGGCTGCAAGGGGTCACTTCTCAGTGCCCGAATGGCCTTATTTCTAAGGTGGGGATTACAACACCTGTCACAATGGATGACAGGGTGACAGGTGAGGATCGTTTCTGTGTTCCAAATAAGGGTGAGGTTCTTCTATTACTGCTTCTAATAACTTGTTGTAAGTCCTCCCATGAAACCCCGAAAGGGGGCTGGAGGAATGGCATGGTGATTAAAGCGCTTGAGTTGCAAACACAAGGCCCTGAGTTCGTATTCCCCATCACTACATAAAGCGGGGCATGGTGGTGCACCCCTTTAATCCCAACACTTGAGAGCCTGCGGTAGGAGGGTTGTCCTGAGTCCCAGGCTAGCCTGGGCTACACCAGCAAGTTCAGGACCAACCTGGGCTACGGGGTAAGACCCTGCCTCAAAAAAGACATGTCTGTGTGCTGCTTGAATAGTTAAAAAAGATTTCTTTTTGAGACAGGGTCTGGCTCTGTAGTCCAGGCCAGTTCTGAATGCACTATGGGCATTCTACTATTGAACAATAGTAGGGCACAATACTATTGAACTGCCTCCTGGCCACTCTCCTCCTCCCCCACTTTTTTTTTTTTTTTTTGATTCAGGGTCTCCTTCTGCAGCCCAGGCCAGTCCTGAACTCACTATGGAGCCCAGGGTGGCCTTCCTCCTGTCCTTAGCCTTTGAGTGCTGGGATTGCAGGCATGTGCCACCATGCCTGGGTTATAGCTGTTTAACTTCGTAAAAGCTTAACTGTTTTTCAAAGTGGCTGCAAGAGCCAGTGCTGTTTAATCATGAGCCCATTCCCTTTTTACACACAAGATCCTTGTCCTGGGCCCTAGCGGCAAAGCTAAAATTTTTGCCTTCACCCAGGCTCTGTTTTGCAGACAAAACTAAACAAGGAAAATAAATGAGATCATATTTATGTTTTTTACCTTTTTATTTTTATGGTACTATTGATTTACATTCCCAGCCTGTCTTTGATTTTGAGACAGGGCCTCACTAAGTCACTGAGTTGCCCAAGCTGAGCCTCTTACATATATGAGTTAATTTTCATTAGTGCAGAGGTTATAATTACAGAGCCGGGCTGGAAGGGTAGGAAAGAAGGCCTTGAACAGGTGGCAATCCTCCTGTCTCAGCCTCCTGAGTGCTGGGATCACAGGCATGCGCCACTACACCCATCTTACGTGATGCTGAGGAATTGAACCCAGACCCTTGAGCTTGCTAGGCAGGTGTTTTAACCGCTGAGTTTGGAAGTTATGTTGGAGAAATAACTTCCAGGAGATGTTGTTAATGGTTTCACTATAGGATTGCAGGCGAGGGGGGCAAGAGACTATCATGGGTGTGTGTATTGGAGGCTGGAGGGGCCACAGTGTCATCTGCAGGATGAACAGTTCGGGGCTTAACCTCCACGACTTTAAGGTCTCCCTGATTCTTACTAATTGGTCAAAATGCTTGCTCTAAATCTATTTGGCCTCAGTAAAACAGATTATGAAAAGTAACGGATAAAGTATTGTGTACAAAAGCTCAACAGGGGGCCCGGAGGAATAGCTTAGTGGTTACAGCGTTTGCCTAGCAAGAGCAAGGCCCAGAGCTGATTACCCAGCATCACAACAACCCGGCTTGGCGGCACAGGCCTATAATCTCAGCACCCAGGAGGCTAAAACAAGAGGATTGCTGAGAGTTCAAGGCCAGCCTGGGCAGCCTGGACAACAGCCAAAAATAAAAGCTCATTAAGTATCATTAAATGGCTCTTTATTCTTTTCCAGGGCAGATCCGTTTTTCACAGCTGAGAGGTAGAAATAGCGGCGCCGGAAGGCAGAAGCTAACCTAGGACCCGGGCATTGGGCTGCACCCTAGGCCTGTCCACGCCCTCCCTCCGGGCAGCGCGCAGCAGCCCCTCCTGCACAGGCGCACTGTGCCTAGATCCCGCCCCCTACCCCAAGACCCCCACGCGGAGCATGCGCCGGCCGCTTGGCGCCAATTTCTAACCTGCGCTGCCGGCGCACGTTTTGCGAGTCCCCGGGCGGCGCGCGTTCGCTCACTCCTCAGGTCCGGGATGATAGGCCAGAAGACCCTCTACTCCTTCTTCTCTCCGAGCCCCTCTGGGAAGCGACGCGCCTGCACCCCCGACTCGGGGACCGGCGTGGCTGCCGTAGCTGAGGAGAGCAACGATGTGGCGGTGAGGCACGAGGGGGACCATCTTGGGGGCTGCGGGCCAAGGACCAGGAAGGGGAGGGTGGAGAGGAACCTGCTTGGTCGAGGGGTGCAGAAGCGTGCAGCTGAAGTGGTAAGCCGGGATCCTGAGTCAAAACAGCTTTCACAGCTTGTAGTATTCAAAACAGCCGCGGCCGTCTCCCCGGCCGCCATGCTGAAGGGCCAGCCAATGGGGGCGAGCTTCGGGGGGCTGCGTCGCCAATCGGCGTGCAGCTGGCACGCCCTTCCCGGCCTGTCGCCCAATCAGGAGGAAGGAGGCGGGATTCCTGGGGCTTTGCCGCGAAAAGCCAGCGTGGGGCGCACGTAGCGGATTCCGCGGGGCGGGGCGCTCTGTTTTGGGCCCGTTTTGGGCCCCGGGTCCGGCAAATGTTGTGCCGCGCGCCGCCGCCATGCTCCCTCACGTATCTTCCGAAACTGCGAATCTTCGGGCTGGGCCCAGCACTGGAATCGCATTATTGTGCTTGGCCCAAGCCTGCCCCAGTTCTGGGCATATTTTGTCATTGGCTGCCTGGTTTGGCCCGGAAGCCTCGGGGTGTTGAGATAGGGTCTCCGCGGTTCGTGACGCGTCTCTGCGGGGACCCCTTGCAGGCCAGCCCCGCAAAGAAGGCCCGGCCTGAGCAGGATGAGCCTGGCACGCCGCCCTCCTCGCCGCTGAGTCCGGAGCAGCTGGTCCGCATCCAGAGGAACAAGGCCGCGGCGCTCCTCAGACTTGCAGCCCGCAATGTGCCCGTGGGCTTCGGGGAAAGTTGGAAAAAACATCTCAGCGGAGAGTTCGGGAAGCCGTATTTTATTAAGGTACAGATAGACATTCTTTCTAGGGTAAACGCGGAAGCAGAGGGCTTTTTGTTACTATAACAGGCCAAGTCTAGGTTTATACAATATTTTGCTTTCCCAGGTTCAGAAATCCTTAAGGGGAATAAGGTAAGCCCTTGTTGGTGTTTTGAATCCTCTCAATTATATTGGTTAAAGCTGTGTAAGACTGGAAGATGATATCAAGGCTTTTTAAACGCCACTGTGTTTACTCTCCAGCACAGGTTAGCCTAGACTGAATGAAACCCTGGCTTGGCCTTCTTGGGGAAAGGGCTGGCGCTATTGGGATGTTAAAAACAGGCACATCAACTTTGTTCCGAGCCAGAGAGTGAGGAGGAATTGATGTGATTGAGCATTTTGAGGGAACAGATTTTTTTTTTTTCTTTAAAGAATTTGGCACCTGGGACTGGAGGAATGGCTCCGGGGTTAAAAGTCAAGGGCCAAGTACTGTTTCCTCAGCATCACAAAAGCTGGGTGTGGTGGCCCACGCCCACTCTGGAGGCTGAGGCCATCCTGGGCTCCATAGTAAGTTCAGGACCAACCTGGGCTATCGAGTGAGACCCTGTCTCAAAAAAAAAAAAAAAATTGGCAGTCAGCCACATGAGGCTTTAAACTGCTTGCTTGAGAACTGAATTCTTACAGTTTCCAGTGACAATCTGATTTTAAGTTTAGTTTCTTTCAAATCAGCTAATGGGATTTGTTGCAGAAGAAAGAAAACATTACACTGTTTATCCGCCTCCACACCAAGTCTTCACATGGACCCAAATGTGCGACATAAGAGATGTAAGTACAGCTGTTACTGGATTGCATTAGGGAGGGAATCAAAGTGCTTTTTGGAAGAGCTGGAGTTAAGCCACGTGTAATTCATTAATAAATAACAAAATGGTGACATTTCAGCGTAGATTTGCTTTTAGCCATTTTTGTGTGTAGAAGGTGTAGCGCAGTGTGACTTAGGGTTTGTGCGTTGAGTACAGGTTTTCTGTTACTTAAACTATCCGTCAGTGTTTTAAAACTATTTCATTACATATTGTCACAAGCCTTTGCAATGATCACTGATCAGTTTTTTAAATATTATTATTTATTTTTACTGTTTTGGGAATTGAACCCATGCTTTCACACTGATACTGAGATACATCTCTAGCATCTTTTTTTTTTTTTTTTCTTTTAGACAACAGTCACACTACACTGCCCAAGCTGGGCCTGAATTTGGAATTCTACTGCCTCAGCCCGTCTCGAGTGCTGGGATTACAGGCATGCACCACCATGGCAGAGCCTGCACAATGAGCCACAACAACCCCAGTGCTTCCTCCCACCTTTTTCTGGGACAGGATCTTACTCAGTAGTCCATGGTGAACCTGGACTCCCTATGTAGTCCTTGCTGGCCTAATACTCACAGCAATCCTCCTGTCTCAGCTTCCCCAACCATCACCACCACCACAGTGCTGGGATTACAGGTGCGGGCCACCTTTGCAGTTTATGTGGTGCTGGGGAATCAAACTCAGGGCCTTGTGCCTGCTAGACAAAAGCTCTAACAGCTGTGCTATTCCTGTGGCCCATTTTTATTTTTGATTTTGAGACAGGGTCTTGCTAAGTTGCCTAAAGTAGGCTCAGAGTTGTGATCCTCCTGCTGTAGCTGCTCAGAGTGTTGGGATTGTAGGTTTGTGCCACCAGGCCCTGCTTAAAGTCTTACTAATCAGACAAACTGAGAATGTAAGTGAGGATAGATATGTTCAGAAATGCATAGAGGATGTATGTTCTGGACAAAAGAGGCAAAAAGAACAGAGACAGTTTTTTATTTATTTTTGAGATAAGGTCTCACTCTGGAGCCCAGGCTGGTCTTGGACTCAGCAGTCCTCCTGACTCAGCCTCCTGAGTGCTGGGATTACACTCCTAGCTCATGTGATGCTGGGGAATTGAACTTGGGTACTTAGTGCTTAACTTAGCACTTGAACTGCCAAGCCATTCCTCCAGCCCCATAAAGACAGTTTTTATCTCACGTAGAAAAGAGCTTGGAGTACCTCAGTGGTAGAGCCCCTGCCTAGCATGCAAAATAGAGTGTCCGGCCTAATTACTGTTGTCAGTCACCTTTCCATAAAAACAGTGTGGGTCACTGAAATCACTTGGTAATTTTTCCATACTTGTAATATAGTAGTTTTATCTTCCCTACTGAGTCTTACCAGAACTGAACAGCTGTTGCTGGTCAGAGGACACAGGCCTGTAATCCCCACACTATGGGAGCCTGAGGTAGGACGATTGCAGGATCAAGCCCAGCCTGTGCTACAGAGTAAGACCTTGCCTTAAAATTAAAAATGGGCTGGATATGTAGTTTAGTTTGGTGGCCCCAGGCTTAATCTCTACTATCACCAAAAAAAAATTCCTCTGTTATGCAAAATAAGTGATAAGGTCATCTTGACCCCAGCTCTCACATGACTGAGATTACATGTATGAGCCATGGTGCCTGATTTTATTTACTTGTTTACAGCAGCACTGGTGGTTGAGCCTAGGGCCTGTGCACTGAGCTACATCCTGGGCCCTTTTTGTTATTTTTTTTTTGGGGGGGGAACATCTCAATCACTTATGTTCTTCTGATTCACCCTTCCAGAGTGTTGGGATTGTAGGAGTGTGCTGCCACCCTGGCTCCATATTTATAAATAAATAGCCACGGTAATTATACTTATGGGACATGCTGATATTTCAGTTAATGTATACGGTGTACAATGATCAGATCAAGGTAACTGGTATCTACCGTTTTAGACATTTGTCATTGCTTTGCATGAGAACATTCAAACTGCTCTACTAGCTAATCTGCAATATTCCGTTAATTTTTGTGTAAGTAGACGTAATGGTCAATATGTCCCCGTCCTCCATGCCCCCAGGCTTTAATAACCAGTATTCTCTGTCTGAGACCCAGCTTCATGTATGCTGTCATTTGTTATGTTTTATTTAATTCTGAAACCCCATGCCAGTGTTGGTATTATTGCAGTTGGAATGGAAGCAAGTCACGAAGCAGTTAGTGAGTCTCTGCTTTCGTTTTTCCTGACCCCACTGTGACTTGGCACTTGGGATCTCTTGATCTCTGCCTCTGCTTACTGTTACTTCATCCTGTGTGCTGGTTGCTTTGGTAGCTCTGCTCACTTCATTCTCCTAGTCAAAGGCTTGTCCCTGGATTCCTGGTGTAAGGAGTTTGAAAGCTGAGCGTTCAAGACCCTCTATGCCCAGGGCTGCGTCCTACCAGCCTGGCCTCCATCCTTCTCCCTTGTTCCACAGTTGGACAATGTAGCAATGTGACTCGCGTCTTTTTTTTTCTTTCCTGAGACAGGGTCTCACTCTATAGTGCAGGCTGACCATGAACTCAAAACAGTCCGCCTGCCTCAGCTGGGTCACAGGCCACCCCATGTGATTTGTCTTTTAAAAAAACAATCTGGTCCATCTGTGACATGTCTTGGAAGCCTGTTACCCACTACCTTGTGATCAGTCTCCTTCAAGCTCCTGCAGTCTGTTCAGCATCTGCTTACACTGAGTTGGTTCAGGTTTTGTCCTCCCCCCACCCCCATTTTGTAAATGAGAGGAATCTTAGAATTTAGTAGATACCTCTTAAGTAGAAGTGAAATAGTTGAATAAATCATCTTGATAAGGCAGCCATGCCTAATATGCAGGAAATTTCACAATCTTTACCATAGCATGAGAATTTCGAATATAGGGCTGGGGCTGTAGCTCTGATTGGAGCACTTGCCTGGGATGCCCAAGACCCAGGTTCGATCCCCCCAGCACCACATAATAGGACTTGATGTGGTAGTGCACACCTGTAATCCAGCAATGCAGTGGCCGAGTCAGAAGGATTGTTGTGTGTTCAAGGCTACATAGTTCAGGACTAGTCTGGGCTGTAGAGCAAGACCCTTTCTCAAAAAAAAAAAAA
>PVKB01002203.1:0-138826 GCA_004027205.1 Ctenodactylus gundi | reverse complement strand
TTCAGTTTCTGTGGGCTATCCTTTGGCATCTGTGGGCAACCTGGGCTTACCCTTGTTCTTGCTGCCAGTGCCTCTGTCCTGACTACCATCGTCTGTGGGAAATACTTGCATTCCTGCCCCAGGGATGGAGCGGCCCACCCCTGCACTTGGTAAGCCCTGGGACCCGCCCTCCCCCCAGCATCCCATTCCTGGGTTCTGTGGGCAGTCCTGCCAGTTTGGCTGAGACAGAGTGATCCTTCCATAGTCTTGATGTGCATGTTCTTGCTATGTTCTACTGTACTCCATAAGGGTGTTTCCAGACTCCCTTGAAGCTGGGCCTCTGATGTGACTGTGCTGACCCGTTGACCTGCTAGTACTTGGCCTCAGAGTTGATGTTCTGTCAGGGTGTAGGTGGGATTCATTCCCCTGGTGTCTGGAGAAGGAAGGAAAAAGTATAATGGGCCTGGGTAGACATGTGTTTAGCATGACTGAGTACCTGAGCTCCAGAACCAAGACAGAAGTATCAGGAGAGTTGCAAAGAGTATGCCAGATGTTCACTAGCAGAATGCATCCAGTGAAAATGACACCAACAGGTACACTCAGAGGAAGAGGGACGTGGACATCCTTTGTTTGGCACAAAAATACTGCTTGCTTTCTGAGCCTGATTCCAATTCTCTGTAAAGGAGGCTTTGAGAGTCCAGGGTGTGTGATTGGCAGAAGGAAGATGCCGCCTCACTTTGCTCGGTGGTTGACTTTGGGAGTCTTGTCTGAAGCACTGCAGCTGGTCTCACCCAAGGGAGAAACGGGTGATACTTGTCTCCTAGGCTCTGACTCAGCTCCCACTGCAGGGCTTTGAGTAGGGAGAACAGTTACCAAACAGTTATTTGGTGTTTTTAAACAGGGTAATAGAGATATTCCCAGCCACTTAGGAGACGGGTTAAGAAGATGGCAAGTCCCTGGCCAGCCTGTTTCCCAGGCTGGGCTTGAACTTTGTAGCCTCCTGCCTTGGCTTCCCAGAGTGCATTGATTACATACGTGTGCTACCACACCTAGTGAGCGTCACCATATTTTTTATTTTCCCCTAGGATTTAACAAAAACTGCTTCTAGCCAGGTGCATCGAGGCTGCCTTGTACTCTGAGTTACTCAGGCTGAGGCAGGAGGATACCAAGCTTGAGGCCATCCTGATCAACCTATCGAGACCTCTCAAAAGAAAGGCTGAGGATGTAGCTAAGTGATAAAGCACTTTCCTGGCATGCAGGGGCCCCTGGGTTCAACCCTTAGGGCAAAGAAAAAAAGTTTCTAACCTGGGAGTCATAGTTTGCAGACTTAGATGCTCACACTGGCAAGATAAGAACAGAAAGGAAACAACCCTGTCTTAGTTTGGAAAGAGGAACTTCCCAGGGGAAGGAATGTTTGAGCCAAGCCCTATGACCCGGAAGGAGAAGGAGAGTATTTCATGCAGCAGAGCCAACCCTTCAGAGTCAGGAAGTGGAGGTTTTGTGTGCTTAGGGGTAAACTGGGGGTTCAGTCCAGGGCCTCTGCTCTGAGCCACATCCCCAGTCCTTTTTATTCTTTGTGACAGGGTCTTGCTAAGTAGTCTAGGCTGGGCTTCAACCTGCGATCCTTATGTTTCAGCCTCCCAAAGTGTTAGGATTACAGGCCCCTCCCAACCAGGCCTGGCCAGGATTAGCTTTTAAAAGTGTTGCTGGGTGAGCCAGGTCTGGTAGTTTGCAGTTGGGTCATGAGAAGGGTGGGGGACTGCACTTGAGTGGCTATTTAGAGACAAGCTCTCATGAAGTTACTGAATTGCCCAGGCTGGATACAGACTTGTGATCCTCCTGCCTCAGCTTCCCAGAGTGCTGAGATTAAAAGTGTGTGCCAACCTGGTAATCCCAGCAGGCTGAGGTGGGAGGACTGCTTGAGTTCTAGGACAGCCTGGACTACAGAGTATGACCTTGTCTCAAATAAATAAAAGTAAAATCTTTTAAAAAAGGTATATGCCACCACATTCAGCCCAAGAATTGATGATTTTCTTTATTGGGAAATAAGCCCGCCATGAACCAACTTGGGCGTTGAAACTATCCTGTACAGATTCAGTATCTTTTCCCTTTATCCCACCTTCTGTGTAGTGTGCTGTATCCTTGTGTGCAGAAATCTGGGCCACTCAAGTGCAGTCCCCTTCCCTTTGTCCCGGTACAGTGTGCCTCGGTGTGGTCAGATTGCTGGCCACCTGCTGCCTGCTGCGCTGGGACCTGGAGGTGACCTTTGTCCCACATGTCTGGGAACACTCTGTAACTGCGGCCTGGACTGATTTCCTGCTTTGCTCCTCCCAGCAAAAGGCCTTACCCACCACCAAAGAAGTAAGTAACGTCCCAGTCCCATCGTCTGGCATGAATGGGGCTGGAAGCAGGGAGTCCCGTGGGAATCCCCTTCACATTTGAGCCTGCCCCTTTGGGCCTGTTTCCCAGCCCCAACAACTTGTCAGCCAGTGTTGTGCCTGCTTGTCTCAAGACGGGCTGGAGTGACTTCAGATACCTCGTGCTGGGACCTCTAACAGTTTTGAAATAAAATGAATTAAGGATTGAAAGATGGAAAACAGCCTCCTTTCCCAACTGGTGTCACAGCACAAAAAATTGGCCTGGGTGTTTTCGTCGTGTGGCCAGCCAGGACCTTGAAGGTTAAATGCTCCAGGGATATTTTTAAACGGCAGGAGCTGTTAATCTAAAAATGACATTTACAGTCACAGCAGGGCACAGCCAGCCGACTTAGGTTCAGGCTCTCCGCAAACAAGAAACGTGGAAAGCACAGCCTGTAAATCCACAGCTGAGAGGACATGGGACACGGAAAAGCGTGGCTGAGGCAGTACGTGGTAAGTCAGCTAACCCCTGCCTTGTTCAGCCACCTCAGAGCCAGCCCTGGGAGGGGTTTGGGCCTGGGAGTAGCCCTGTGCCACGACACGTGGGACCCCTAGAGGACCAGCTTCTGTTAGGCATCTTGGGAAACCTCGGGAGGGTGTACAGATGAACGAGAGGGTTTTTCTTTGCCTCTCTTACTGGTTGGATCCTATTGTGTGCAGTTCCTCTCCTTCCCCAACCCAGCTAGGGCAGTTCTGTGATTTTTTTTTTTTTGTTTTCCTAGCTTCTGTCTTTTTTTATTTTGATTTTTGAGACAGGGTCTTGCTCTGCAGCCCAGGCTGGTCCTGAATTCACCATGGAGCCCAAGCTGGCCTTGGACTGAAGGCAGTCTTCCTGTCTAAGCCTCCCTAGTGCTGAGATTACAAGGGTGTGCCACCACGCCCAGTTTTATGTGGTGCTGGGGAATCAACTCACTTGGAAGGCAAGCCATTCCTTCATTCTCCCTGGCTTCTAATCTTCAGAAAAGGTGTCATTTCTTACAGCTCTGTGGTCTCAAACTGTCATTAATTTTTTTAAAAGACTATAAAGATAGTGCATTTGTAAAGGTTCTGTACTGCTAGGAAGACATCCTTTTCTTTCAGATTAAAAAAAAAAAAAACCACATTACAGAGTAACCACAAGAGCCATGCCACACAGGGTCCACACTAGGACACGCCCTTGCGGTCCCATCTGACCTCGCCTGGCAGAGTAGCCGAGCAGTTTCACATAAACCTTCCATTCTGGGCCCTCACAGAGTTCTCAGCTTTATCTCTCTACTTTGTATGATTGTAAAACATCAGTGAGTACCTGTTTAGGTAGCGTGGCCAACCATCCTAATCAAGCCTGCACTGAGCACAGTTCTTGAGACTTGGAACTTTCAGTATAGAACCCTTTATGTTGGTAATTTGCATCTTTCTTCTGACTACAGATTCTTTATAAGACCTGATTTCTACGTGGGTGCGGAAGTGCAGGCCTGTAATCCCAGCCCTCTGGGGGGCTAAGGCAGGAGGATCACAAGTTGGAGCTCAGCCTGGTCAGCTTAGTGGCTTAGCAAGACTCTATCTCAAAATCAAAATTAAAAAAAAATACAGGCTGGGATTGTAAGCTCAGTGGAGTCCAGAAGGCCCTGGACTCCATCTGTAGTACTACCAAAAACAAAAAGAATTCTCTACTGATCTCTTCAATTTTTCGCTTGAAGAACACCACCCGTCCTCAGTCAGTTGAGCACCAGTGCCAGTGCAGATGGCCGCAGTCAATCCCTGACTCTGAGAAGGTTCTGTTCTGGCTCAGGTTGGTGTAACCCTCTTCGTACTTACTGAGGCAGAAGTTAGTGTGTTGTGTTGCAAGATTCTCAGACTCTACGGAGATACATGCATATTAATCTTTGTTTTTGTTTTGGTTTAGTTTGGGTTTATTTTTGGGACAGTCTCTCTCTGCAGTCCAGGTTAATTCTGAACTCACTATGGAGCCCAGGCTGGCCTTGAGCTCACAGGAATCCTCCTGCCTCCTGAGTGCTGGGATTACTGGTGTGTGCCACCTCACCCAGCTTTATGTGGTGCTGGAGAATCAAACCCTAGGCCTTGAGCTTGCTAGGCAAGCATTTTAACCACTGAGCTGTTCCTCCAGCCCCTTAATTTTTGGAAATGGTAGTTTCCCCAGTTGAAAGTTTGCAATACTTTGTCTGGGTGCTTCCCCTGAATTTGAGTCAAGGAGTCTTCAAAACAAGTTCATCTAAACACAGAATCCTAGAAGCTGTGGAAAAGCTTGCATTTGATTATAAAAATGAATAGTTATTTCACAATGTAATCTAATAGATCTGTGTGCTATGATCATTGTAAACTGCCACAGGGTGAGGCAGTTTTCCAGGCAGATGGGCCTGGGATCCGGGGCTCCCTGTACCAGAAAGTCTGGGCTGAGTACAGCAGGAAACTGAAGTATCAATTACCGGGGTAGCTGGCCTGTGCCAAATCTCCCATTATCCTGAGGACAGCCCTAGCAAGGTACTGTTTTCTACAGCTTAAAAACCAAGGTTTACACAATTTCTCTGATAAACTCAGGCCACTCAGATGACAGATGTTCCACACCAAGAGCCCAGCTCTGTGGACCCCACACCTCAGCATCTCCCCATCCTTGTGCTGGCGACACTGCCCTCCAGACAGTCCCTTCAGTTCCACCAGGTGTGGAGTCACTCTTCAACTAATTAAAGCTGCTCCTTTGAACATCAGATTAATTCATGAGTGGGTACAGTTAAAGAACAACTGTGGACTTACTCTTACTTTCCCTCAAGTAATCAGTGGCAGGGGCTGGAGGAATAGCACAGTGGTTAAAGTGCCAGCCTTGCAACTGCAAGGCCCTGAGTTCAGTTCCCCAGCACCACATAAAGCTGGGTGTGTTGGTGCATGTCTGTAATCCCAGCACTTTGGGAGGGTGAGGCAGGAAGATCACAAGTTCAAGCCTAGTGTGGCTAACTTAGCAACTTAGTGAGACCCTGTCTCAACTAGAACAATAACAGGGATCTGGAGATGTAGCTCAGAGCAGGGACCTGGGTTCGGTCCCCCAGACACGCATGCATACACTCATTCCTTCTCCCTTTCCCACAAAAGATGTGATTTTGGGGTACTGGAGGAAGCTCTACATAAGTGCTGAGTGCCCAAGTTCGATTCCCCAGCACCATGTAAAACCGGGCATGGTGGCGCACGCCTGTAATCCCAGCACTCAGGAGTCTGAGTCAGAAGAACTGTCCAGTCCAAGGCCAGCCTGCGCTCCATAGTGAGTTCAGGACCAGCCTGGGCTACAGAGTGAGACCATTTCCAAAAAAAAAAAAGATGTGACTTTGGGATTTAGCCCCAGAAACATGATTTTTGGTGAAGGTGGGCACCATCTTTCAGGCCTGGTACATCACTGGCAGTATCTGAGAAATAGTAAACATCAATTTCATTTCATACCTACCGCCTTTCTTCCCAGGAGGCAGGATGACAGGGAGCGTGTGAACGGAGCTGCCTTCTGGGCGTCTGGGCTAATTATGACAGCTAGAAGACAGGCCTACTCCTGGCTGTTACGTGGTGGTGTGCTGTAGAGGAGGGATGAAGGAAAACTAACACTGCGGTACACACGTGTGCACACCCCAGAGCTGGATGAGCCAGCTCTGCCACTCACAGTGATGTAACCCCAAGCAACAGGCTTCTCTTTGCATCACCAAATCATGTGTTAAATTAGGGCACATGCGTTGTAGAATTTTTGTGGACATTTAAAGGGAAAATACAGTGTACTTAGCCTGATACTCAGTATGTAGAAAGTGCGCATCAAAGATCAGCTTTTATTATTATCAGGTTTTTCTTTTTCTTTTTTGAGACAGGGTCTCGCTCTGTAGCCCAGGCTGCTCCTGAACTCATTGGTGTGGCCCAGTCTGGCCTTGGGCTTCGGACAGTCTGCCTGCCTCAGCCTCCCAAGTGCTGGGATTACAGGCATGCACCACCATGCCCAGTTTTATGTGGTGCTGGGCAATCAAACTGAGGGCCTTGTGCTTGCAGGTTGAGCACTTTAACCGGTATGCCAATCCTCCAGCCCTATTACCAGTTTTCTGAGATCTGTATTCTTCCCACTGTATATACACAGGATTTCCAAATAGAAGAGGGGAGGGACATGTTATTTTTCAAATCCTGCTTGTCAGGTAGAGGTGGCTGAGATGAAGTCAGGAGCTGATGACAAGGCAGGGCACCTCTGGGTTGAAGCCCCATTGGGGCTCACCGAGCTGACCTTCCTGCCTGGAGACTGGATGCATGCAGTAAGAACCCACGTAGCACCCCTCTGGTGAGTCCCAGGCAGAGACCAGAGAACCAGGAGGCAGGCAGCAAGGCCTGGGCGGCCCTGTTAGCCCGGTGCAAAGGGCGAGCAAGAGGCAGGCAGCCGCACCTCCTGACAGTCACACCCTTGGGGCTTAGAGGAGCCGGAGGACCCCGCTTCAGGTAGGCAAGAGCGGTGGGCTTGGCCGGGCATCCAGCAGTTGCGTACTGTGGCTGACCTCCATTAGCAGAAACCAGCAAGTGCACTGGCTAAGATACAGTATCACGTGAGCTTTGGTAGGTGGCACAAGGAAATGGACATGTCCTCAGGAACAAGATCTGCACGCATTAATGCCAAAGACAAGATAAGGAGCAAGAGGTGGGGGCGGAGGGGAAGAGCCTGTCAGGAAGTGTGTGCACAGGGACTTGGAGGGGCCAGCGCACCTGAGCCAGGTGGCCTGTGGAAAGGAGTGCTGTGAGAAGCCATCGATGCTTGTTTTGTTTTTGTTGTGGTGTTTGTTTTTTGAGGCAGGGTTTCACTCTGTAGCCCAGGCTGGTCCTGAACTCCCAGCAATCCTCTTGCCTCCGCCTCCCCAGTGCTGGGATTACAAACGTGCGCCGCTGTGCCCAGTTCACGTGTTGCTGGGGAATTGAACTCTGGGCCTCGCTTTCTGGGCAAGGCTCTACTCATTGAGCTATAACCCCATCCCCAACATTAACTTTAAATACATTTAGAGGTAGAGCAAATGAAACAAGGTCCCATGTATCCATCCTGCCTCAGCAACTGCTTTTTGTTTTTGCTGTATCTACATTTATATCTTTTTTCTCAATTCTCCAATTTTTTTATTATGAACATTTAAATTTGAAAGAATTTACAGGACTGAGGGCATAAATCTACAGTTAAAATGCTTGCCTAGAAAGTATAAGACTCAGGTTTGATTCCCCAGCACCATGTAAGCCAGATGTGGTAGTATACTCCTATAATCCCATCAATCGGGAGGCTGAGGCAGGAGGATGGCTCTGGGGTCTAGCCCAGCCTGGGGTACATAGTAAGCCCAGGACCCGCCTGGGCTACAGAGCAAGACCCTGTCTCAAAAAAAAAATTTTTTTTTCCAATGACCCGAGCAGTCATTGCTTAGCTTCTGCCATTAACATTTTAGTGTATATTTTTCCCCACATGTCTGTTCCTTCTGCCTATTTTTTTTCAAAAAGTGTGGCTTTATTTTGAAAGAACAGAGGGGTGTAAGTTCCCTAATCAGAGAGAAGCTCGAAGTAGGTCACCCTTCTGTCTACAGTGTTTATCCATGTCTTGTTCACTGCAGATGTCAGTGTCCTTACTCCCCAAATACCTTAGCCCCACCCATAGTATTAACTAGAGTTCTGTTCTTCAGGAATTTTTTTTTTTTTTTTGAGACAGGGTCTCGCTCTGTAGCCCAGGCTAACCTTGAACTCTCAGGAATTTTCCTGCCTCAGCCTCGCAAGTGCTGAGATGACATGCCTGGCTTTATGTTGTGCTGGGAAATTGACCTCAGGGACTTGTGCTTGCTAGGCATCATGTGCTTTAACCTCTGTGCCATTCCTCCAACCCCTTTTTGGGAATATTTTTGAAGCAAATCTCAGAGCCAGGTTTGATATCTTTTTGTCCACAAATACTTTAGTACGTTTCTCTAGGAGATGAGGATTTTTTTTTTTAAACAGTCACTCAAATTATCTCCAACACAGTGGTTTTCCCCTTGGTATCTACCAGGGGTTGCTTGTATCCCCAACCCTGCAAGCCAAGATACCAAAATACACAGAAACTCAAGACTATATAAAATGGCAGTGTTGGGGCTGTAGGAATGGCTCAGCGGTTAAAGCACTTGCCTGGTAAGCCCTATCTCAGGCTCTAAGTTCCCGAGTTCAATTCCCCAGCACCACATAAGCCAGGTGTGGTGTCACACACCTGTAATCCCAGCATTCCCAGAGGCTGAGGCCAGAGGATTGCTGTGAGTACAAGGCCAGCCTGGGCTCCATAGTGAGTTCAGCACCAGCCTAGGCTACAAAGTAAGACCCTGTCTCAAAAATAAAATGGCAGTGTTAACTGGGTGTGGTGGCTCATGTTGCAATCCTAGCACTCTGGGAAGCTGAGGCGGGAGGATCTGAAGCTCAAGCCCAGCCTGGGCATAATAAGGAGACACTGCCTCAAATAAAACATAAAGGAAAGGATGGGAGTATTGCTCAGTGTGAATGCTCTGAGTTCAGTCTGCAGTACTACAGAGTCAATGTATAAGTGGCAGTGTTCCCATAGAACCTACACACATCCTCCTGTATAATGCTCTGAGTTCAGTCTGCTGTACTACAGAGTCTGTATAAGTGGCAGTGTTCCCATAGAACCTACACACATCCTCCTGTATACCCAAATGCCCTTTGAATTATTTATCATACTTAATATGAGCTAAATGCTCTTTAAATAGTTACTGTATTGTTTCATCTGGGGAATAGTAAAAAATACCTCCCTGTCTCTCAGCACAGATGGCAATATCTTGGTTTTTGTTTTCCCCCTTTGCCTCTGGGGACTGAATCCAGGGAGCACTGAGCTGTGCTCTCAGTGCTTTTAATTTTGATAAAGGACCTCCCTCATTTTCCCTCAGGATGGGTTTGGACTCAAAGACCACTCCTGATTCGTGCTGTGTGTCCCCAGGTATCTTTGGACTAGCTCAAGTGGTTCTTTATCTACAGTCACTTCCACTCCCCTTTCTTACTTAAGAGCCGGTTACTGATTGTAGGTTTCCCCATTCTGAATTGGCTGATCACATCTCCCAAGTGTTAATAAGGACTTAGGTCTGGAGGCTTGGCCTGAATCAGGCGGCGTCCTAGGCCAGGGAAGTCAGAAGTGTTGCACTGTGTTTCCGATTGCATCATGGCCGGGAAAGCATGGTGTCTAGCTGTTTCACAGATAGGTTCGGGGAGATTAGCCCTGCTTCCCTTGGGGAGTTCCTGATCAGCCTTTGCCCAGATGGTTTCACAAGCCACGGGTAGCAAAGCCCAGGCCCTTGTGATCTTAGTACTCCTTGCCAGTGGTGGGGTTTCCTGTTTCTTCCCCTAAGGCCTGTGCTTATTAGTGTTACTGTTCTCAAAAAACATGACTTCCACCAAGCACTTGGTTCTCCTGAAATCATCCCAATAGGAAAGGCTAAATACTTGCTTGATTGCAACCCTTTATTGAGGGGGCAGGGGGTGGGAGTAAGTTTTTTTTGTTTTTGTTTTTTTCCCCAGAATAATGAATAGGACTCTGGCAACCCCTCGAGGTATCAGTGAGGCTTTTTTTCTGAGTAACCTATTCCCTTAGGATTTTTGAAAAGATCTTTTTCCTTTTTTTTTTTTAAGAGTCTTGCTTTGTAGCCCAGGTTGGTCCTGAACTCACTGGTGTAGCCCAGGCTGACCTTGGACTCAGGACAATCTGCCTGCCTCGGCCTCCCAAGTGTTGGGATTACAGGCATGTGCCACCATGCCCAGCCTTATGTGGTGTTGGGGAATTGAACTCAGGGCCTTGTGCTTGCAAGGCAAGTGCTTTAATCCTTTGCCCCTCCTCCAGCCCCTGAAAAGTTACTTGATGGGTTTTAATCTCAGCCCGGGAGCCCCCTTTGCTTTCAAACAGGCAAGACAGCTGAACTCACTGTGAGCATGTCTACCCCAGCCCTGAGTCAGTGGTTTCTTCCAGGGTTTCTGGTGTGTTCAGTGGGATGGTACGTAGGTATCTTAATCCAGGTACTACAATGTCTATGAACTTCCGACAAGATCTTTTTGGCTCCTCTGTTTAATAGACTGGAGGGACAAGATTGAGGACAAGGAGATAGGCCAGGAGGCTTGGGCAATGGCCCCAGTGAGAGAGAACAGTAGCTCAAATTTAGATAAATCACATAGCACCGTGCCTGGAACGTTTTGAATGTAATACATGTTGGCAAACTCTCTTTCGTTTATTTGGTTTATTTAGACTTGTTCACCTGGCCAGGCATTATAGTGAACTCCTATCATCCGAGCCTCCTAGAGGCTGAGGCAGGAAGATTCCAAGTTAGAGCCTAGCCTGAGCAACTTAGCAAGGAAAAGGGCTGGGGATGTAGCTCACTGTAAAGGCCCTGGGTTCAGTCCACAGCGCCATACACACCAAAAATACTGTTCATTTAAATTTCACCAAAACTACAAGTCATCCTTGTCATCCTTATTGTGTTAGATAGTTTTGCTTTGTTATGGGTTGAAGCCAGGTCGTGCTGAGCTATGTCATGAGCAGTTTTTGTCGTGTTGTTCTGAGACTGCTTGCCTGAGCTAGACTCACTTGAAACCCTCTCGCCTCCCAAGGGGCTGACACTACAGGCACATGCCGCTCTGCCTGGCTTTATCATCCCCAAGGGTCAGGGAGTGAAGAAAGTTGCCGAAGGTCACACAGCAATGCAAAAGAAATGAATCCAGTCCCCGCAGGTACCATACACTCTGCTGCCCATAGGATTCTTTGCTTCAAACTCAAATACGACCTAGGTTTTTTGTTTTTATTTTGACACAAACGTCATCTCTCCGTAAGGCCAGCTTGCTTTCAGCTCATCAGGGATGAACAACGGGGATTCTAGCAGGGGGCCCTGCAGCGTGGACTGTCCTTGGGCCCTTTCCTTCTGAAAAAATAATCAAAAAAATTAAAAATAAGATATTAAAAACTTTTTAAAAGCTCTATGGATATAGCTGTATAGCTCATTGGAAAGGCCCTGTTTAGCTCCCAATAACAGGAAAGGAAAGAAAAAAAGAAAGCGTGGAGGTTTTGTTTTTGTTTTGTTTTGAGACAAGATCTCACCCTATATTCCAGGCTGGTCCTGATCTTACTATGTAGCCCAGGCTTGCCTTGAATTCATGGCAGTCCTCCTGCCTCAACCTCCAGAGTGCTGGGATTACGGTCACGTGCCACTACACTGTCTTGGGAAGCTGCAGTTCAAAGGTACAAAGACATAACCAACACTAAGATTTTCCTGGCAGGCAGCAGTGCCAAGACCTGACCGGGGTTCTGGATTTAGAATTGCTTCTGTTTGTCTACCTGTAAGGCACAGGATGATCCTTTTTAGGAAGGCAAATCACTCCTGGGGCCCGGCTGATTCACCTCAACATTGGCTCTCAGATTTTGCTCCTTAGCAAGGCTCGGCCTGAAAAAAAAGGTAGAAAACAAAAGCCTCGGTCTCCAGGGCTAACTGCACCATCTTGAATAACAACACGAGTGAGAAGAGCGAACCATTCACAGCCACTGTTCCTGGGTGCCAGCTTCACTTAGGCCAGGCCAAGCCGTTCACCCACGTGAGCTCTCCTACCCTCACTCTCCTACCCTCACGGGTTGAGGAGTTTCATACTGTTACCCTCCCGTTTCACAGATGGGGAAACTGAGGCTCACGTTACCTTCTCTGCCTATGACCACACAGCTTATTGGTGGTGGAGCCGTGAATGTGAGTGTAGCGGACAGTGGTGTCTGGGGTCTGGGCCCAGGGCTGTGTTTCTCTGCAGGCTGCAGGAGGCCCTTCACACATCCCACCACCCTGCCCAGCACCACCCCCTCCGGTCCTGCTCCCTCTCAGCTGCCAGGGCCTTATTTGGCTCCTGAAGAGACAAGCTTCCTCCTGCTTTGGGGCCTTACACATCCGGCTCCTTCTGCCCTAGAAGCTCATCCCCACCCCACTCCCTGTCGCCTGCTTTCCTTTCTCTGCTTTCAGAGAGCCTCCCACACCCTTGCTCACCACCCCACCTCTCTCCCTCACGGCCGTTCTCATGGGGTCGTTAACGTTGTTCTCTGACTTTATTTGCTCCTCACTGCAATCTTAAAGGCAGAGCTGGTTCTTGCCTGCTTGCTCCGTGTCCTCAGCAGCCAGCTGGTGCCTGGCAGGTGCTTGGGATACCCACTAATCAGCGGGTGGTAGGAGCAGGCCAATTCACAGCACAGCAGAAGCGGGCGAAGGGGTAGAATTCCATGAGGGGAGGCGGCAAGGGCCCCAGCATCTTCTGCAGGGATGACTCAGGTGACACACTGGCCACACAGATCAGCCCAATAGGCCCAGGAGGCAGCGGAGCACATGTCCCACCGGGGCCAGGAAGCTGGCCCCACTTAGCTTCCTCCAAGGCTAACATCGCATGACCTGAGCCTATTTACCTGAGGTCACAGATTAACTGCGTCAGAAGCTCAGTGTGGCTTAGTAGGCATTGACTGAGCACCCACGTGTGCCAGGAACAGGTCGTGCCCTTCTCTGGGTCAGCAGTTGCAGAGGGCCTGGGTGCTCTGTCATCGGAGCCGGCTCCCAACTGGGAAAAAATGGAAATCTACAGACTTTTCTCAAATGTATTTTTCTCCCTGAAATTGCTCCCATGTTTGAGGCTCCTTACACACCTGCACTTGACTCTAGGATCTAATGGTTTGGCATTTGGCACAAACCAGGGTTGGGTTTTATTTATTTATTTTTGTTTTATGATACCGGGAATTAACTCAGGGGCCTTCAAGCTGAGCTATATCCCCAGCCCTTTTTTATTTTTGATTTTGAGACAGGGTCTGTCTGAGTCACTGAACACTTGGAATCCTTCTGCCTCAGCCTCCCAGAGTACTGGGATTATGGGCCTGTGGTAGACTCAGGTAAGAGTAGTGACTGTATGTTTCCTCTAGGAGTATTTCCGAGGAGTACCTGCGGACCCAGACAGGTACTCTGGCATGTGATAAGTGTGAGAACTATTGGCTCTTTTAAGGGTCTCTTTTCTCCCCCACCTCCCTTTTATTTATTTATTTATTTATTTATTTATTATTGATGGTGGTGGTGATACTGGGGTGTGACCATTGGAGAGATTATGTCAGTTTGAGGGAATCAGGAGCCACACCTGGATTAGGGTCTGGGTACCACACCCAGATTAGGAATTGAGAACCGAGTGGATTAGAGTGTGAGTGATTCGTGGGCCGGCCAATGAGGGAAGAGCACCCACCTGGATGTGGGAGGTCCAACTGGAACTCTATGAAAGGAAGGAAGAAGGCCTATTGGTACAGCGTCTTCCTCTGGGAAAGGTCTGGTCTTCACAATTGCCTACACACACTGACTTGCTACATACTGCAGCTCGGCATCACAGATTCCTCCGGTCTCAATTTGGCACTTGTCTGCCTGTTGCTGATCTTCAGGCTCCGATCTTCACCATTGTTCTTCAGACAACTGAGATCCACAGCAGACTCTCACCGGCATTCCTGCAGCCATGGACGGGTGTTCTGCTCACAGCTGAGCAGCCATCGGACGCTCCAGCTCTTGCAGGGCAGGCCGCCATCTTGGACTGTCTGTCTTGATTTGTAAGCCTTCTGAATAGATCCTTTTTGTTATTTCTGTAAATGCTGCCTTTTGAAAGAACCCAAACTAATATGTGAGGATCAAACCCAGGATGTTTTGTAATGAGCTACATTCTCAGTCCATTTTATTTTTGATTTTAAAACAGTTTTGCTAAGTCCCTAGGTTGCCCAGGTTGGGTTCAAACTTCCAGTCCAGAGTGCTGGGATTACAACCTGTGCTGCCAGCCTGGCTAAGGGTCTCTTCCAGGCTTTTGATTGTGTTAGATTCTGTTACTTCAGAGGGCAGCCAGTAGCACAACTGAAACAGCCTGCTGACCTCCACCTGCTCTCCCGCCCCCCCGCCCCCCACGCAGGTTCTCACGCTGTAGCCCAGGCTGGTCCCAAACTCTCAGTGTAACCCAGTCTGGCCTTGAACTCATGGTAATCCTCCTGACTCAGCCTCATCTTCCAGTGCTGGGATTACAAACGTGTGCTACTGGGCCTGGCTTATATGTTTCTGGGGAATTGGGCTGGCAGCCTTGAGCTTGTTAGGCAAGCTCTTTATCCGCTGTGCTATTCTTCCAGCCCCTCCTCCGCCTGCTCTAAAGCTGGAATGGAATGCCAGGTATCACCCTTGAACAGGTCACTCCACTCTGTGGTCAGCATTCTGTGGAGAATCCCTTAAAGGACAATGATGGGTGGTGAATAAGGTCTTGTGTCCAAGATGGTTGTTATAATGATGGACATTGCTGCTTTTAGTATAAAACCCTTAGTGCTTGTGGTTAAGTATTACAAGAGAGCAGAGTCTCTCCTTGGAGGTGACCTTGTCATTCTTTTCTTCTCCCTAATCTTTTAGTCCTTTTAGATAAGTGACAAGGCCCAAGGGGCCTCAGTCACAACTGCAAGAGAAGGTGAGGTTCTTGGGTCCTGCACAGAGGTGTTGCCTTCCACTCCTCCTTGCTTTTCAGAGCTGGTGTGAGAAACCAGCGCCTGCATCCCCAGCCCATTTTTTTTGGTTTTGAGTGTGTGACAGGGCCTTGCTGAGTTGCCCAGGCCAGGCTTGAAATGGACACTCTTCCTGCCTCAGCCTCCTAGAGTGCTGGGATTACAGGCTTACCGAGGTCAGCTTCCCTCCACTGACACTCAGTCGTTGCCACTGGCCTTTTAGTGCCTTTACCAGATTACCTATCTTTATCCAAGAGAGTTGTCTACCGCACCTCCAAGCAGATTCTGCTCGAGATGGCCTTCTGCTGCTCGGTGGCCTGGTCAGCCTGTTTGAACCCTTCATTGTGGCTTTTCCTGACTGAGATTCTAGCAGTGAGAACTCTCTCTTGATTTAAAAGTGTTGTCTGCTGGGCCTTGTGATGGTACACACCTTTTTCTCATAGTGAAAAAAAAAGAGAAAAAGAAAGCAGTGCATACCAACTGTATCAGTTTGGGTTCCTTCCAAAAGACAGAATTTACAGATCTTAGCACAAAAGGGTCTATTAGGAAGGCTTACAAGTCCAATGATAGACGTGGCCCAAGATGGCTGCTCAGCCAAGCAGTAGATCTCCCATCCGGGACTGCAGAATAGCTGGTGAGGTGAGAGTCTGCTGTAGATCTCAGGTGAAGATCGGTGGCGACTGAAGGGCAGCAGCAGACAGACAGGCACAAGCTGAGACTGGAGTGAATCTGTGCTGAGGATTTGCGGTCTCCGATCTTCAAATCGCGAAGGTGAGAGCTTTCCCAGCAGGAGAGCTGTAACAATCTTCCTTCTTCCTCCCTTTTATACCATTCGCGTTCCAGTTGGCCCTCCCACATCTGGGTGGGTGCTCTTCTCTCATTGGCCAGCCCACAAATGACTCACTGTAATCCCGACAAGTTCTTGAGCCCCAGTCTACGGTGGTTGACAAATGGTAATCCTAACAGAGATGTGGGTCCTAATTCCATCACGTTGACATAATCCAGTCAACGGACACACGAACCATCGCTTTTTAGGCCCTGTGCTTTCCTAGGGCTTAAAAAGGCAGACTGCACTTGGAGCAAGTCAGGATGAAGGGCTCATGCTCTGAAGAAGCCGCTTGACTCCTGAAATTGCCTTTTCTTTTCTTTTTTCCTTTTTCTTTTCTCTCTTTCTTCCTCTTGTCTATACAGTCCATGCTGGTCCTGAACTCGCTGTGTAGCCCAGGATGATCTAGAACTCACGGCAATCCTCCTGCCTCAGCCTCCCAGAATGCTGGAATCATGGGCGTACACCCAGGTAATTTTTATGTGGTGCTGGGGGATCAAACCCAAGGCCTGTACACGTGCTAGGCAAGCGCTTTAACCTCTGAGGTAGGCCCCCGATCCTGGGGCTCAGTTTTGTCTGCTATAAAAGATGAGTAGGTGGGCTGAAGGAATGGGACAGTGGTTAGAGCTCTAGCCTAGCCAGCTCAAGGCCCTGAGTTTGATTCCCCAACACCATATAAGTCAGGTGTGGTGTTACGTGCCTGAAATTCCAGCATTTAGGAGGCGGAGGCAGGAAATTGCCGTCAATTTGAGGCCAGCCTGGGCTACAGAGTTCAAGACCTGCCTGGACTACAGAGTGAGACCCTGTCCAAAAAAAAAAAAAAAAAAAAAAATCCAGAACCAGTAGCACAGACCTATAATTCCAGCACTTGGGGAAGCAAGGCAGGGGAATCACAAGTTCAAGCCCAGCCTGGGCAATTTAGAAACTCAGTGAGTCCCTGTCTCAAACAATGTAAAGGGGCCAGGGATATATTTCAGAGTGGAGGCCCTGTGTTCAAATCCTCAGTACTGATAAAATAAGAAAAGGTAGGCTATAATCCCAGCACTGGGATGATAAGGTAGGAGGATTGCAAGTTTAAACCCACCCGGGCAACTTAGTAAGAGTCTGTCTCAAAGAACAAAATAAAAAAGGGGCTGTGGATATACCTCAGTGTGTGAAAGTCCTGGGTTCAATCTCTAGTACTGGAAAAATAAAAGATAGGAAGTGGTACCTTTGTAGAATACAGTGATCTGTCTTCGTCTGTGAGACCACCATGCATGTGGTATTTCTGGGACGGTGACTGTCAGGGTTACAGGCTGAACACACACTGAAAGGCACACTGAAGTGCGCTGCCATGTTCCTTCTGACTCCTGGCTGGGCATACGTGTGTCCGTATGTACACTTGCTGGATGACCTAGGCTAGTCAGGTCCTGGTCCTGGCAGGGTTGCTAATTTGACATGTGGACTATGGGTCTCTCTTTGCTTATGTGTGAAACAAAGATACCGGCCTGGTAAGTCCTGGTGCACCCTGCATGCCTTCCCCGCGTGCCCAGAGCATTCAGCTGTCGAGAAATACTGTGACCACAATGCCCAGCTCCCCCGAGCCATAGTGCAGAAAGGTGTGCAGCTTTTCATACCCTGACATCCACACCTGGGTTATGCTACCAGTCCTGGCCTTCCAAAAGGGCCACTGTGCTGTCCTGCCAGCTGAAGGGCCCTCAGCCAGCTGGTCTATCCCGGTCCTGTTTCTCTTTGCAGCAGGTCAGCTTGGTCCAACCTGAGCTATACCGAGCCTTACCTTTGCCCCTGACAGGTGTCTGACAGCACAAAGCCTTCTCCCGTTTCATACTGTGACTGTGGGAGCCTTTAAAAACTGCTCCAGAGAGAGCAAGGCGACAGTCGCCCGAGTGGCAGAGAGTGGCAGAGTAGGCTTACATACAGGAATGTAGCGAGCCGAAGAGAGATGGCCCCGGACAGCCTGGCTCAGAGAGCAAGAGCGCAGATAGCCTCTCAAGCGCTTCAACCTCAAGTCAGACGACGGCTGAGCCGAGCCGTTCATGAATGGCTGAAGGTTGCAGGTGACAGATAAGGTCACGTGGCATGTGGGCTGAAGCACTGGCAGGCCAAGTCCCTCCCCCGTGGCCTGATGGGGCACACCACCAGCCTCCTTTCTGAAAGGTGACACTCCAGGCTGCCGTGATCACCCTGTGGGCGCCTGTCAGACAGGAGAATGGAGCTGGTGGCCATGTCCCCAGTGAGGACGGTAAGCGGCAGTAAGTGCTCAGGAGTTAATCTGGGTGGGAGGGGAGTCTGAGATGGAGGGGATTGTTTGAACACTGGCATGCTGCCCCCTCTGTCCCTTAGAAGCCTCCCCAGTGTGGGTGTGTGCCTTGGAGAGGGGAGTGGAGAGCAAGGCCTGATCCCCTGTCCCCTTGGCTGCCTGCTTGGCTGCTGGCCAGCACTTGTTGGAACCGAGCGCTTTCTTGAGCTCATGGTGAGATTTGATTGCTCTGGCCGGGACATCTGTGCTCGAGCCCCACTGGCAAGAAGTAGAAACGGGGCTGTGGGGACAGTTGAGGGGAAGGGCACTTACCAGCCACTGGGAGGTCCCAGGTCTGATCTTTAGGGTAAAAAAAAAAAGCTTTGGCTGGTGTTCAGTTTTCAGGCCAGCTGGGTTATTTCATTGAAGGTTAACAGCTTGTCATGGGGAGGGCCACTAGGGTGGGCACCCCTTGCCTTTGCTGTGTGTGCGCTTACTCCAGCAGGCTGCCCACCTCTGTTACTGTTTATGTGTTGATTTGTGGCTTCAATTATATATTTATTTTTGGTGGTGCTAGGTATTGAACACAGGGCCTATGCACTGAGCTATACTTCCAGGTCTTCTTGTTTCTCTTAAGAGGAAATCGCGGAGTGTGGTGGTTTGGATCTGGATTGTCCCCCCAAGAGCCCCCGGTTCCTATGGAGACTGTGTAGGGTTGGGAGGTAGGGCCTGGCTGGAAGGGGCGGGTGCATGAGCTTGACCTGGAGGGGCGCAATCTGGTTCCTCTCTTCCAGTCTCTCTCTTTGTACCCCCACCTTGTGAGGATCTCTGCCGGATCTTGGCCTCTGGAGCTCTGGCTCTGGCCCTGCCCCTGCTCCAGCCCTGCCATGCGCTTCCGCCATTTTCCTGCCACTCACCTGTGAATGGACCGAGACTTTCTGAAACTGTGCTACAATAACTATTTCCTCCCTAAGCTGTAGATGTCGGGTATTGAGTCATAGTGACGAGAAAGTAACTAAGACACTGCATCACTAAGTTGCCCATATTGGGTTTGGATTTTGAGATTTTCCTGCCTCAGCCTCCTGAGTGCTGGGATTACAGGCGTGAGCTACCATACCTGGTTAATTTTCATGCAGTGCTGCAGGATCAAACCTGGGGCCTTGCACATGCCAGGCAAGCACTCTTACCACTGAGACACACTCCTAGGCCCCTGCTGTCTCTTAAAGGTAGACAGTCAGATGTCTGTCTGATTTCAGGATTGTGTGTCAGTTCATATTATAATATCCTTGCCTTACGGAGTTCATTAATATCACTTTTCTGTGTCCAGGCAGTAGGAGAGGTACAGAAGATGGGTCAAGGGTTTGAGCCGAAAGTTGCTGAGTTTCTGTGAGCCACAGTTTACCAGATATAAAATGGAAATGAAATAATGACATTAACAATAACAATACTCATGAAGTTGCTTGGGGATGAGAGGTGGTGGCCATGGGAAGTCTCAGAAGCTTAAAGTCAGTCAACAAACTCAAAAGCTGCCTGCAAGTGTGTAAGTGCTGCCATGGGTGTATAGACGTTATACAGAGATCAAGTAGGAGGCCGGTAAATGTTTGGGCAAGAATTGCACCAGTTCCCCTGGAGAGCCAATCAGATTAGGCAAGTTTTGCACTGTGCAAACTCCCGTGGCTACTTTCTCAAGATATCCTGGCTGGTTGGAAGAATAGATGGTTGGTTGGGACGTTGGAGAGAAGGGTGCTGCTGTGTTTTACACGTGGTTTGAGTGGGTTCCCAAAGGTTCACACTTGACCACTAGTGTGGCAGTGTTGAGAAATGGCGGTGCCTTTAAAGGGCGGGGCCTAGAGCAAAGCCTTGAGGTCCTGGAGGCGGGCCTTTGGAAAGGGCCTATGGAGGCCTCTCAGCAAGCTGATTTGTAGGGGATGAATTATTATAAAAAGAGCTTCTTATCTTGCTAGGTGACTTGTGCCTCTTGCGTGTGCTTCCAATATGATGCCAACTGCCACACTGTGGTAGGACTGGTAGGTCCTCACCTGAGCCAGGCAGAGACTGGTACCATGTTATTGGACCTCTGGAACCTCAAGCTAAATAAACCTCTTTTCTTTATAAAGTACCCAGCACCTTGAATGTTATTGTAGCAACATAGGAGGACAGGTGGAGCTTGGAGAGGAGGGGTGAAGGAATGGGCAGGCAGTCAGAGACATCTTGGAGCCTAAGTTTTGTTGTGTCTAGGGTAGAGGAAAGCCGGGCATATCCATTATATCCCCTTGCTGGGTTTTATTTCTCATTATTTGAGATGTACACATTTATACTTTGTTTCAAATTGGCCACATCTGTATGAGAGAGTCTCTGGGACACCCAGCCCTGGTGTTTCTGATGTAGTTCTAGGAATGAGATCCTGAAATCAGAATTCCAGTTGGGATGAAGCCACAGGTCAGTCTCCGTGTGTGCATGTGTGGTTCATTCATTTATCACAGTTCCTGAGGCCCTTACTGTGCTCTGAGCTGGGCAGAAGGATCCAGAAAGGGCTGTCCCCACCTTGGGAGTCAGGGATGAGAGTGACACGAGCCCCCATTTCCTCATGGTGTTGTGTTACGAACGTGGAAGTCTGTGCCCACTGGCTAATGTGGCGGCCAGGGTGGGCAGAGTGGAGTGGCCTGAGGAGTCTGCTGGGCACAGCAGAGGAGAGTGGTCACTCTGCAGAAGCCAGGGATAGAATGATCTCTCACATCCTCCTCCTGGAAAGAATGTAGGACTTGAACCTGTTTAGCCCCTGGAGACACCAGGTCAGTGATTGCAACATTTTTGGCAATGCCATTTGCCAATTACCAATTTCACAATATCACCCGAGGACCTGGGTGAGCTAGCACGTGGAGGCCCTCTGACTTTTCTTGCTGGTTTTTTTCGTTTCTTCATTTGAGACAGGGTCTCACCCTGTAGCCCAGGCTGGTCCTGAACTCGCTGTGGAGCCCAGACTGGCCTTGCACTCACAGCAATCCTTCTGTCTCAGCCTCCCGAGTGCTGGGATTACAAACATGCACCACCACGCCCAGATTATGTGGTGCTGGGGGTTTGAACTTGGTACTTGACACTTGATGTAGTGCTTGCTAGACAAGCACTTTAACTGCTGAGCCATTCCTCTAGCCCCTCAACCAAGCAGTTTTGTCCCTCATAAGACATTTGTTAGTGTTGCGAAACATTTTTGGTTGTCACAACTGAGGGAAGAGATGCTACTGGCATTTAATGGACAGAGGCCAGGCATAGAGTTCAACATACTGCCATGCACAGAGTAGACCCACAGCACAGAGAATTACTTACTCCAAATGTCAGTCGTGCCAAAGCTGAGAATGTCCTGGAGTGAGAACAGGTTTGGGCATCAGAAAGAAACCCGTAGTGCTGCTGTCTACTTGGTTTTAAGTCCCTGCTTTTCCATTAATGTGAGTATGCTGGATTTTATAGTGAATTTGTACAGTGTGTGTGTGTGTGTGTGTGTGTGTGTGTGTGTGTGTGTACATGGAGATTGAACTCAGGGACTCCACACAGAGCTATTTCCCCAGTTTTATTTTAAAATTCTGAGACAGGGTCTCACTAAGTCGTAAGCTCAGACTCAGACTTGCAGTCCTTCTGCCTCAGCGTCCCTGAGTGTTGGCATTACAGTTTGTGCCACTTCGCTTGATTCTGTGTTCAGTCTTTTAAGGAACTATCCCAAAGTGGTTTCCATGGTGATTCTACCATTTTAAAAATCCTACCAGCAGTGGACAAGGGTTCTATTTTTTCCCCATTTTACTGAGATATATATATATAAGTGCAGTACATAAAGTTTACATTGACCTTGTATTTTGTGCATATACATATGGTGAAGTTACAAATCTTTACCCTCTCCCTTTTCAACCTTCCCACTCCCTCCTCCTCCCCTTGTTTTCTGACTTCCTTTCCTGTAATTTCCAGTACTTCGGAGCCCACACTGTCCACTTCTGGAGTGCCATGCATTTCTGTAGGTATCTTATTACCTTGTTTTCTCATGGTTTTGTTGCTGAGGCTGTCCATCAGTTAGGGTTGAAACAACTGTGTCTCTACTGGGAAGATACTTTCAGTTATATTATGTCTTTCCTTGGTGTTTCCTTGAGTTTATAATTTAATATTTATGCCTGTTTTTAACCTACTCAGCTATTGAGCTGGGGGATCTTATAAGTGGCAAACCTCCTACTGCTTTTCTGATCTCCGGCACTTTCCAGTGAGGGAAAATCAATTCACAGTGATGTCAGTGCTTCAAAGACAAGTAAAAAGAACAATTGGGTTGAGCCCAGAAATTGTCACTGTGTTGTTATTTGACTAAGTGGTCTCTTCCTTTCTCCTGTGATATGGGCATTCGTTGGCCAGCAGATATGGGAGGTGGGGAGGACTTGACTGGCTGGCAGAGGTTCCCTGTGCAGGTGTTTCTGTGTCTGCTGTTGAGACCCGCCCCCACGCTTCCCATACAGGAGTCTTGCCTGAGGGGCTACCTGCAATGGCCAAGCCCAGAGGTTTCTCTGAATCTGTGTGAACTTGGGTGGGGAGAGCTGAAAGCCCACTGAGTTCTGTGCTAGGAGGAGTCAGTGAGGGGGACCCAACAGTCCGATGGCCTCCAGCCTGTCATATTCACACTTAACCCCTTAGGGAAACCTCTCCAGTCTATCCTGACTTTCCCCAGTGAGTGAGGCTCTCCGGCCTCCTGGCCTACTCTTGTTGCAGTCCAAACCATTCAGGAGGTTGGCAGCCCGTTCTTCCTTCTCCGCAACCTTCTCTTGTGCCAGCTCCTTGTCAGTCACTAGTTGAATGTTCCCAAAGTTCCTGGTATGTGACCCATGTGTGGCCTCTTTCTCCGAAAGCTGGTCAGAATAGGGCTCTTTCTTATTTCAGGAGTTCTGTTGCCAAGAGTGTTCTTGAGAACTTTGCCACGTCCCTTCAGGACGTTGTGTTGAAATTCCATAAGAGAATACCATGTAGATATCAGGTTTATCTGCTTTAGGTTTGTAATCCTGCTTTTGTAATGCTTCTGGCATATAACTGTAGTAAAATGGCTTCATTTACTTACATATTTTTGTAACACTGGTTGTGGAACTCAAGGCGTTGCACCTGCTGGCCAAGGGCTCTAGTACTGAGCTACCTCCCTAGCTGCAAATTTGGTTCTGAAGTTATTGAAATATGTTCATGTCCCATTTTTACAAAACAATATTTCCTTCAGGTAACAATCATCTGCTCATTGAAAGAACAGAGTTAAATATGACAGGAAGAGGCATGGATTAGAAATCGAGTCTCTGCCCAGGGTCATGCTGCTCTGAGTGTGTGGGGTCTTGTCCCGTCTTGGAAGCTTCGCAGAGTCAAACTTGGTTGGTACTTGGATGGGAAAAAACAGAATATCTGAATCCATTCATCCTCACACTGTTAAGCCCCCCTTGTAGACAGACCCTGGAGCAGACCAGTCCCACCTGGTCTTGTTGAATTTCACTCCAGGTGAAAGCAAGCCCGTGTTGGGGGGACTGGAAAGTCAGGTGGGAGCCCTTCCTTCCTCTAGGCATGATGCGGAGGAGGGTGAGGAAGCAGGCATACCCGTATATGGTGAAATGTAGTCATTCCTTCATGTCCTCAGAGGATTGGGTCCAGGAGCTTACCAGGATGCTGGCATTCTTAAGTTAGATGGTGGATTTGCCTATAATCTACATATATCCTCCCTATACTGTAGATCATCCCTAGATTATTTATGATCTCTAATACAATGTGAACATTATATAAACAATGTTATACTCCATTGTTAGGGCAGGAGTGGGGAACCTTTTTATCGGCCATGGGCCATTTGGATATTTATGACATCAATCATGGGCCTAAAAAATTAGCTGGCTGCATTACTATGAGAAAACGTCCTATACTTATGAATTTTTTTTTTTGATACAGCATCTTGCTCAATAGCCCTGGCTCATTCTGAACTCACTATGTAACTCAGGCTGGCCTTAAACTCACAGCAGTCCTCCTGCCTCAGCTTCCCATGTGCTAGGATAACAGGCGTACACTCCCACACCCAACTAGCTTTATGTGGTGCTGGGTAGTCAAACCTAGAGCCTTGTGTATGCTAGGCAAATGCTGCAACATGGAGCCATGCTTCCAGCCCCCTGTATGTATTCACCTTCAAGTCCTGCCTGTAGTTGATGTGGCCCAGCTGAACCAAATGATTTCAGCCTGTGGGCCAGATATTTTCTACCTTTGTTGAGGGGGGGAAAATGTCAGTGTGTTTTCAGTAGAGGTGCAATTTTTCCACCAGTTTTGTGTTTTGTTTATGCATGTATGTGGTACTGGTGATTGAAGCCAGGGCCTTTGCACAGAACTACATCTCCAGCACTTATTTTATTTTATTTTATTTTATTTTATTTTATTTTATTTTTGAGACAGGGTCTCACTCTGTATTCCAGGCTGGTCCTATACACTCATTATGTAGCCCAGGCTGGCCTAGAATTTACGACCATCCTCCTGCCTCAGCCTTCCAAGAGCTGGGATTACTGGCATATGCGACCACATCCACTTTATTTAGTGCTGGGAAATCAAACTCAGGGCTTAGTGCTTCTAGGCAAGCACTTTAACCACTGAGCTAGTCCTCCAGCCCTCACATTTTTTTATTTTTGATTGGAGACAAGGTCTTGCTAAGTTGCTCAGTCTGGGTTTGAATGTGTAATCCTCCTGCCTCAGCCTACACCATCTGGCCATGTTGCACTGTATATTCTTAGTCTATTTTTCACTGAATAATAAAATGCCTGAGATTGGTTTATTATTATTATTATTATTATTATTATTTTTTGTCTGAGACAGGGTCTTGCCCTGTACTCTAGGCTGGTCCTGGTTACTTTGTAGCCCAGATTAGCCTCAAATTCATGGCAATCCTATGGCCTCAGCCTCCCAAGTGCTGGGATTGCATCTTATGTGGTGCTGAGGAATCGAACCCAGGGCCTCACACTTTCTAGGCAAGTGCCTTAACCACTGAGGTATGGCCCCAGCCCCTGAGATTGAACTGTGCCTGTTGGTACAGGCCTGAAATATGAGCACTCCAGGAGGCTGAGGTAGGAGCATCACAAATTCAAGCCTAGCCTGGACAATTTCGCAACTTAGTGAGACCTTGTCTCAAAATCAAAAACAAAAAATGGTCTGGAGATGTAACTCCTTGAAAAGACCCTAGGCTCAATCTCCAGCACCACAATAAATGAATAAATAAATAAATTAAATAATGGAGGCTTATTTCCCAGAGGTGTAGAGGCGGGGCTGTCCAAGGTCAAAGTCCGCTGTCTAGCATGGCCCTCTTTGTGTGTTATCCCATGGGAGAGGGCAGAAGGCCAGAGCACCTGCAGGAGGGCAGACGGAGCCTGCACTTGTATTGTAAAGATCCACTCTGTAGCCAGGCCCGGTGGCCTAGCACTTTGGGAAGCTGAGACAGGAGGATCCCCAGTTCAGGCTCAGACTGGGCAAATTGGCAGTTCAGCAGCACACTATCTCTAAATCAAAAGACTAAAAATAGCTGGGGATATAGTTTAAAAAATAGGCTGGGGGTAGTGTGAAGATTCTGGGCTCGATTCTCAGTCACAGTCTCTCTCTCTCTCTCTCTCTCTCTCTCTCTCTCTCTCTCTCTCTCTCTCTCTCTCTCTCTCGACGACAGTTCCTCTCCCGTGGTAACAAGATTAACCTCTTCCCTCATGGCCTGATCGTTCTTAAAGGTCCCACCTGTTGGCACTCACATTAGAAATTAAGTTCCGAAGTCGCGAACTGTTAATGTTGGGAACACATTCAAACCACAGCATCTACTGAAGGAGAGGCAGAAAGCTGAGGTCATAATAAGCATGCCTAGAGCCCAGGAGCACAGAGGAGGACCCCATCTTTACTCTTTCTCTAGAACTTAGGACCCCAACTGCCTCTTGCTCCCCTAGCTTCTTTAGGAAAGAAAGAACTCAGTTAGATAAACTAAACTATCTCTTCTTCTCTTTACAGGTTTTCTGAATGGTCTTTCTTCTTTTTCTGTCTTGTCTAATTTTCTCCTGGTTGACTTGGTTCAAAATCTGGAGGAAAATGACAGACGCCAAGCCAGTGACCAAGAGTAACCCGGAAGTGAGCTTCGTGCCGGGCTCGGAAGCCTTCCCAGTCTCAGACAGCTCTGAGGAAACGCTGCAGAAACATGGTAGTGGTAACTGCCCACCAGAGAGGCCTAACCAGGCCAAGCCAGCCTCCTATAAGGCCCCCAGAGGGGCTTCTCAGCGGAGAAACTCCCTCCCACCCTCCCACCAGAAGCCTCCAAGAAATCCTACTTCTTCCAGTGACCCGTGGCCTTCCTCAGAATGCCACGACAATGGGGCAGGGACCCAAGGCCCAGAGGTCCCAGATACCAACTGTGCGTCCTCTCCAGCCAGGCCCCAGGGCCAGGGAGCCACATCGCCCTTCAGAGAAGACAAGAAGCAGACACACATCAAGAGGCAGCTGATGACCAACTTCATCCTGGGCTCCTTCGATGACAACTCCTCTGATGAGGAGCCCGGTGCTACCTTGTTTCAAGAATTTTCCCGCAAGGCCAGCCTGGGCACCCTGTCCCTGGAGGCCGCTCTGACTGCAAGTGAGCCTGATGCCCATGCCCCTACTATAAGGTAACGTGCCCTTCATCCTCACAACGTGAGGGTGCCCAGTGGGGTGGGGCATCTGCCCATCCTGGTCTCTTGCTCCTCTGTCCAGCGTGGTCCCTCTTTGCTTTCTTTCTTATTTGGTGTTTGTGTTGACATTATACTTGGGATGGATCCTGGGGGCCTTCACACTGAGCTATACTCTGAGCCCAGTTTTTTATTTTTATTTTTTTTAATTTATTTTTTTTTGAGTCACAGCCTTGCTCTGGAGTCCAGACTGGTCCTGAAATCACTATTTAGCCCAGGCTGGACCTAACTCATAGCAATTCTCTTGCCTCAGTCTCCCGAGTGCTGGGATTACAGTCATGCACACCATGCCCACTTAATGCGATGCTGGGGAATTGAACTCAGGGCTTTGAGCTTGCTAGGTGAGCACTTGAACACTGAGCTATTCCTCCAGCTCCTCAATCCAGTCTTCTAGTTTTTATTTTGAGACAGTGTCTTACTAAGTTGCTAAATTGCTTAGGCTGTGCTCAAACTTGCAATCTTCCCGCCTCAGACTCCCAGTGCTGGGATTACATGCCACTGGACCTCGTGTTCTCATTTTTTGTAATTCATTGAGTGCCTACTGTGTATGCAGGACCTCATGCCAGGAAACTGGCTTTCTAAGAGAGCTCAGCCCAGCTAGGTAAGGTGACTGTATTAGTTTGGGTTCCTTTCAAAGGACAGAATTTACAGATCTTAGTACAGAAAGGTCTATTAGGAAGGCTTACAAGCCCAATGATAGAGGTGGTCCAAGATGGCTGCTCCGCCAAGCAGTAGATCTCTCGTCTGGGACCGCAGAACAGCTGGTGAGGTGAGCGTCTGCTGTAGATCTCAGGTGAAGATTGGCGACTGAGGGGCAACAACAGGCAGACAGGCACAAGTCGAGACTGGAGTGAATCTGTGCTGACGATCTGCAGCATCTGTAGACAATCGCGGAGAGCTTCCCCAGAGGAAGAGCCGTAACAATTGTCCCTCTTCCTCCCTTTTATTCCACTGGAGTTCCAGTTGGCCCTCCCACATCTGAGTGGGTGTTCTCCCATTGGTCAGACCACAGATGACTCACACTCTAATCCAGACCAGTTCTTGATCCCCAGTCTAGGATGGTTGACAAATCCTAATCCTAATGGAGGTGTTGGTCCTAATTCCATCAAGTTGACATAATCCCATCAATGGACACAACCCACCCCTTGTCAATTTGACAATCAGACACACCTCCCTGAACCATACTTCTTTTCCAAGTACAGTAGCCAAGGTAGTAATTATGCCTAACATAGCACAACTGCACTGTGTACAAACGGGAACGCAATGAGTTCCTCCCCACAATAGAGAACAAAGTTCCTCTTTGTAGAATACCTATTTTCTTGACATCCAATTACTTAACATTAGAGTGTAACTTAACAAATTCCCTAATAACATTTTATACATACATACATACATACATACGTACATACATACATGTACAAGCATATAAAAAAATCAGATTACAGTCCTTGTTTCAGCAACTGGTCATGTGGTCGTAGCTGGTATTTATGACTACCTTCTGCTACCCATTCTGTATTTCCTTGACCGTCAGAAAGTACCTCAGCAGGTCTTGGTTCTTTCCCTGGCGGGGTGACCCATACCTTCATTCCTGAAGGTTCTGAGCGATTTGTTATCTTCTGTAGATTGGGTTGTGTCAATTTCCCATTGACTTTAATAACAGGACATGGTAAAACCAGGAGACGCCCTAAAGGATCTCCTGCAGTCCAAACATAATCTTCCTTGCCTCCATTATGAAGTATCAATCCAAATTCCCCTTGATAGTCTGGATCAGTCACCCCTGCTAACACTGTAACTCCCTTTTTGGCTTGCTGGCTCCCTGGTACAAGGAGGCCAAAGTGACCAGGGGGAAGTCTCAGCTTCCGGTTTAGTGGAATTTTTGCCATGCCTCCTGGTACTAGCCTTCCCCCTTCTGGACCTAAGACTTTTAGACCAGCAGAGCATGAGGTTGCAGAGACAGGAAGCAGAAATTTTGTAAATGGATTACTGGGGGTGATGGTGAATGGTACCATCCCTGTCTCCACCCCTTGTTCCTGGACCCGTGAATCCTGGCTGTGGAAGAAACAGTACCATATACTGGTCGCTGATTCAGAGCATATACAGCTTTCTGAAGAACCTTGCCCCAACCCTGCAAGGTATTACCACCTAGCTGACGCTGTAATCGTGTCTTCAAAAGGCCATTCCATTGTTCTGTCAGTCCAGCTGCTTCTGGATGATGGGGAACATGGTAAGACCAGTGAATTCCATTGGCTTGAGGCCACTGCCATTGCTGTGCGGGATACCATGCAATGGATGAAGCATTCTGTAAGTCCACGGATGGTAGTTTTGGCAGAAGCATTACTTGCAGGAAAGGCAAATCCATAACCTGAGTAAGTATCCCAGTAAGGACAAAATGCTGTCCTTTCCATGGTGGAAGTGGCCCAATATAATCACCTTCCCACCAGGTTGCGGCTGATCACCCCGAGGAATGGTGCCATATTGGGGACTCAGTGTTGGTCTCTGCAGTTGGCAGAGTGGGCATTCAGCAGTAGCCGTAGCCAGGTCAGCCTTGGTAAGGGAAAGTCCATGCTGTTGAGCCCATGCCTAACCTCCACCCCTGCCACCATGGCCTCTCTGTTCATGGGCCCATTGGGCAATAATAACAGGGGTAGCTGAGGAAAGAGGTTGACTACTCTCGACCGAACTTGATTGTTAAAGTCATCTTCTGCTGACACTACTTTTTGGTGAGCATCTACATGGGACACAAATATCTTTACATCTTCTGCCCACGTGGAAAATTCTATCCACATACCTCATCCCCAAATACCTTTCTCACCCATCTTCCAGTTGCATTCCTTCCATGTCCCAGACCAGCCAGCCAGATCATTTGCTACAGCCCATGAATCAGTATTTATTCGTACATCTGGCTATTTGTTCTTCCAAGAAAAATGCATGACCACATGTACTGCTTGAAGTTCTGCTCATTGTGAAGATTTTCCTTCACCACTGTCCTTCAGGGATGTCCCAGAGAGGGGCTGCAGTGCTGCAGCTGTCCACTTGCGAGTGGTGCCTGCATAACGTGCAGAACCATCTGTAAACCAGGCCCCGCTCTTCTCTTCCTCTGTCAGCTGATCACAGGGTACACGCCATGGAGCACGGGTGCATGCTGGGGGACAGAGGGCAGTATAGCAGGAGTAGGCACCACGGGCATTTGAGCCACTTCTTCATGCAATTTACTTGTGCCTTCTGGACCTGCTCGGGCCAGTCACGTATATATCACTTCCATTTAATGATGGACTGTTGCTGCGCACATCCATCTTTATGACTTGAAGGGTCAGACAGCACCGAGTTCATTATGGGCAGCTCAGGTCTCATGGTAACTTGGTGTCCCATGGTCAAACGTTCAGTTTCCACCAATGCCTTGTAGCAGGCCAGAAGCTGTTTCTTAAAGGGAGAGTAGTTATCTGCAGATGATGGCAGGGCCTTGCTCCAAAATCCCAAGGGTCTCCACTGTGATTCACCTATGGGGGACCCTGCCAGAGGCTCCACACAGCATCCCTGTCTGCCACTGACACCTCGAGCACCATGCAGTCTGCTGGGTCGTGTGGCCCAAGTGGCAGAGCAGCCTGAACAGCAGCCTGGACCTGCTGCAGAGCCTTCTCCTGTTCTAGGCCCCACTCAAAAGTAGCAGCTTTTTGCGTTACTTGGTAGATTGGTCAGAGTAACACAGCCAAATGGGGAATATGCTGCCTCCAAAATCCAAATAGGCCTATGAGGCGTTGTGCCTCTCTTTTGGATGTAGGAGGTGCCAGATGTAATAATTTGTCCTTCACCTTAGAAGGAATATCTGTGCATGCCCCACACCACTGTACTCCTAAGAATTTTACTGAGGTTGAGGGCCCTTAAATTTTGGTGGGATTTATTTCCCAGCCTCTGACACACAAATGATTCACCAACAAGTCTAGAGTGGGTGCCACCTCTTGCTCACTGGGCCCAGTTAGCATAATATCGTCAATATAGTGGACCACTGTTATACCCTGTGGAAAGGCAAGACGATCCAGATCCCTGGGACTATGTTGTGACACAAGGCCGGAGAGCTGATATGCCCTTGAGGAAGCACAGTAAGGTATACTGTTGACCTTGCCAGCTAAAAGTGAATTGCTTCTGATGGTCTTTATGGGTGGGTATGGAGAAGAATGTATTAGCCAAATCAATAGCTGCATACCAGGTACCAGGAAACGCATTAATCTGTTCAAGTAAGGAGTCCACATCTGGTACAGCAGCTACAATTGGTGTCACCACCTGATTAAGTTTATGATAATCTGCTATCATCCTCCAAGATCTGTCCGTTTTCTGCATTGGCCATATAGGGGAATTGAATGGGGATGTGGTGGGAACTACCACCTCTGCATCCTTCAAGTCCGTGATGGTGGCACTAATCTCTGCAGTCTCTCCAGGGATACAATATTGTTTCTGTTTTACTCTTTCCCTTGGTAAAGGCAATTCCAATGGCTTCTGTTTGGCCTTTCCTATTATAATGGCCCTCACACCACAGGTTAGGGAACCAATGTGGGGATTCTGCCAAGTACTAAGGATATCTATCCCAATTATACATTCTGGAACTGGAGATATGACTACAGGATGAACTCGGGGACCTATAGGGCCCAACGTGAGTCGGACCTTAGCTAATACTGCATTGAACACCTACCCTCCATAGGCTCCTACTTTAACTGGAGGTCCACGATGACATCTTGGATTCCCTGTAATTAGTGTTAACTCAGAACCAGTATCTAGTCATCCCCGAAATGTCTGATCATTTCCCCTTCCCCAATGCACAGTTACTCTGGTGAAGGGCCACAGGTCCCTTTGGGGAAGGATAGGAAAAATCTTGACATTATAACTCTTTGATAGTGCATCAGGGTCCTTCCTCAAGGGGCCCCAGCCTCCCCTTCATTCAAGGTCTGTAAAGTGGCTCAAGTCTGGAAATTGATTGAGGGAACGTGCTTCTCTGTTGCTACTATTTGAGGCAGCTGTTTGCTCAGTTGTCCTAGAATTCTTTCGTCAATATAAATTTAACAGAAATTAGTAGGTTTTCCATCTATTTCACTTCTTGGTACAACATGACTGATGAGCCAATGCCATAGGTCCACATGCGTCAGCCTATTCTGGTCACTGCTTTTCCTCTGCTGTGCGTTATGATAAATACGTCCACCCTGCCTTTGGCGGTTAACTGCTGCTACTTGGCCCCTGCCCTAGATGCAGTAAAACCCATGCCACTTAGTTGTGGTAGTTGTGTGGCTGCCATTCCCACTCTAAGGTCTGGTGTACAGAGAACAGCAAAAATGGGGCATTTCAAAGGTGCTGGTGCTCCCCTCATCAAACGGTTTCTTAAAGACAGTGAAGGGAACCTGGTCTGGGCCCTCCCAATCTGAATGAGTTGAATTCATCTGGCAGATCCACTCCAGCATTCCCATTTCCCTAAGCCTTTGAATACCCTCAACAGTGAACCAAGGAACATCAGGTATTTCCAGCTCACTCACAGCAGGCCATCTTTTAAACCATATTTCTGCCAACCAACCAGATAAACTATTAGTACCTTTTCTAGCTTCGCGAGCTATAACATTAAATCCTGAATCCCTTCTCACTGGATCCATGTCAAGAAATTCAGTCTGATCCAGGTGTATATTCCATCCACCATTGTCCCGCACCCTTAGAATCCACTCCCATGCTTGTTCCCCAGACCTCTGCTTATGAGAATTGGAAAATTCAAGAAGTTGCTTGGATGTGTATTGCACCACCTCACGGGTGGTACTGTAGACCTCGCCCTTAGGGGCTTTCTGAGACTTAACCCTGTTTATTGGCCTAGAAGAAAAGACAGGTGGGTCCTCAGGCAGGTCCTGAAGGGCACCAGCATGGCCCTGCCTAGACATCCTGTCAGGGAGCTTCCTGGCTGTCTCCACAGGCCACACAGGATTATTAGCTTCCTCATTAAGGGGTGGGGAGGCCTCTGCTGCTGAAGGTGGGGCTGCTGCAGGTGGGGGAATTTCTTCTTCTGGCAAAGCACCTTGTTCAGGATCTATGAATTCCTCACTCTCTCCCTGCTCTTCCCACACATCTCCATCCCAGTCGGTGGGGCCCAACTCTTTCCCAGTTAGTGCCCTCACTTCAAATTCAAATACCCTTCTAGGCTGTGAATTGACCTAGCGCTGTAGTTCAGCCAATCTGATTAAGAGTGTGCAGGCTTCATTTTCAGCAGCCTCAGCCCTATGGCTAAAGGAGAGAAGATTTTTCTCCAGAACATGCTTGGATGCTCTCAAGGAGTCTATGCATGTCAGGTGTCAGAAGTCTGCATCTCTGAGCTCCTTGTTCTCCATCAGTTTGTCCAAAGATGTGAAGAGTAGCCAGCCAGCATCATCATATTTTCCGCTTTTCCAGAAATTCTCAAATATATTATATATAGAATCACCAGATGCATCACTCCTCACAATTGGGGAGTCAGGACAATCAAAAGGATCTACTTCCTGTATAATTTCAAACAGTTCACGGCATGGGCCATCAGTTTTCCCTTCATTATTAGAAGGAGAAGCTGCAGCAACTTTAGGTCGTATAAAACTAGGTAACCAAGCCCAGGACATTGTTGTCATTCTGTCTCTTGAGAACCTCTCCTGGTACCAAAGTTCTGTATTAGTTTGGGTTCCTTTCAAAAGACAGAATTTACAGATCTTAGTACAAAAAGGTCGATTAGGGAGGCTTACAAGCCCAATAATAGAGGTGGTCCAAGATGGCTGCTCAGCCAAGCAGTAGATCTCCCATCCGGGACTGCAGAACAGCCAGTGAGGTGAGCGTCTGCTGTAGATCTTGGGTGAAGATTGGCGACTGAAGGGCAACAACAGGCAGACAGGCACAAGTCGAGACTGGAGTGAATCTGTGCTGATGATCTGCAGCATCCGTAGACAATCACGAAGGCTAGAGATTTCCCAGAGGAAGAAGCTGTAACAATCTTCCTTCTTCCTCCCTTTTATACCATTGGAGTTCCAGTTGGCCCTCCCACATCTGGGTGGGTGCTCTTCTCTCATTGGGCAGCCCACAAATAACTCACACTCTAATCCTCACTAGTTCTTGAGCCCCAGTCTAGGGTGGCTGACAAATCCTAATCCTAACGGAGGTGTGGGTCCTAATTCTGTCAAGTTGACATAATCTCATCAACGGACACAGTGACCTTGCTTGTTACTAGTTACAATTTAAGCCAGAGAGCCACAGGAGGGAGAGAGACAGTTCTCCCTGCCTCCTTAAAAAAAAAATCATGCATTCACTCACTCATTTATTCAGCAGATAATGAACAATTTAAAAACCAGCCTTTGAACTAAAAAGAAAGGAAAAAAAATGGAAAGAAAACCAGCCTTTCCCCAATGATACCTAAAAAGCAGAAACTCAAGTACTGTAGCTCTCTTCCTGAACTTGATGGCTGAAGATGAGTAGCAGGTGAGCCCCCACCCCATGGGTGCAGGGCAGTTGATGGCTTTGTTCTTTTATTTCCTTATTTGATTACTTACGTGTTCCCTGTTTCCCAGGACTCGGGCTGTATTGACAGGGACTGTCTTCCCCACTGCCTTGCCCAGTCCTGGCTCATGGCAGACTTTGGATGCATATTTGTCGAATGCATGAATGAAGCAGCAGCATGAGCTTTTCACAGACAGAATGCTGCATTCCAGGGGCTCAAAAACTCTTGAATGAATTTGGGAGTGAATGAGTGGATCAGTGAGTGGACGAACATGTGTTTAGCTGTTCTGTAGCAGCAGCAGAACTTTGTTTTCACAACATTTTTCTTGTGTCCATCTTATAGTTAGTTCATACATTAATTCTGGGGTAAAACTTCAATTCTGAATTTTTCTTATCTCTAATGTAATTTTCTGTTGTCTTTAATGTCTGGTAACGCAAGCTCACGGTTCCTTTTTCCCCCACTAAAAAAGGGATGCCTAAAACTATAGACCCAGTACCTTGTGCTGTCTGTTTCATGCTTCCTAATTCCTATTTTTCTTTTTTTCTGATTCTGGGGATGGAACTCAGGCTCTTCACTCTATGTTACATCTCAAACCTGTTATTCGGTTTTTGATTTTGAGCCAGGGCCACACTGAAGTCACTCAGTTGATGTGAGATCCTCCTGCCTCAGCTTCCCAGAGTGCCGGGATTACAGGCTTGCACCCCTGGGCTTGGCTCCACCTCCTCGGCTCTGAGCTTGTCTTAGGTCAGAAGTTAGGACACTCGTCCTGCTCTCGGATTTGGAAGCAGACATTGCAACTTTTGTAGACATGGAGCAACGAGAACTACTGATGTTGCTTACGGCTGGCGTAAGGTGCCCAGGTTCAAAGCTGCTCCTCAGAAAGTGAGCACAGCAGTTAGAGCACTAGCCTAGCCGGCACATGCTGTGCGTTCAGTCCCCAGCAGCATGTAAACCAGGCATGGTGGGACATGACCATAATCCCAGCACTTGGGAGGCTGAGGCAGCAACATCCAGAGCTGCTTCTCACTAGCCTGTCCTGACACCTGACACCTCCCCTTACCCCCCACCCCCGTAGTAACACACTGTGGGGTGTGACCAGGAGGTGGATTGAATGGGTTGGGACAGGTTCATGGTCACTCAGCTGCAGTGCTGGATTTAAAGGTTTGAAACTGAACTGTTTGTGTTATTGGGGATTAAACCCAGAGCTTTTACACTAAGCCGCATCCCTTTGTTAAGTCACTAAGTTGACCAGGCTGGGCTCAAACTTAATGATCCTCCTGCCTCAGCCTCCCAAAGAACTGGAATTCCAGGCGTGTGCCCCTGTGCCTAGCTTGAAACTGAAGCTTATGAATGGGCAGTGAATTTATTTAGAGATTAAACCTGTCCTGAATCATTAGTTGTAGTCCTTCTGTGGAAACCTTTGTGCTTTCTACTGGTAAAATATTGATAAGATACAATGAAATATAGAATGTCACCTTCCTAAAAGAAAGAAAAAATGTCACGTTCCAAAGTGCTTCAGCCCTGGGAATTTAAGTTAAAGAATTGTGGACTGGGTGCGGGGGGGCCTGGAGGAATCGCTCAGCGGCTAGAGTGCTTACCTAGCAAATGCTAAGTCAAGCTCTAAGTACCCGAGTTCGATTCCCCAGCACCACATAAGTCAGGCATGGAGGTGCATGCCTGTAATCCCAGCACTCAGGAGGCTGAGACAGGAGGATTTCTGTGAGTCCAAGGCCAGCCTGGGCTACATAGTGAGTTCAGGACCAGCCTAGGCTACAGAGTAAGACCCTGTCTCAAAAAAAAAAAAAATAAAAAGAATTATGGACTGAGTCCAGTAGGCTTAGAGTAATCCCTAGCACAGAGTTACATAGTAGCACTGTTAATACTTGGGCTTAGTAAATTGATGAATAGGTGTGTGTGTGTGTGTGTGTGTGTGTGTGTGTGTGTGTGTGTGGAGAGAAAAAGAGAGGGGCAGTAAGGAGTGTCTCCATATAGTGAGGGATTATTGTCTTTATTTAGTACAATTGTGAAAGACCTAATTTTTTTCAGCAGTTTCTTTTCTATGTAGTATTTTTACAACATACGTTAACATTGCTTGGTAATAAAACAGTATAAAAAATACTGGAGAAGGCTGGGCATCATGGTTCATGCCTATAATACCAGCTACTTGGGAGGCTGAGGCAGGAGGATTATAAATTTGAGTCTTGCCTGGGAAACTTAATTTTTGACTGTCTCAAAAATTTTTCTTTTCTTTTCTTTTCTTTTTTTAGAGAGGGTCTCACTTTGTAGTCCACGCTAGTCCTGAACTCTATGTAGCCCAAACTAGCCTCAAATTCATGGTAATCCTCCTGCCTCAATCTCCAACCAAGTGCTAGGATTTCAGGTATGTGCCACCATATCCAGCGTATGTGATGCTGGGGGATTGAACACAGGGCCTTGTGCCTGATAGGCAAATGCTTCCAGTGCTGAGTTACATCCTAAGCTCTGTCTCAAGATTTAAAAATAAAATAAGACTTTGAAGACAAAGTTGATGAAATAATGCCATAATTAGACATGATACTGAAACAAGAAGTGAACAGGGTAGCTGGGTACAACAGATGCTGGATGACTCAAAGAAAACCAATTGGAATTGTGAGTATGAGTGTGAGAAAAAGAGCAGAAGGCAGCACAAGAGGTATGAAGAATTTATTTGCTGAAATCATGACAGAAAATTTCCAGAAACTAGGAAAAGAAAAATATTCAGGTACAAGAAACTTACAGAATACCAAAATATCTTGACCAGAAAAGAACCTCACCATAACGCATTATAATTAAAACCTCAGAAATTCAACACAAAGAGAGAATATTAAAAGCAGTAATAGAAAAATAGACATTATTCTACCAAAGAAAGCCTATCTGAATTACTGCAGATTTCTCAATGCAAACCTTAATGGTCACGAGAACCTGGAGTGAAATCTTTTCCGACTTCAAAAGAAAGCAAGTGTCAACCCAGATTGTTTTTTTCAGCAAAATTATCCCTGAAAATTGAAGAAGTAATAATTTTTCATGACCAAGAAATTTGCAGCCATTAGCCCAGCATTGCAGAAAATACTTGAAGGAATCTTACACAAAAGAGAAAGTATGTTAAGAAAAAAAAGCAAAGAACCAACACTAGAAGAATAGAACAATGACAGGATTCAGTAAAAATCTTACAGTAATTATTCTTAATGTTAATGATCTTACCTCGCCAATCAAAAGACAGACTGGCAGAGAGGATCAAAAAGCAAAACCCAACCATTTGTTGTCTGCAAGAGACACATGTTACCCACAAAGAAGCACACAGGCTGAAAATTAATACTACGTGCTGCTGGAGCCCAGAAACAAGCAGGAATAGCTATAATATTCTCAGACACTGCAGACTTCAAGCCAAATAGATCAAAAGAGACAAAGATGGATACTATAAACTGATAAAAAGGCACAATCCAACAGGAAGTGCTCACAATTATAAACATATATGCACCCAACATATATGTTCCCAATTATATAAAACAGAAAATACTGCACAAGAAACATTAAATAGGCCCCAATACCATAATACTAGGGGACTTCAATACCCCACCCTCCCAAATGGATAGGTCAACGGGACAAAAACATCAAGGAAACATCAGAGCTAAACTACACCATGAAACAAGTGGACTTAACAGATACCTAGAAACTATTCTATCCAACATCAATAGAATGCACCGTTTTCTTAGCTGTACATGGGACTTTTCCAAAAAAAGACTGTAACCTGACCAGAATACATGTTTAAATACGAAAGAATTTTTAAAATTCCCTGCATAGTCTCAAATCATAGTAGAATAAAACTAGAAATCAACAGCAGAAGACACTGCAGAACTATACAAACACATGGAGATCAAATAATACATTATTGAACAAGTGCTGGATCACTGAAGAATCCAGGAAAGAAATCAAAAACTTCCTAAGTCAAATGACAATGGAAGCACATCAACCTGTTGGACACATTGAAAGCAGTACTAAGAGGGAAATTTATAGCTTTTAATGCGTGTATGGAAAAATTGGAGCAATCTCAAACAATCTAATGATATAGTTCAAAGTCCTAGAGAAACAAGAGCAAACCAAATTCAAAATGATAGAAGAAAAGAAAGTATAAGAATCAGAGTGGAGATCAATGAAATTGAAACAATGCAAAAAATGAATCAAAGAGTTAGTTCTTTGAGAGGATAAATAAGATTGGTAAACTTCTAACAAAAAAGGAAGGAAAAATTCCCATCAGTACAATTAGAAATGAAAAAAGATAAAATCACAACTGACACTGTTGAAATCCAGAGGATTATAAGAAACTAATTTGAAAACATATGGCAATAAATTTGAGAACCCAGGAGAAGTGGGTGAATTCCTAGCCACATATGATATACCAAAATTGAATGAAGAAAATATAAAAACCCTGAATAGAGTGATAACTAGAAATGAAGTTGAGGCAGTAATGAAGAGTCTAACAACAAAGAAAAGCCCAGGACCTGATGGATTCACCACAGAATTCTATCAGAACTTCCAGGAAGAGTTAGCACCAATGCTTCTCAAACTCTCCCATGAAATTGAAAAAGAAGGAACATTGCCAAACCTCAATCCCAAAGTCAGATGAAGACCCAACAAAGAAAGAAATTGTAGGCCAATTTCCTCAATGAATGTAGATGCAAAAAATTTTCATAAACTATTTGCAGACTGAATACCATGAATTATTAAAAAGATGACACAACATGAGCAAGTTGGCTTCATCCCAAGAATGCACGGCAGGTTCTACATGCATAAATCAATTAATGTAATAAACCACATTAACCGAAGAAAGGACAAAAATCACATAATCCTCTCTAAATGCAGAAAAAGCCTTTGACAAAATACAACATGCTTTCCTGGTAAAAACTCTGATGAAAATAGACATGGAAGGATCTTACCTGAAGTTGATAAAAGCACTTGATGACAGTCCTTCTGCCAACATCATCCTAAATGAGGAAAAATTGAAAGCATTTACCCTCAAATCAGGAGCAAGAGAAGGGTGTCCACTCTCACCACTTCTGTTCAACATAGTGCTTGAAACCTTAGCTGGAGCAGTCAGACGAGAGTGGAACACACGCAGTAAAGGAAATAGTGCAACCATCCTTATTTGTGGGTGACATGATCCTTTACATAGAGGACCCCAAAAACTCCACCAGAAGTCTCTTAGAACTAATAAATTCAGCCAAGTTACAGGATATGAAAGCAATACACCGAAATCAGTAGCGTTTTTCTACAGCAACAATGAAAACACAGGGAAAGAGATAAGACAAGCAAACCCATTCACAGAAGCCCAAAAAAATTCAATACCTTGGAATCAACTTAAGAAGTAAAGGACTTCTATACTGAAAACTATACTACTCTGAAAAAACAAATTGAAGAAATACTAAAAAATGGGAAGACATCCCCTATTCCTGGACAGGCAGAGCCAACATCGTCAAAATGGCCATACTACCAAAACGGTTACACAGTTTCAATGCAGTCTCAGTCAAAATACCAGTGACATTTTTTTACAGGACTAGAAAAAAATGATCCAAAAATTTAAGCGGAACTAGAAGAGAGCCAGAATAGCCACAACAACCCTAAGTAACAAAATAAAAGTAGGTGGCAGCACAATACTAGATATAAAGTTATATTGCAAAGCAACTGTGATTTAAAAAAAAATATACAGTATTGGCACAAAAGCAGACAGGTGGATTAGAGGAACAGAATGGAGACAACCTGAGCACCTACAGCCATGTGACCTTCGACAGTGGGGCCAAAAACATATGCTGGAAGAAAGAGAGCCTCTTTAACAAATGGTACTAGGAGTGCTGGCTATACACGTGCAGAAGAAGGAACTACACGCATATCTTTTACCATGTACCAAAATCAAATCAAAAGAGATCAAAGACCTAGACTTTATGGAACTTACTGGAAGAAAAAAGAAAAACCCTTGAAGACATAGGCATAGGCAAAGACCTTCTCAAAAAATACCCAAAGCATGTGAGATAACACCAAGAATGAACAAATGGGATTATGTTAAATTAAAAAGCTTCTGCACAGCAAAGGAAACAATCAACATAGTGAAGAGGGAACCAATGGAATGGGAAAAATTTTTGCCAGCTACTCCTCAGACACAGGACTAGTACCTAGAGTATACAAAAGTCTTAAAAATATTAGACTTGCCCAAAAAATAAAAGACCCAGTAAAAATAATGGGCAACTGAAATGAGTAGACAGTCTCATAAGAAGTCTGAATGACCATAAATACATGAAAAATGTTCACCATCTTTAGCCATCAGAGAAATGTAAATCAATACAACACTGAGGGTCCATCTCGTAAGAATCGTTGGTATCAAGAACTCAGAAAATAGTAAGTTTGTTGGGGAAAAAGAACCCATCCTTCATTGTTGGTGGTACTGTGAACTGGTATAACCATTATGGAAAGCAATATGGAAATTCCTCAAAAAACTGAAAACAGATTCCATTTGCTCCATCTCTCCCTATTCTGGGTAAACTTCCCCAAAGAGTTAAAGTCATCATACAATAGTGATATATACATACCCATGTTTATAGCAGCACAACTTACAACAACCAAATCTTGAAAGTAGCCAATATGTCCATCAACAGAGGACTGGATAGAGATGTGGTATGTTTACACAATGGAGTAGTACTCTGACGTAATGAGGATAAATTTGAGTCATTTGTAGGAAAATAGATGCACCATGAGACCGTGATGTTTAGCACAATGAATCAGACCCAGGAGGTTAAATATCATATGATGAATATGAGAAAAGTAAACTATAAAAACGGTAAAGGAGAGATAGAAGAAAGTAAGAACAGAGATTTTGTAGAGAGTGTGGGAGGGTGAAGAGGTGGCACAGGAAAGGGAAGCTGAAATGATGCAGTATGTGATATGTAAATGAAAATACAAAATGTCAAAAGGAAAAATAGGGCTGGGGTACAGCTGAGCTGTAGAGCACCCGGGGCTCAATACCAAGTACCACAAAAAAGGAAAACAATCAGTAGAAAGAGTGGGCCGGTCATCTGGCTTCCTAAGTACGAAGCTGAAGTCAAGAGAGTACCAGGGTTTCCTAGCAGGATCCTCCCAGGCCCATAGCAGCCCCCAAACTCTGCTCCCAGAGTGCTAATGCTTGCCAGAGCTGCGTACGCTTCCCTGGGGCAGGAGGCTCAGGCGCCACACTCTTCCTCCAAATTGCTGTCTTTGCAGCAGAAATTAAGAGGCGGGCATAGGCCATCTGGCTACAGGGGCTGCACTGGTTGCTTTTAAGACAGCAGTCTTCAACCTTCTTGACACTAGGGGCAGGTTTAGTTAAGTGCTGTTCTCCTAAGGATAGGGACTACATGTTATGCAGTAGGGGTTGGAGGACAGCTTTGAAATGGTTGGGAACAAAGCTCTGCCTCCGGTCAGATCAGCAGTGGCGCTAGAACGTGATAGAAGCGTGCTGACAGGAGGCGGGGCTTCACTTGCTGCCCACACCTGTTTGTGGCCTATCTGTCCCAGTTGGCCTGGTCCTTCCAGGGCTGTGGCTCAGCACCAGTTCATGGCCTGGGCCTTGGGGACTCCTGCTATGCTCTGACAGCCTATGGAGAGGAGACCTGGAGATAAGGGAAAGGAGTAGTTGGAAAATGGAGGGAAACTTGTTAATTTTGGGCCATTTGTTCCTTGGTCAGTTGCAGATTACCTGGGTTCTAGGCCAGAGTGAGGGATGTAGGGATGGAGCAGTCAGGAGGAGGAGGAGTTAAGCTTTGTACTATCTGCCCTTGGAGAATCTGTTGCAGCACTGCCGTGTGCCTGGGACTGTGGTTGGCACTCTGGATGCAGGCAGCACCAGCTCTCGGGGAGGCCGGCATGAGCCGGGCGCCCAAGAGCCCACCAGACCAGAGGTTTGCTTCCTTCCTAGGGAGAGCAGGGACTAGTGAAGCCCCTACATGCTGGTGGCCGACAGAGGACAGGCAGGTGCCTCTGCTTCATCATCATGTGACTTGAGACCCAGTGTGTGACACACAGCGCCGCGTAAAATGAGGGGGTAGTGTTGCCTCCCTTGTAGGCCTGTGAACAGGCTTAACTGAGGTACCACAAGCACCACACAGGAAGCAGTACCCACCATGCCATCATGGTCATTGGATCCAAGGCATCATCTCACAGTCCCGTGTTCAGACCTACTTATTAACTTCTCTGAGCTGCAATTTCCTGCTCAATCAAAGCAGGATAATACCATGGCCCACCTCAGCAGGCTGGTGCAATCAGGTGGGAGCAAGTGCCAGGAGTGGGTGGGTCAGCGGTGGCTCAGTTACCCTCACTGGCTTCTCTCCAAACCTTTGTCCGTGGCCTTGGCTATTCCCAAGTCCCAGCTGTGCATATACCTTGAAGGTATAGCAGCTTTTGTCCCTGGAGAAGAAAGAGGGATTGCAGACACAGGCAAGTGTCACCTCATGAAAGGGTGAAGCCCGGAGCGGCACACAGGTGCAGGGTCCTTCTCCCGCTACCACTCACTTCCGTGTTAAGATCACTGAGGTCAGAGCGATGCCTAGGGTTTTAGGAAAGCAAATGAGGCTCTCTAAGGTCTGGACATGGAGGATGGAGCCCTTCACAGAGAAGAACTGACACCAGGAACCTGCCATCACCCTCCTGCTCCCAACAGCATTCTGGCTGGGCTTGCATAGGGGTCTCGCAGCTGCTTCCAGGTGTGGTTCCTATCCCTACCTCTTCTCAACAGCTCCAAGTGGTGTGCAGGCCATGAAACCTTACATCACCTGTAAATATTTTTGTGTGTCGTTGAATGCTAAGGCTCTTTCTATAATGCTTTTATTTATTCATTTCTTGATGTGAAAGGAATTGGTAGACACCCCATTTAAAAATCTCTTTTAGCTCCTAAAATTCTCTTAGAGAGCTTAGAGACCAGTGGATCCCTGTCTCAGCTGTTCCATATTGGATATTAAGGTTTGGGGAAGAGGGTGACTCTTGAATTCATACAAACAGCAAAGGGTGCTGTCTGCTCCCCTCCATCCAAGCATCAGTATGAGAAATCCTTTACTTCTTTAATTAATGTAACATTTCCCGTGCAAGATAGGGAAAGAGATTTAAATTTTTTTTGTTTTTGAGTCAGAATCTTGCTTTGTAGTCCAGGCTGGTCCTGAACTCACTTATGTAACCTAGGCTGGCCTTGAACTTCCGACTCTTTTGCGTCAGCCCCCAGAGTGCTGGGATTACAGGCGTGTGCCACCAGGCCTGGCTTATGTGGCACTAGGGAATTGAACTCGGGCAAGCACTTCATGAAACACTGTACTATTCCTCCAGCTCAGGATTCTTATATTGTATTTTTCTTTTGATAAAAGCAAATTATAGATAGTTGGTTTTATAGGTAGGGAAGCGAAGCAAAGAGATTTGCTCAAGGTCATGTTTGAGGGGAAGGACAGGCCCAAGGACAAGCGTCGCAGTCTTTCTACCACACTGCTCATCAACTGCAAGTGTGTTTTTATGGAATTTGCGTATGTACTGTCATTGACCTGTTTTCCCTGTGCAATCCCAGCAAGTTAAATTTAGCCTCTGATAAGTCCGAGAGAGGAAGGCCGTACAGCAGTCGTCCCCAGCCTTTTTGATGCCAGGGGCTGGTTCTCCCAAGGCCCAAGGAGGGAGAGTAGCCGGATGGGGTGACAGGAAGGGGGTTACATTTTACACCGTAGGTTGTTGAGGATAACTGTGAAATCATGAATTGTCTAAAGTGTCTCACTGGAAGTTACAAATGTTGATCTTGTGTGGTAGTGAATGGTTAGGATCATACAGTATTTCTTCTTTCTGGTTTTTTATTCCCAGTAATGTGGGCAGAGAAATAAATATCTGGCAGGTGTAGTGGTGGTGTGCTAGGGAGGCTGAGGTACGAGGATCTTTTGAGCCTAGGAGTTGGAAGCCAGCTTGGGCAACTTGCCTTAAAAATATATATATATCCATGTCATGTTGACTGTTGTGTCTAAGCTTGTGTGCGTGGGCTTCCTTTTCTGAGACTGTAAGATAGTGAAAAAGCGGTTTAATTTTTTTTGTTTTGTTTTTGTTTTTAAGCCAGAATCTTGCTCTGTAGTCCAGGCTGGTCCTGAACTCGCTTATGTAACCTAGGCTGGGATGAAAGCTGGGTGTGCTAGACATCATTCAGGCTGTGTTAGCAGAGAAATTAATATCAACATCATGTCCAAGGAGTGTTGAGATTTTGTTGGTTGAAAGTAAAATTCTACAACAAAGCAAGGAAGCAGGTGAGCAATATTTTTTTCACCATTTTAAGAGATTCTGGAAAAATTAGTTTTTCTCTTTTTTTGAGACAGGATCTCGCTCTGTAGCTCAGGCTGGTCCTGAGGTCACTGCGTATTCCTGCTAACCTTGGACTCACGCAGTCCTCCTGCCTCAGCCTCCCTAGTGCTGGGATGACGGGCGTGCGCCACGTTGTCCAGCTTCTGTGGTACTGGGGAACTAAACTCAGGCCTGGCACTTCCTAGGTAAGTGCTTTAACCGCTGTGCCATTCCTCCAACCCCGGATAAGGGTTATTTTCAAATGCTTTCATTTTCTGGTTTTCATTGCCTTCCCCAGGATGAGGTGTTCACTTTTAAATTTGGGTCTTTGGGAAGATGGATGTGGTGTTGATTTTAAACTTCAAAAAGGCCTGGATATGGGTTTCTGTTTTGGAGGGGTGAAGAGATACAGACATAAAGAACCTTCTAGAAACTCCGGAGAACTGAAAATTGTATTCCCTTTTTTTAAAGCCTGTTGTTGGAATGTTATTTAATATCAATATGCCGTTAGAGAACAGCTGAGCCTGGCAGGGTGGCGGCTGCTTACCTACCCAGCTAGGGAGGAGGGGCACGGTTCACATTCTGACGGGTGCTTAGCGCCCCCTGGAGGCATGGCTCTGCCTGTGCCGCTAGAAGGGAATTCACCACCCTTTATGTTATTTTTGCTTGTTTATCTGCTATAAACATCGCCAGTGGCGGTGGTGATGGTTTTGTGGTGCTGGGGATCAGACCCCGGGCCTCATGCTTGCGATGCGAGCTCTCCAGCATGGTGCTTCCGCAGTCAGCTCGGTTACATTTCTTACTATTATTGTCGTGTTTTCTAGGCGGTGTTTTGAATCTTTTGTTCCTTGTAACTGGAATCAGTTTGAGTTCAACCCTGTCACTTCGGGCAACACACATCTCTGGGTTACTGTTTCCTCATCTGTAGTGTGGGAATAAAAACAGATGTCTGTTAGGACGAAATAATAATAAGCCTAATAATAGGCCAATAAGGCAAATGTACACGCGCACTAGGAAATCGTAGTCTTATGGGTTTGTCTCGGATCACATGTGCAGCCGGAGTCTTCCCTGGACTAGTTTTGTACCCTAGAAGCTCCTGGGTTGGCGTAGGGCAAGGGACACAAAAATATTTGGGAATATGACCTCTGTGTTGGGCGCGGATGCTCTGGGAGGAGGCTCTTAAAAGGCATAGTGGTGACCTCCCGTTTTCTTTTACTGTTTAAATGAAAATTATTAATCGTGACCTCTCATTTAAACTTTCCCATATTTTCCACTACTCTTCTGTGGTGCGTCCGTAGGTTCAGCCTTATCAGTTGCTGCAATATGTAGGATATAGAGTCCAGAACCTTCGTACCCCGGGCAAGAGAGCCCTTTTCATTGTTTATTTGAGACAGGATCTGGATCTCCCGCAGTTGCTAAGTTGCGCGGGCTGTGCTTTGTAACCCCAGACGGCCCAAGGTCAGCAGCCATTCGTGGGAGACGATGAGGGCGTGGGCGGGGGGAATGGGGTGGGCGCTGTCCAATATACTGCCGGAGCCCTGAGCAGGGGGCGGGGTCTGGGTGGAGCCTGTTTGGGGGCGGAGCCTGTTTAGGGGCGGAGCCGAGGAGGATGGGGCCAGCAAAGGGAAGAGCGGGAGGCTGGGGCGGGGCTGGGGCCTGGGGTGGGGGCGGAGCCGGGGCGGAGCCGGGGCGGGCTTGTCTGTTCCCTACCCTGGCGTGCCCGGCGCATTTCAGGATGGAGCAATCGCAGCATCCAGTTGGGCGGTTGTGGCTGGACGTGGCCTGGGACGCTCTAGGGCCGCACCTCCGCCCTGGATTGCAACCTGGATGCATGAGGGATCCCGGAATTGGGGCCTGTTTCAGGGGCTCAGGGGGTTTCCTGCAGAAACCACGTGGAGTCTGCTGGCGGATCGGTCAGCATGAGTCCTGCCAAGTGCAAGGTCTGCCTCGCTGATCTCAGAGTAAAGTAAGTAAGCCTGCGATTTCAATGACTGTTACCTTTTGCAAACTTACATGGTCCCCTTTGCCTCTGAAGCCAGGCCGTACTTGGTTTTAGCACCTCCCGTTCCTGGCCGCTAGGTAGGTGGAACCCACCTTACGAAAATTAACTAGCGTTGGTGGGAGAAGGAAACCAGACTTGGCAGTGAGTGTGTTTCTTGGACGAACGCTGCAGAGCACACAGGTGCCTTGAGATTGAGCCGTGGGTGCGGGAAGATCCCATTCCTTATTTTAATCCCGTTAACATTGTGAAAAGTGACGCTGGGTATGGCGGGACAGCCCCAAGCAGGCATCATTTTTTTTTTTTCCGAGCAGATTAGCGTAGACGCCTCTTAAACCACCTGCTTGATTTTGCTCCTTTCCCTTTCTGCCTGGGTGTGTTGCACTTTTAAACAATTACCAAAGCGTTGCGATGTTTGTTGTTGAAAATTTGGAAAATTATAAACAAAACGGAGCAACAAAAATTCTAATCCCATCTCCTGTGACGGTCAACATTTGTGTATCCTTGCACTCTTTTCCATGCATATATGTTTTAAATTAGACCATTAAAGTGTACAGAGCATGCTGTATCATAAAACTCAGTTTTAGTGTTCTTTTGCCGGCAGGCTCAGCAAGCCATGACCTTCCCCTGTTTTGTATGACCTAAGAGTAGAGAATGGTTCTTACATGCTTAAATGGTAGAAAGGGAAAAAAGAGACGAGCGCTAGATATTTTGTGACACGTGAAATTCACATGTCAGTGTCCACAAATAAAGTTTCACTGGGACAGAGCCACCGTCATTAGCTTTACGAACAGACTGTGGCTGTGTGTGTCTCGCTGATGGAGGTGAACACTGGTGCAGAGATTGGCCTGTAGCCCCTGCAGTGTTGACTATCTGGCCCTTGACAGAAAGGCTCGATTATCCTCCTCTGTGCCAGCTTTCTCCAATGCAGTGTTACCGTGAATGGATACCTCTCAAAAGAAGTAACTTTGGCTAGCACATAGTTTGGTGGTGAGAGCACTTGCCTAGCAAGCATAAGACCCTGGACTCCTGGGTGTGGTGGCACATGCCTGTCATCCCAGCACCAAGGAGGCTGAGGCAGGAGAGCTGCTGTGAGTTCAAGAAGAAAAAGAGGAGGTAATCTGCTGTAAATAAAGGACATTACAGCTCTTTCTCCTGCCTCTTCCTTGTCACCCTCTTAGGGTAGGTTTACCTGGTCCTTAAACATTCCTTGCACACCTCGGATGTGTAAAGCCTGCCTCTGGGAACAGGAAGGAACACAAAAATATCTGGGAACATGACTTCTGCCCTCCAAGAACTCCTGATCCGGGGTGGGGGGGGGGGGAGCGAGCCTGATGTCTTCTGAGAACAGCCACTCCCCCTTATCCATGGTTTTTCTTTACGTCAACTGTACCCTGAAAATACTGCGTGAAAAATTTCAGAAACAATTTACAGATTTTAAATTGCCTAGTGTTTTGAGTGGTGTGATGAGACCTCACGTATGCTCACCCGGGAAGAGCTTTCTCCTTCCTCCGCGTGTCCGGACTGTGTATGCCACCTGCACGTTAGCCATTGTTTGCCTCATTTGTCGAATCACCCATCATGGTTACCATGGTGCTGCCTTCAGTCACTCCTTAGTTTACTCTAGAGCACACGAGTAGTGATGGTGGCAATATTGTTAGGGTGTCTCATTATAGTTTTCCTGTTACTATTGGTTGTTGTTAGTCACTTACCATGCTTGATTTATAAGTTAAATGTTATCATGGGAGTGTGTCCGTAGGTTCAGTATAGCCTGTGGCTTCAGGCTCCCGCTGGGGGGTCTGCGAGCATACCCCCTGCAGATGAGTGGTGGAACTACTGTAATTCAAGTTTAAGGCCATAGTTGATGCCGTTTGTAGGGTGTTTTTCAGTATTCCAGTCTGAGTGCTTTGTCACGTGATCTCATGCTGCCGTCGCAGTATCATTGTGGGACACACTACGTGGCTCTTGTCACCCCCATTTTACACACAAGGAAACTGAGGTCTTCAGTGCTGGTGAGAGTGAAAGAGGGGTTTGAACCCAAGTTGGCACTCAAAGGGCTCACTCTGTAGGCAACCCGGTTCTTCCACCTTCAGGGTACAGCCCACTAAGTAAACTCAAAAATAAGAAACCCCTCCGAATGTTGGGGTAGTGAGAAAAGTAAAGACTTCACCGCCTGAGTGGTGTCCGTGACCTGTGACTACCCCAGGCAGTGAGAACTTGGGTAGGTGGAAGGGCCTGTGATGGACACTCAGAGGTCAAGAGGCATGTCCCAGTGCAGCATCTGGCTGCAGGAAAGGAGCTGCCCTTCCAGTCCCTTGGTCCCTCTGCAAAGCAGACCAACAGGGCCTTCACAGGGACCCAGCTTGAAGTGCTTATGGCTGCGTTCAAGCCAAGGGCCTGAGGGGGGATGCAGACCTGGAGTTTAAGTCACATCTTTCTGGTGTGCTGAGTTCTCTGTGGAACATAGAGGTCACATCTCTTAAGGTACTTGAAGTCCTGACCTGTCTTCTTTGATAAAAATGCTCAAATCCTAGAAGGCACCCAAAGCAGGCATCCTGGTTCATTCATTCATTTCTGGCTTACAGAGCTATTTGCATAAAAACATGGAGCGTATCCATCTTGAATTCTATTTAATTGTATACTTTATTCTCAGTACAAGTATATTTCACCAACAACTTTAAACCCCCCCCCCCCCAAAATAAATAAATCTGTGAGAGTTTGAAATTGTACTAGCAAGTTCAAGACATGGGTCTCCATAGGATTATGATGTGTATGCGCTGCATTGATGACAGCATTGTTCCTCGCTTAGCAACAGAGTGGCTGGAAGATGGAGCTAGACAGCTAACCCTGTTACTGGGCTGAGTGACCTTGAGCAAGTGCCATCAGGCCTTGGAGCCTCTGTTTCCTCATCTATGACCGGGCCTGATCCACATAGGACTTTCTAGAATTGTTAAGACTGCTGGTCTTGGGGGCTGTCCTGACTCAGCCCAGACACTTGCACAGATATGAGCAAAGACAGCTCAGCCGGGAAAGAGTCTTTGGGAGTCAAGAGGCATTTGGAATTCTGCCCTGAAGTCCTGAGCCAGCAAGGGAGCCAGGGCTCCCCGAGGTCCCAAAAGCTGACTGGTTTCCTTGGCATGTGGAGTGGGTGAGAGTTCAGAGTTGAAAATGAATTGGGGATCAAAGCCGAGAAGGGTTCTTGGAAGAAACATGATTGAATGGGCTGAAATAAAGTTGAGGAAGGGGTGGTCAAGGAGTCTGGGTTGCTGTGGCCCGCAGCCCCTCGTTCAGAGGGAGGTGACTGCTTTGGGAATTCTGCCTGCTTTGAAATGCTAATTGTGATTCTCATTCTTGGGTGTGTGTCAGCAATTCCTGGAGGTGCAGTTTGAAGAACACAGGTACCTGGGCCCCCACTCACTCCTAGAGACACTGATTAGGAGTCTGAGGTGTAGCCCAGGCATTAGTTGCTGTTAATACTCACATCAGGTTTGGAATTAGCTGCATAAGCATGGTGCAGTGGTATGGCCTGTGTTAGCGACTGTATGACACTATCTCAAAGTAAAACATAAAAGAAAGGTTGCAGATACAGCTCAGTGTGAAGGTCCCGGTCCAATTTCCAGCAACACACACACACACACACACAGACACACACACAGACACACACACACACGCGAAGGAGGAGGAGCAGATGGGAAGGGGTTCCTCAGCTCAGGGTCAGTGCAGTGCTTTTATAAAAGGCCATATAGTAAATGTTTCATCCTCTCAGCCATATGGTCTTTGTTACGGCTACTCACTCCACTGTCTCCTGCCTCTGCAGCTGTAGCTATATACTTTAATTGGTCTGGCTGAGTTATGACATTTGTGAACATTGAAATTGGAATTTCATGTCATTTTCATGTGTTACAAAATAGATTTCTTTTGATCCTCCCCCCTCCCCAAGCCATTTAAAAAGGTTAAAACGCCATTCCTGGCTTGTGGTAGGTACCAAAAAACTCATGGTGTACTGAATTTGGCTCATGGAGCCCTCGTCTGCTCACCCCAACCCCAGTGGTCATCCTAGAAGGCAGATGGCCTGAGACATTTCCAAGGCTCTGTTTATCTGGGAGCCTTGGTTTGTGCTGTTGGAAAGATAAGTGTTAAGTTACCAGCTTTCACTGGCCAACACGGTGTCCTTTCTTGCTCTCTGATGATACTGGAAACATTTGACCCAAAAGGTGCTTTCCTCCTTTCAGCTCCCAGGGCAGCTGTTGCTATACCCACTTGCCAAAAGAGAAGAGAGGTGGAGGGATTAGAGCTATCAGTGCCAGGGGTTTAGCCCAGGGGCCCACTTCCAGGCTCTTGTGTTGGCTCCCTGCAGAGAGGTACAGCAGCTGAAGCTTTGCTGGCTCTGGACTGTAGGCCAGGTCTGATTATTAATTTCCAGACTTACTTTTCTTTCTTCCTTTCTTTTTCTTTCTCTCTCTTTCTTTCTCATTTTCTTTTTTGGTGTGGTACTTGGGATTAAGCTTAAAACAGACGTGTACCACCTGCAACCCACCTTTTTTATTGCCTTTGATTTTTTCTCTTTCTTTCTTTCTTTCTTTCTTTCTTTCTTTCTTTCTTTTTTTTTTTGGTCTGCAGGGGGTGTGGGAAGTGGGAATTGAACTCAGAGCATTCACATTAAGCTACATCCCCAGCTCATTTTCATTTTTGATTTTGATACAGAGTCTCAACAAATTGCGAAGTTGCCCAGGCTGTGTTAGAACCTGAGATCCCCTGGCCTCAGCCCCCCAGAGTGCTGGCATCACAGGGATGTGCCTCCAGGCCCGACTGATTTGCAGACACACTAATGTTTCTGTCCCATGAGGGAACAGAGGCACAGAGTGTAAGAGCAACCCTCCCAGGCGCCCATGGTAATTTGTGGTAGATATCCAGGTGCAGAGCTCGGAAAGATGACTCCAGTGTTGAGGATTTCTCAGCTGGGGTCCTGGTGACATGGGGACCTATAGAATAAAGAATTAGAATGCAGATGCTGTCCTCTCCCTTGTAGGATGATGAGTGATGCCTCTGGGCTCTACCCACTAGATACCAATAGCACCCTGCTCAAATTGTGGCCTCCGGTAAGGTATGGCTGAATGTTCCCTCAGGAGTAAAACTGCCCCCGGTTCAGAACTCGAAGTTATACATACTGTCTTTTATCTTTTATTTCAGAGTCAATATGTGTAATTTTTTTTTTTTTTTTTTTGAGACAGGTCTCATCAGGTTACTAACTTGCCCAGGCCAGGCTTTGTCTCCTGCCTCAGCCTTCCAGAATACTGGGATTACAGGCCTGTATTACCAGGCCTGGCTTGTGCTAGCTTTTTAAAAGTCCAATCCACTAAATTCCAATATCCTTTAGCCTCAAAATTACATTTTGAGGTTGCATGGAGTTGGGTTGAAAGCCCAAGCTCTGTCGATTGTCAGCAGGGTGACTTGAGGTAAGTAGGCCTCTCTGAACCTTGGTCTCCTCATTTTGAGCAGGAGAAGGGGGCCTCCCCTGTCCGTGGATAGGGGAGATCAGTGAGAGGCCCCATACCCAACCCCTAGCAGGCCCTTGAGAATGCCATGCCCTGTCTCCCCATGACAGTTCTGCCTGGTCTTGTGCTCTGGCCGCTGCCAGTATTCAGCATTGGGCTGGCACCCCTGCTGTTGAGTGCTACCCAGGGCCACTTCCAAAGTCCCTATGGAACATTTCAGCCCCCCTCTTGCCCTGATGTGGAAGGTGAGGGATCAGCATTGGGCTAAAGGCACAGTGCTTATAGGACAGTTCTCCTTCAGCCAGAGTAGATGCCAGCTGAAGGTCACCTGTCGAGAGCCAACATTAGCTGGCCTCTAGCATCGCCACAGAAGGAATTAAGGTAGTCTGTAGGCTGGAGACTGGGCCTAATACAAAGCCACTCAGGAAGTATGATGTACTTCTTTGTCTGGTTTGAGATGATGGGTGTACAGCCTGTCTGATGAAGGGACTCAGTCACCCACTTTTAATCCAGAATGGCAGCCATGAGTGACTTCGTTCTTAGGCCTCAAAATGCAGTTTTTCTTTTTTGTGGTTTTGGTCAAACTGCTGCAAATTTTAATGTTTATATGTACGGAAACAGGTCCTGTTTGACTTTTTGAGGTAAAGGATCAAGCCAGCCAGCCAGGGAGGGTCATGGACGGAATGAGGAGAGCGGGCAGGCGGAAAGGCTGGATGTAGGGGACAAGCAAGCGGCCTCCTGACTCCTTGAGTAGCAGCCAGGTGGGCGGTTTGCTGCCCTTCCTGGCCAGGCCTTCTGGTGTCACTGCGATGAAATAATACAGTGTTCACTGTGCACCTGGGATCATTTTCTTTTCTATATGTTAACTTATTCTCACTGCCTTATTTTATTCTTATTTTATTGATTATACACATTATTTATTATGTGGCACTGGGAATTGAACCTAGAGCTCCATACATACTAGAAAAACACTTTACCACTGAGCTCTGTGTCCTTATTTTTATATATGGTCTTATTTACTGAGGCATGTGTGTGCTTTCTACTTTAGAGGTGGGGAGAATGAGCTCCATGCTCAGAGAACATTAGAATGGCTCTGACATTGAGAGTCTCGATTATAAAATTAGTAGTTCTTATTGAAAACAGTATAACAGTGTAGGAAATTATTTTGTTCAGTACTTGGGATTAAACCCAGAGCCTTTGCTATGAACTACATCCCCAGCCCATTTTATATTTTTGTATTGAGAACCAAGAAAGCTAGGAACCCCTGTCCCTGGGTCTGTACCACTGAACCCCAAAAAGCGACAGGGACAGGAATAGGAGCTGAAGAAGGCCACGAAGGATTGGGTGAAGTGTGCAGTGGGTGGCCCCTGAATTCCCCCTGGGCTGTGTGGCCAGAGCTGTCTACCTCGGTCTCAGCAGGGGACAGGTGGTAGGTGGGTGGGGTCATTCTCAGGAGAGGACAGAGCAGAGGGGTTTGGACTGGAAACTGGGCAGAGTTGAAGGCACCAGGCCCGAATTTGAAACAGGAGAGCAGAGGTCTGTGTGAGTCCTGAGTCCCTAGAACTAACCTATGCCACACACTGCTGGCTGACCTTTATGCTCTGGGCGGAAGGCCAGAAGACTTTTCCCTGGAGAATCTGACCAGCCAGGGAGAAATCCTGTGAGGATACAACTTAGCAGTTGCCAGCACACAGCCCCTTGAGTCACTTGCACTGAGCTTGCGCAGCTGGCACCTCCATGGGCTCAGCACTATTGTTCCCACTGGCCTTCCTGAGAACATATGCAGGCTTGCCACCCGCCTGCCCTTTCTCTTTTCCTTCTTCCCCTCTTTCTTTCTTTCTTTCTTTCTTTCTTTCTTTCTTTCTTTCTTTCTTTTGTGGTACTAAAGAAGAAAACCATGTCCTCACACGTGCCAGGCATGCACTGTGCCACTGAGCCACATTCCCAGCCTCAGGTGCGCTGTGGAGGGACAGGGCACAGACAGACACCAAAGAGATGCAGGAAACATGAAAGGAACAGAATCTGCACTACAGGAGAGCATGTGGAAGCGCTGCCACGAACGTCCTCACCAAGGTCTGACGGGATGCTGCAAACAGAGGAACAGAATGCTGTACAGAGGGAACATTTGAGACCCCCAACATGCCCTGGGACATTGAAAACATGAGGGCAGAAGTGAAGGACACAAGGCTGAGGAAGGCACCCCAAAGGCACAAGAGGAAGAGAGAAAAATACATGATCCAGTGGAGCAGTCTAGGGATTTCGGAATCCAGACAGTGGGACCTCCACAAAGCATAGAGAAGGTAGGGAGAGTGGTCAGGCCTGTAATCCCACAGCGCTTTGGGAGGCTGAGGCAGGTTGATTGCAAATTTGATCTCAGCCTAGGCAATGTAGCACCTTATCCAGACTGTGTCTTGAAAATAAAAGGTAGGGCCTAGAGGAATGGCACAGCGGATAAAGCACTTGCCGTGCAAGCGCAAGGATGTGAATTCAATTCCCCAGCTGTTGTGGTTTGGATCTGGAGGGTCCCCCAAAAGCCACATGTTCCTATGGATACTGTGTAGGGTTGGGAGGTGGGACCTGGCTGGAAGGGCAGGTGTTTGGGGCTAGCCTGGAGGGGCGTGTGCTGGTTCCCAACTTCCTCCCAGACTGGTCTTAGCTGTTCCATGCTTTTGTGAGGATCTCTGGCTCCTCCAGATCTAGATCTGTCTGTGCCCTCACCGTGTGATTCCACCATTTTTCAGGTGCCTACCTGTGTATGGACACGTGGTTTTCTGAAACAGTAAGCTAAAATACATCTTTCCTCCCTAAAGCTGTGGTTGTTGGGTATTGAGTCACAATGACAAGAAAGTAACTAAGACACCAGCATCACAGAAAGCCAGATGTGGTGGCACCCGCCTGTAATCCCAGCACTTGGGAGACTGAAGCAGGAGGATTGCTGTGAGTCCAAGGCCAGCCTGGGGCTCCACAGTGAGTTCAGGACCAGCCTGAGCCACACCCTGTCTCAAAAACAAAACAAAACAAAGATGCAAAAGACCTCGGGATGTATTTTCTTTGAAGACCCTGGTTCATTGTCCCAGGGGTGGAAGAAAGAAAAGAAAAAAGAGAAAAGACTAAAGAGAGGTAAGGAAATAATTCAAAGACAAAGCTCAGGACAGGACGTGAGTTTCTAGAATGAGAGGGCTGGGGCTGCGGTGCAGCTCAGAGGTGGAGCCCTTGCCCAGCATGCGGGGCCCTCGGCTCCCCCCACCCCCAGCATCACAAAGCAAAGGCAGAAAAAGGTTGAGGGGACCTGAGAGATTCATTGCTTCGTTGATGGAAACAGACACGTGCCTGAGCTCATCACTCTGATGTGGCCTGCTGGGGACAGAGAAGATCCTGTAAGCTTCCAAATATGAACAAATAATAGATCACTTGCAATGGGCCAAGAATCGGACCAACCTTGGAAGTCACATGATAGCACCGGCTTCCAAAATTCTGTGGGGGGATTGTTTTCACTTCCAGGATACAGTACATGCCAGCACTCGGGTTGAAGGTGAGGGCAGGAACTAGGAGTCTACTAAGAGGGGACATGACTTAGCAATAGGTCCAGCGAACACCAAGGAAAGGGGAAAATCACTAACTCCAAGGAGATAACTTTAAAAAAGGAATGAAGGAAGAAAGAAAAAAGAAATAGAATAAATAAGTCTGGCTTGTCACAGCTCTCATCTGTAAAGAACAATCGTGGACTGATAAAGGCCGAGTCCCGCATCTGCCGAGGGCCAGGGCATGTGTTTTGAGCGCCTGGAGGAGGGACGTTGCCAGCCAGGCTGGATGTGCGGCTCAGCCTGCAGCCCCAGGTTGGGAAGGCCGCAGATGGCATCCCCTGCATGGGTCATAAGGTGGCACAGCTGGGCACCCAGCAGCGTTTCAACGACAGGTTGCGTGTACGACTGCACTTCCATAAGATCATGTGGCCTGGCGATGTCGTAGCTGGCCAGCCTGCACACGTGTGCTCTGTGACGATCACCCTACAATGAAATCGCCTAACCAGACATTGCTGAGAACACACCTCCACCATTAAGCAGCACGTGACCATGTCCATCCATTGTTTAGAACTGGCAGATGTGAAAATACCAGAGAGCATCAACACTGATTTCCTGCAGCGGGAGTTGAGGGGATACACAGGCAAGCTGAAGAGCTTCTGTTTTGTTATTTTAAAAAATTATTGTTAGTTAAAAGTCTTTGAAATATACGTATAGGAAAATGAAGAAAATATATAAGTACCATTTAACAAATCTGGACTTCCGGGCTGGGCATAAAACATCCTGTCCCTGTTATTTAAGATTTTTAGCGTGTTTGACTCCTAAATTGGGGGCATGTCAAGGAAAACTTAAGGAGAGCCGCCGGACACGGGGTCGCAGCTTCGAGTTCCTGCAGCAGCGACCTCGTGAGCCTCTTAGGACGACTGGATGTCTGGGGGCATCTGGTGCACCTGGGTTCTCACTGACCTCGCTTTTCTTGCTCTGAGCAGGGATCCCAGGGCCCCGTGGGCACTAGCAAGCTCTCCACCCCCGTGACACATCCCCAGCCATGGCACTGGTGTTCCAGGCGCAGGGGAGCTCGATTCACCCCCTCCCCAGGGTGCCCCAGGCCTCTTGCCTCATGGCTCTGGCTTTCTTCTCTGCAGGCCAAGCATGTCTGGGCTCCACTTGGTGAGGAGGGGCCGGGAACACAAGAAGCTGGACCTGCACAGAGACTTCACCGTGGCCTCACCAGCCGAGTTTGTCACACGCTTTGGGGGAGACCGAGTCATTGAAAAGGTACCGATGGGTCCTGCATTCCAGGGAGGCCAGGTGGGAATAGAGGGGCCTGGCTGGTGGAGGGTCCATCTTAGGCTGCTTCCTGATGCGGCGGAGAGGGGGCAAGGATCATCCTCTTGTATCACTTGATGTTTTCAAGGTCCCAGCAGACTGACGCGGTGATGCGTCGCTCCATCTCACAGAAGGGGAGACGGAGGAGCGCAGCCAGCATGTTCCTGGGTGCCTTAATAGGGCTGCTCTGTGGGTTATTGGGAGAGAAGCGTAAATCCAGCCCTCCTCTTGAGATTTAGAGCTTTCTAAGGGAGAAGAGACCTATGTGGTGTAATCCCAGTCACAAGAGGACGACAACTAAGACATACCACTTGGGAAGAATTTCACATGGTCTCCTTCCTCTGGAGACTGGCATCCTTCTTGCTGTGTCCCCCGGCCAGGCTGGGGCTCAGGGTTTTGGCATTGACTCTCTGGAATCAGGTCAGAGAGTGCTGAAACCAGGATTTGATCCCAGGTCGATTTGGCTGCAAAGTTTGCACTTTTTCATTTGCATGCAATGGTGACCTTTGCAGTGGTGACGTCAGTAGCTCCCCATGTATTGAGGAACTGTTCCCGAACAGCCATCCCCACAGTTCTGTCAGAGGGCATTATTTTACAGAGAGGAGGCTGAGGCCTGTGAGGTGAGGTTGCTTGCTCAACAATGGAGCTGGGATTTAAGCTCTGACTGTTGGGCCCAGCTGCTGAGTGGTAGGGACTCCTGTAGGTTCTCCAGCCTGGCTGCTGCTTGCCTTGCTGGTTGAGCATATGGAATCCATCTTGCACTCCCAGATGCTCAGATTTGGAATCTCCTTGATAGAATCCCAAAGCTGCTCCTCCCTCCTCTCCTGCCCACTCCCTGGTCCTGGGGATCAAGCTGCATCAGAAGCTCCTCACCACCACCATCCCACCTGGTGGCTGGCATTGCGTTCCCAGGAGCTGAGAGACAGGGGCAGCCTCTAAGGGCTGAAGGCCAGAGCTGGCGCACTTTCTGGCTTGAGAGGTGACCTTGGCTTTCCTCTGGGCTCCACTCCTTGTGGAAAGTTGTGACCATGAGAATGAGAGCAGTGAGCTGGCCCCGCCCCCACGGGGCTCCAGGAGTTTGTGAGAACAAAGGGGGCCACCTACAGCCCTTCAGCCTTAATCAGGCCCTTAATCAGGTAATGATTAGATTGAGAAAGCCACAGCCTGGCCATTTCGACATTCTTTCCCTAGAGACATGTTTGGCTGGATAGAAAGAACATGGAATCTGAGCCAGGAATCCGGCGATCTGGTCCTGGTGTGGCTGCTCATGGAATGTGAGGTCCTCAGGCTCAGTTTCCCTTTCTGAAACACAGAGATGACCTCATCCCGAGACCGCTTTAGAAGTCAGAGCTTGAACTAGATGCCTTGTGTTTAATTTTTATTTATTTTTATGGGATTGCACCTAGGGCCTTCACACTGAGCTACATCCCCAGCATTTGTATATTTTATTTTGAAACAGGGTCTCATTAAATTGCTAAGTTGCCAGTGGTGGGCTCAAACTTGCAATCCTCCTGCCTCAGCTTCCTAGAGTTCTGGGATTAATTATGTATGTCAGCACTCCCTGCTCTAAGTTTTTTTAAAAACAAGAAAATGAAAGCATGATTTTATTTCTGAGATACCAAGCTGGGCAGTTTGACCTCTTTCTATGAATGTAAGGCTCAGAGAGGAAAGGTAACTGTCAAAGGCCACAGTATAAATATAAATATAAATATAACCAGAATTTGAAATCAGAGCCTGTTCTATTGCTCTCTGCTGTGGGGAACAGCCAGCATCACTGCTGTCGCTGCTGTTCCTCCTTACTAAATCTGGGACTTTTTTTTTTTTTTTTTTTTTGAGACAGGGTTTATCTCTGTTGCCCAGACTGGTCCTGAACTTGTTATGGAGCCCAGGCTGACCTTGGACTCACAACAATCCTCCTGCCTCAGCCTCCTGAGTGCTGGGATTATAGGCGTGTGCTACCAAGCCTAGTTTATGTGGTGCTGGGGAATCAAACTCGGGTACTTAGCTCTTGACGTAATGCTTGCTAGGCAAGCGCTTTAACTGCTGAATTATTCCTCCAGCACTCTGGGACTTTTATCTTTAGAATGCAAAGGTAACCATGGAGGAGAGTTCAAAGTACAGGGCAGACTACCACTGACTAGCCGTGTGCCTTTGGGAAGGTGGCTTAACTCCTCTGAGTTTTAGTACCTTCAATCCTCCAAATAGGATGATGGTAATACTTCCTTCAAAGGGTCATTATGGGGATGAAGTGAAAGTAGGCGGGTAAAATACCCCATGCTGTAGCATGGTGCATTCTAAGCACACAGAGCTGGTGAAGGTTGTCGTGATGGCTCCAAAGAATCCCAGATTCATTCATCATCATCTTCACTCACCCACTCATTCTGTCGTCCCATAACATGGTGGGCCAACTTTGAGCACCTGTTCTGTGCTGGGTTGTGGGCTGTAGAAATACAAGGAGGAACATTGCCAGGAGCTTAGGGTAGCGAGGCAGTCTCCAGCACAGGCAGGTGTGGAACTCCGCCTCCTTTCTCATGTCCTGTGCAGGTGCTCATTGCCAACAATGGTATCGCTGCCGTGAAGTGCATGCGCTCCATCCGCAGGTGGGCCTATGAGATGTTTCGCAACGAGCGTGCCATCTGGTTTGTCGTCATGGTGACTCCTGAAGACCTCAAGGCGAATGCAGGTACTTGAACTTGACCATCCCCACCCTTTGCTGTAGTTCCATCTCTGTCTGCCCTCACCTCCTCTGCCCTCCAAGCCCTAAGCAGAGTCTTGGGATACCTCTCATCAGGTTGTATTTATTTGTTCTTCTTTCCTTAATTAAAATGTCTGCTCCAGAATTCAATATAATATTAACTTATAATATTAACTATCAATGTTAACGGTCTTAACTCTCCAGTCAAAACGCACAGACTGGCAGATTGAATCAAAACACAAAACCCAACCATTTTGTGCTTAAAGGAGAATCATCTCACCCACAGATGCACAGACTAAAATGGAAAGACAGGAAAATAATGCTTCATGCCACTGGAGCCCAAAAACAAAAAGGAATAGCTAAGCTATTTTTAGACATAGCAGATTTCAAGACAAAATAGATCAGAAGAGAAAAAGATGGACACTATACGCTGGCAAAGGAACAATTCAACAAGAAGAATTCACAATTATAAATATGTATACACTCAGTGTCGGTGCACCCAACTTCCTAAGACGGAAACCACAGACATGGAGGGACATGTAAACCCAATACAGTCATAGCAAGGAACTTCAGTACCGCACTTACATAGATAGATAGCCCGACCAAAATAAATCGGCAAATACCAGAGCTATACCACACAGTACAGCAAATAGATTTGGCTGATATCTGCAGAATCTTCCATCCACCTGTAACAGTAGACACTTTTTTTTCAGCAGCACATAGAACTTTTTCCAAAATAGACCACATCCTAGGCCATAAGGCATGCTTAAATATATACAAAGAGATTAAAACAGTCCTGTGCATGCCACCAGATCATAGTGATGAAAACCTTAGATATCAACAGCAAAAGAAACTGCAAAAACTATGCAAACATATAAAGAACACATTATTGAATAATTAATAGATCACAAAAGAAACCAGGAAAAAAATTTAAAAAGTTCCTAGAGTCAAATGTCAATGGAGGGCTAGGAAGAATAGCTCAGTGGTTAAAGCGCTTGACTAGCAAGGACTAAGTACCCAAGTTTGGTTCCCCAGCACCACATAAGCTGGGCTTGGTGGTGCACACCTTGGCAGGCTGAGGAAGGAGGATTGCCATGAGTCCAAGGCCAGCCTGGGCTCCAAAGTGAGTTCAAGACCAGCCTGGGCTGCAGAGCGGGACCCTGTGTCAAAAAAAAAAAAAAAAAAAAAGGAAAAGAAAAGAAAAAATGTCAATGGAAGTGCATCATACCAGAGCCTATCGGACACAACGAAAGTGGTGCTTTTAAGTGCAACATGTACAGCTACTAATAGCACATTGAACAACCCTGTTTTGGGACCTTTTCAACTAGCAGAAACTTTTATCTGTTATAACTTTTTCCTAAATATAATGCAGAAAAAATGCACACATTGAAAAATTAGAACAATCCCCAATGAATAATCTAATGATTCATCTTGAGGTCCTAGAAAAACAATAACAACCCAAATTTTAAAACAGTAAAAGGAAAGGATCAAGATCAGTGCAAAAGTGAATGAAGTTGAGACTTAAAAAAAAATAGAAAAATTTAATGAATCACACCTGGTTCTTCAAAAGGATAAATGAGATAGATAAACCTCTAGCTAAACTCACAGAGGACAGAAAAGACACTGATCAATGAAATTAGAAATGAAAAGGGTGAAATCATAATGAATGCTACTAAAATCCAGAGGATTGCGAGAAACTATTTTGAAAACATATATTCTAATAAATTACAGAATGTAGAAGAAATAGACACATTTGAGGAACCAAAATTGAACCAAAAAGATATTGAGAACTTTCAATAGACTAATAGCCTAATAAGGAAATTGAGGCAGTAATAAAAGCCCTTCCAACAAAAAAAGGCCAGGACCCAACAGAGTTACCTCAGAATTTTACTCGAACTTCGTGGAAGATGCATTACTTCTCAAACTGTTCCATGAAATCAAGAGAGAAGGAACACTGCTAAACTCCTTCCTGGAAACTGGCATTACCCTGATACCAAAACTGGACAAAGATTAAATCCAAAAAATGAAAGAAAGAAAGAAAGGAGAAAGGAAGGAAACTGCAGGCCAATTTCCTTAATGAATATAGTACAAAAATTGTCAACAAGATACTTGCAAACAGAGTGCAACGAATTATTTAACATATCATAAAACATGACTAGATTAGTTAAATCCCTGGGATGAAAAGATGGTTCGACATTTGTAAATCAGTAAATTAAGGGCTGGGAGTATAGCTCAGCAGTTAAACTGCTTGTTTAGCAAGCACAAAGCCCTGGGCTTGATTCTCCAGCACTACATAAGCCAGACATGGGAGCACATGCCTGTAATATCAGTACTCAGGAGGCTGAGGCAGGAGGATTGCTGTGTATTTGAGGCCAGACTGGGCTACGTAATAAGTTCACATTCTTTGGTATGCGATTGTTTTCCTGATTTTTTCTTCTCAATGAGTTCACTCTTGATATGCAGGAATGCTATTTGTTGTTGTTGTTGTTGTTTATTTTGTATCCTGATACTTTGCTGCATTTATCAAATCTAGGAGTCTTCTGGTGAAGTTTTGGAGGTCTTCTATATAAAAGATCATGTAATCTGCAAAAAAGGATAGTCTGACATCTTCCTTTCCTATATAAAATCCCCCCTTTTTTTCTTAAGACAGGGTCTCACTTTGGAGCCCAGGCTGGTCCTGAACTTACTGTGTAGCTTAGGCTGGCCTTAAACACATGGCGATCCTCCTGCCTCAGCCTCAAGTGCCAGGATCACAGATGTGTGCCAGCATATACAGACTATGTAGAGCTGGGGAATCAAACCCAGGGCCTTGTGCTTGCTAAGCATACGCTCTAACCACTGGGCTACACCCCAGCTCTATTTCCTTCTCTCGGTTGATCACTCTGGCTATATTGAACAGAAGTGGGGAAAGTGGACATCTTTGCCTTCTTCCTAATTTTAGGGCAAATCCTTGTAGCTTTTCCTCATTTAGTATGATGCTGATAGTGGGTTAGTCACAAATGACTTTTATCAATTTGAAGTACAGTCCTTGTGTACCTATTTTCATCATGGTTTTTATCAGGGAATGGATGGTAGATTTTTGTCTAAGGCTTTTTCTGTATCTGTTGAGGTAATTGTGTGATTTTTGTCCTTGCTTTTGTTTATATGATAAATTACGTTTTTAAATTTACATTTTATTTTTGTTTGAGACTCATTCTGTAGTCCAGCTCTTCCCTGCTGGGCCCTTCTACCATGAATTTTATACTGTAGAGCCTGCAGGACATATACTGCATCTCCTACAACCATAAGCTAAATTAAACCTTTCCTTCTTTAAGTTACAAGGGTTGGATGTTGTGTCTTGCCAATGGGAAAGCTGGCTAATACTCTCATAATAGCCCAAGCAATCCCAGGCACAAAGAGCAGTGCTAGAGGCATCGTAATACAGCTGATTTCAAATTATACAAAACCAGAGTAACAAAAAAAGCATTCTGCTGCCTCCAAATAAATGCGCAAACCAGTAAAATAGAGTCAAGGACACAAAGACAAACCCACACAACTGTATCAATCTCATTCCTGTTCCCCCCAAACTGCCCTTCTTATTAGTATGCATTTACAATACATAATAATTGCATTCAACTTGGGGAGTTGATGCACATATATTAATCACTTTTCCTTTCCCCTCCTCACTCTCCCATCTCCCCAGTCATCTGATTCTAGACAAAGGAGCCAAAAAATACCTTGGAGGAAAGATGGCCTCTGTAACAAATGGTGCTGGGAAAAATGGACATCCATATGCAGAAAATTGAAACTAGATTATCTCTCACTGTGTACAAAAATTAACTAAAAATCATTCAGAAACCTAGATAGAAAGCCATAGGTGTTACTATCTTTGGGAGATAATGAAGGGGAAACATTTAAGGCCTTTGGCGCAGGGAGAGATTCCTAAAATAGGACTCCGTAGCACAGGAAATAACAAATGGGACTGCATCAGATTAAAGAGTCCCTGGAGAGCAAGGGAAATGAACCACAGAGTGAAGATAACCTGTCAAATGGGAGATAATCTGTGCCAGCTTCTCTTCCAACTGAGGATGAGTATCTAGAATATATAAAGAACACAGAAAAGACAGAGCAAGGAACTCAGTCAGTCAATGGGCAAATGAGTTGAATAGACACTTCTAAAAAGAAGATATCAGATGGTCAATAAGCATATGAAAAATTTTCAGCATTTTTAGCCAGTAGAGAATTGCAAGCCAAAGCTACACTGAGATTTCCTCACCCTAGCCAGATGGCTGTCACCAAGAATACAAAACAAACAAACAAAAACAATAAATGCTGGAGAGGGTGCAGGGAAGAAGGAATGCTTCTACACTGCTGGTGGAAATGTAAAAGAGTATAGCCCCTATGAAGATCAGGTTCTCAAAACAATGAAAAAAGAGCTACCGTCTGATCAGTTTATATCATCCTTGGCATACACATGAAAGAACTGAAGCAGCTGTGGCAAATTCATGATAACCAAGACAGAGAACCAGCCTACGTGCCCGGCAGCAGATGAATGGATAATCAAAATGTGTTATATGTACACAATGGAGTATTATATAGCTGCGAAGAAGAACAGCATTTTGTCATTTGAGGGAAATGGGTAGAGCTGGAGATCATGTAGGAAACAGGGCAGGCTCGGGAATGATAGGAGAGCAGAAGGGGACGGAAAGAGGAAGGAGGGACATAAGGAAGGGTGGCGGGGTAATGGTATGATCACAGCGCATACGTGTATGAAAATAAGGAGAAAGTCCTGCAGGCTGGATGAACCTTGAAGGTGTTATGCTAGTTACAACAGATGCCGTGGGATTCCACTTCTAAGGTATTTAGAATAGTCGGACTCACGGGAAAACAGACTAGGACGGTGGGGGCCGGGACTCCAGGAACAAGAGAAAGCAGAGCTGTTCACGAGCTTAGCCCCTGACGTTTGTAAAAGGAAAAAATCCTGGAGATCTATGTCACAGTGTATGTGTGGCTAATACTCCTGAGCTCTACACTCAGAAGTGGTTACAGTGCTTTTATGTTATATGTGTATTTTTTACCACAATTTTAAAGACAAGGTCTCGCTCTGTGGCCCAAGCTGGTCCTGAATTCACTATGGAGCCCAGGCTGGCCTTGAACTCATGACAATCCTCCTGCCTTAGCCTCCTGAGTTCTGGGATTATAGGCATGCACCACCACACCCAGTTTATGTGATGCTGGGGAATCAAACCTAGGGCCTTGTGCTTGCTAGACAAACGCTTTAACCCCTGTGCTATTTCCCCAGCACCCCTCCCCCCCGCCGACTTATTTATATTTTTTTGAGATAAGGTCTTGCTAAAGTTGTCCAGGCTGGCCTCAAACTTCCAATCCTCCTGCCTCGGCCTCTTCAATAGCTAGGATTACAGGCATGCACCGTTGGCCACGGGTTTGCTGACTTGCACCTGTCCGTGTTCTTCCCCTTTTATCCTGAATTCCAGAGTACATCAGGATGGCAGATCAGTACGTCCCCGTCCCAGGAGGGACCAACAACAACAACTACGCCAACGTGGAGCTGATTGTGGATATCGCCAAAAGAATCCCGGTGCAGGTAAGCGCGGCAGGGTTCTGGCGTGCGTCCGTGGCGCCTGGTGCCCAGCTGTGGACACCTCGAGTCTGCGTTTAGGATGAGCTAGTACAGCACAGCAACGCCCTTTGGTATAACGGGAGGCGGTTCCTGGAGGAGGTCTGTTCACCCGCTTCTTGTTCGCAGGCAGTGTGGGCCGGCTGGGGCCACGCCTCGGAGAACCCCAAGCTTCCCGAGCTGCTGCGCAAGCATGGCATTGCTTTCTTAGGTACAGTGCGTTTCTCCTGTCAGGCACGTGGGCGGGGTGTTGGTGGGTGCGCATCTGAGTCTGGAGCAGGTGGATGTGGAGGTGAGAGAGCCCAAGGGCAAGTTAGTCGGGCTGCAGAAATAGGAGCTATTTCTGTGGTTATCACCTGGAATGATTCTGAGGCCACCAGAGGTCCTGCTACTACTGGGGTGTTGGCCATATTCAGATTTCTGACTGGTAGATTTGGGGTCCCAAAACTGAAAGCCACTTGAAGCTGGCCTCAAGCTCGCAATCTTGTACTTTTCTGTCTTTAGAATGCTCTTAACTGCAGAGAACCGGTCATTTCAGTTATGCATTAAGTAAAGGGGTACCTATTGAGACAGCTATTCGTTTCAGGGTTTTAAAATTTATGTAGGTTTTTTTGTTTGTTAGTTTTTTTTTTTTTTTTTTTTTTTTTTTTTGCCGAATTGTGCTTTGACCCTAAGGCCTTCACAGGGAGCTGCATCCGCAGCCTGTCTTGATTGATTGATTGGTTTCTACAGTACTGGGGGTTGAACCTAAGGGTTTTGCACTGAGCTACATCTTTAGTCCTAATTTTTTTGTTTGAGACAGACTCTCATTAAGTCATTTAAATGCCCAGTCTGGGCTCAAACTTGGAACACTCCTTGCCATCCTGGAGCGCTAGGATTACAGGCATATGACATCTACCCAGCTGGTTATAGGATTTTTATTTGTGTGCATATATGTTAACTTTATATGTGTGCACATGTCCCTTGCTGTCCTTGGGGAATTGGTTCTGGGACCTTTCACAGATACCTGGACCCACAGATGCTCAAGCTCCTTGTATGAAGTTACAGAGCATTGATGCAACCTCCCGTATGCTTTGGACTGTTTTGTTTTGTTCAGTGTGGTTTGTGAAGCCAGGGATGGAACCCAGCGCCTTGCCCATGGTAGGCAAGCACTCTCGCCAAGCTCCGTCCCCAGCCCCTTCTGTGTCCTCTGGATCATCTCCCAATTACTTATAAACCTAATACAATATAAATGCTACATATATGTATCAGCATTAATATATATCTGTATAAATGCTATCTATATTTTACATATATGTGAGAATAGTGACCAAAAACACTGCACATGTTTATCACAGATGCAATTGAAGAATTTTTCTATCCTTGGTTGGTTGAGCCCTCAAATGCTAAACAGAAATAGAACTGAGAACCAATTCTCCTAGAAAAGTTAAGTATTTGGGCCAGAGAGCACCAGGCCCAGAAAGCTGAAAATATTTTCTGACTCTGTGAGGAGGTGCTTGCTCCCCGATGCTCCTGTTCACCAAGGTCCCAGTTTATCCCCCTAGTCTAGCTTTTGATGGAAGTTCCCTCAAAGTGAGTTGGGTGTGTGCCCCGTAGGTCTGTTGTCACTCAGGTCAAGTTTATAGTGCCAGCGTCAGAATAGGTGACCACTGCGGTAGCCGAGTGGCAGATTGTTACCCTTTCCGGGGCCTGAGATCTCTTCTCTGTCACTTTGTGCCTCACCTGGCCTGGCCCCGGGTGCTTGGCTGGCGTTCCTCTTCCTGGGTCTTGCGGCTGACTGGGCTGTGCTCTCCCCTTGCCCTGATTCCTCAGGACCGCCCAGCGAGGCCATGTGGGCCTTGGGAGATAAGATCGCCTCCACCATCGTGGCCCAGACGCTGGGCATCCCGACCCTGCCGTGGAGCGGAAGTGGTAAGGAGCACTGAGCTTCACCTCCAGGAAACGTCTCAGTCCAGTCTTGCTGATGTGGGCAGTCGGAGTCTCAGGAGTACGCTTATTAAAATTCTCACGTTTAAAAATCCTACATCATTACCCAAGTGGTACAGTTTTATTGTAGGCAACTTAGAAATTATGAGTACGAGGAAGAAACAGAAATCATCATCCATCCATCATCTTGTCATCCAGTGTTCAGCTTGTCTAAACCCCCCGGACTGGGGATGGAGTCAGGGCCTTGTTCGTGGTATAGGCCGGTGTTCTAGCACTGAGCTACATCCCCAGACACTTTTCATTTTATTTTGCTGAATTGCCAGGCTGGCTTTGAAGTTGCTGCCCTCCTGTTTCAGCCTCCCCGCTAGCTGTGGTTACAGGCTGGTATTCTTGTCTGGGCTGGACATTTATGACACTGTCATTAACTGTTTTTTTCAGCGATTTTCTTTTTGCAAGCATTTCTTTTTTTAAAATCAGGTCTTATATTTCCCAATTTGTGAGGATTTTTTTTCACCACTAATAAGTTTCTTTTCATGTTAATAAATCCACTTTATTCCACTTTAAATGCTTTCATAGGATAATATCACATGGATATAGAACAGTTTACTTCACAATCCCCTATTGTTATACAATGTCCATTGTTTTCTAGTGTGAAAAAACTGTCAAAGAAACAGAGCTTTTATAATCACTTTAATTATCTTCTTAGAATACATTCCTAAGAGTAGAGTTTCTGGGACAAATTAAACAGGAAATGGCCTCAGGAGTTCATTCTTGGTACTTTCTTTTGAAGGTTGAAAAATTTCCAGTTTGGGAAATTTGCCTTACTTTATCCAATCTTCACATGGTTTTGGGAAATAGTGATTCCCATATTGGTGCTTGCTGGCACCCTTGAGCGGAATCGGGAATTTTTGGATTCCAGCTCAAAGTAGACTCAGCCTACATTTCTTAAGCTTGATTTTCTACTCAAGGTGAGTCAGTGCTTAGGGCAGGAAAGCCACTATGGAAAGCTGCAGGGATGGGTGTCTCTCGTTGGCCCAGAGCAGCTTGGGTGGGCAGAGGCCTGGCGGGCCCTGGGCTGTGTGTCTGCCATGGTGAGAGACATTCAGCCTTCTCTGTGATTCTCTAGGTCTGACAGTGGAGTGGGCAGAGGAGGAACTGCAGCAAGGGAAGCAAATCAGTGTCCCGGAAGCCGTGTATGACCAAGGTTGTGTGAAAGATGTAGATGAGGGCTTGGAGGTGAGCGCAGCGGGCCGTGAGGTGCCCGAGCCCTCTCCTTCCCCTGGTAGTAGGGGCACCTGGCTCATCTCTAAGGAGGCCTCTTTGTCCTTCGCTCCCAGGCAGCGGAAAAAATTGGTTTCCCACTGATGATCAAAGCTTCTGAAGGCGGAGGGGGGAAAGGGATCCGGAAGGCCGAGCGCGCCGAGGACTTCCCCATGCTTTTCCGGCAGGTGAGCACTTCCCATGTCTTCCCTGGTTTTGACAATTGCTTTCTTTGGTCGTTGGCTTCTGAATTCTTCCTGTCAGCATTATTCTGTCACCCTGGAAAAGGCATGGGTCAGTGGCTGTGTTGTTTTGGGGATCAAGCCTAGGACCTTCACAATGTGCTACATCCCCAGCCCATTTTTTGTTTTGCTTTGTTTTGGTTTTATTTGTTTGGAGACAAAATCTTGCTCTGTGGCCCAGGCTAGTCCTGAACTCACTAGGGAGCCCAGGCTGGCCTTGGACTCATGGCAATCCTCCTGCCTCAGCCTCCCAAGTGCTGGAATTACAGGTGTGCGCCACCACGCCCAGCTTATATGGTGCTAGGAAATCGAACTCAGGTACTTAGCGCTTGGTTTAGTGCTTGCTAGGCAAGTACTTTAACCACCAAGCCATTCCTCCAGTCTTCCCACTCCCCCAGCCCATTTTTATTTTTGATTTTTGAGTCAGGGCCTCCTTGCTAAGTTGCCCAGGCTGGGCTGGTACTGTGATCCTCCTACCTCATCCTGCCATGTGCTGGGATGACAGGTCTGTGCCCCTAAGCCCAGCTCACCTCATCTTTCTTGGAAGATATCTAGCTGGCTTACCTGTAAAGGAGACTTTTCAGCCCTTAAAAGGATGGAATAGTCTCTCTATAGATGTCATGTGGAGAGTCAGCTGAGAGTGTGCAGGGAACTGGAGAACAGGAAAGCTACACAGGCATGTGTTTTCATCATATTTTTGTTTAAATAACTATTCTGTATGTGTCCCGCTGTATTTGTAGAAGATAACCAGTTTGTGCACCAATTTTTTTTTCCTTTGTTGAGATGTCATTGGCAAATAAAGCCACACATATCGAAAGTGCCCAACGTGACATCTGATATGTGTCTGTGTGGTGGAATGATTCCCCTGGTCAGGTTCATGGTCCAGCACCTCCCAGGTTCCCCTTCTATGCTTGGGAGAGCACCTGAGATTTCTCCGAGCAAATTTTGAGTAGATGGTACATTATGATTAACTGTAGCCAGCCCGCTGTGCACTGGATGCCCAGAAGCCACACTCCAAATGTGCTTTCTTTAGGAGATAGGATTGTGGAGATGGTTTGCCATTTTTACAAAGTTTGACCTAAAAAACAAGCATATCGTGTCTCTGAGAGAGGTGAAACGGAAGTTGAAAATTAGATTCATGGAGAAGCGCGCTAGCCACATCCCTGTTGTGAGGCTGTCTTCTGAGAGCTTCTGGAAGCTTCTGCAGCTGCTTCCCCGGAGGACTGAGTACCTCTGCTTCCCACAGGTGCAGAGCGAGATCCCGGGCTCGCCCATCTTCCTCATGAAGCTGGCAGAGCGTGCCCGGCACCTGGAGGTCCAGGTCTTGGCCGACCAGTACGGGAACGCGGTGTCGCTGTTTGGCCGGGACTGCTCCATCCAGAGGAGGCACCAGAAGATTATCGAGGAGGCGCCGGCCACCATTGCCACGCCGGTCGTGTTTGAGTTCATGGAGCAGGTGCGCCTCCCGGAGCTGCGGCAGTCGCAGCTGCAGGAGTCTCAGCTCGGCTCCAAGTCTCCGTGACTAGAAGGTGGGGTGGGTGCCCGAGAAGAGGCAGAGGGGGCCCAGCCCCCTTGGATCAGCTGGTCTCCAAGGGCCCCAGATAATCCCCACGCATTAGGCCCTCCACGTACATGGGGCGCCATTGCCACTTTCCCAGGAAACCTTTGGAAAGTCTGGGTCCCCATCTCCCACACCTTGCAGTGTGCGGTCCGGCTGGCCAAGACTGTGGGCTATGTGAGTGCTGGGACGGTGGAGTATCTCTACAGCCAGGACGGCAGCTTCCACTTTCTGGAGCTGAACCCGCGCCTGCAGGTGGAGCACCCCTGCACAGAAATGATCGCCGACGTCAACCTGCCTGCTGCCCAGCTGCAGGTGAGGGGCCCCGGGCGGGTGGCTCCTCCTGCCCCTCTCTTGGCTCACTGTCTCTGTGGAATGTGCATATGGATGGGGCCATGGAAACAGAGCTTTCCAGAAAGCACTTTTCTCCTTTGACCAAGAGCAATTCGAGGAATTAGAGCATTAGTGAAAGCAGAGCAGAAGTGTGGATTTTTTCTTTCTGGGAAAATATACAATTTTTGAGCATGTGTGGGACCCTAATACCCATTCCTAGAGTCAGAGAAGAGATTCCAACTTTTTCCCCCCATTATTCGTCTCTCTAAGAGGACTTTATAGACTTTTCTCCCTAATCCATTTCCCATTGAAATTTTATCATCTCAGACAATAATATGTGTCTCTATGGGAATTATAGGTGTATCTGCACTTTACACATAAAAGGAGTATACCTCCTTGAGGACAGATGTGGAAAAAAATGTCACAACTGTTAAGAACATGTAAGCCACATTAAGAGAATTCTTTTCATTTTTTCTTTGTGGCACTGGGAACTGAGCTCAGAGCCTTCACACTGATCTACATACCCAGTCTATATTTTTATTTTTGATTTTTAAGACAAGGCCTTGCCAATTCACTAAGTTGCCCTAGATAGGCTCGAATTTGCCATACACCTGCCTCAGCCTCCCAAAGTGCTGGGATTTACAGGCCTACCTCACTGGGCCCAGAATCAAGAACTCTTAATTTTTTTTTTTTAACGTTCTTCCTTCCTCCTTTCTTCCTTTTCTACTTTCCTTTCCCCTCATCACAAGAGCTTTTGTTATTTGACCTATTTATATCTTTTAGTTTAAAAACTGCAGGTAAATTGCAAGTAGCCTTTAATTAACAGTGTACACTCTGCAGCTACACCAATCACCTGACGTCTTTGTTTCTGTCTCTCCATTTGTCTGTGTTACTTGGGGTTGGGGAAGATTGAGAGATGGTTAGACTAAGCCTTTATGACCGGTGACCCTAAATACTTCCGTACAAAGACCTTCTGAGAACAAGAGTGTCCTGGCGCAGTGTTAGAGTGTCATGACAACCCTTGGGAAATACAGAATTAATGCAACATATTTAATTAATAGACTGTCTACACTTACAGTATTCTCAGTTATCCCAGTTGTTTTTGTTTAAATCCAAGATGAGGTCCAGGATGACATATTTTGTTTCATTGTCATATCTTTTCACTATTTTCTGTTTTTGAGACAGGGTCTCGCTCTGTAGTCCAGGTTAGTCCTGAACTCACTATGGATCCCAGGCTGGCCTTGGACTCATGACAATCCTCCTGCCTCAGCCTCCCGAGTGCTGGGATTACAGGCATGCGCCACCACACCTGACTTAATGTGGTACTGTTCACAAAGGCCTTGCATTTGCAAGCAAGAGCTTTAACCACTGACCTGCTCCCAACAGCCCAAGATGTCGAATTTACTATCATGGTTAAGCTGGTATCCAAAAATGCCTGGGTTTTGGTCATTCTTCCTGAGAGCTTCTCCTGTGTCCTTCACAAAACTCCTTTCGCCTTTCAGTTAATACTGTCACATTTCTCTTTCCTTGTCATGCAATCTCGTTTCAGGGGTGTTGCTTTTTTTATGTGTGTGTGGTACTGGGGGTTGAACCAAGGGCCTTCATACTGAGCTATATCTCGAGCTCTTTTAAAGTGTTTGTTTTTGGAACAGGATCTCACTAAATTACCCAGCGGGGCTCAAATGTATAATCCTCCTCCCTCAGCCTCCCAGAGTGCTGGGATTACACCCCTGGAGGATGTCATGTTTTCGCTCAGTGGCATGTTTGTGCTGCATGGAGCCAAGTCGTGCCTGTGCCTCTCCTACAGCACAGCATCATGTAGGTGGTCCACACTCAGCCTGTCTGAGGTCATGAGCTCCTTGGGCATCTCAGGGCCAGGATCCTAGAAGGATTTCTCTATTTCAGATCGCCATGGGTGTGCCACTACACAGACTGAAGGACATCCGGCTTCTGTATGGAGAGTCACCATGGGGGGTGACACCCATTTCTTTTGAAACCCCTGCGAGCCCTCCCCTGGCCCGGGGCCACGTCATTGCAGCGAGGATCACCAGTGAAAACCCAGATGAGGCGAGTGCGGGGTCCCTGCTTTCCCATTGTTCCTCACATTCCGGCAGGGGTGGATGTGGCCTTTGGGGAGATAGCGGTTGTCCAGGCTCCTTGGCTTACAGATGGGGACGCTGAGGAATGGAAGGAACATGTCACAGGTTCAGCTTATTGGACGTACGTGTAGTTGTGCCTGAGACCGCGCAGAGTATTCAGCATCTCGCCGCTCACACGACAGTGCTGCTACCACTGGGTGTTTGCCACCTGCTTGACAGCCAGGGAGCTAGAGGCACCTGCCTAGTGCCTCCTCTGGCCTTCTGAAGCTCCATGGGTCCAGTTGCTGGACTCTCAATACACTGTCTGTCTTTGGGACCAAGAGCCAGGTTTAGAGTACAGGTTCTTGTAATCTGGTCCCAAGTACTTTTTGTTGTAAAGTAAATAGAATCTCAGAGATTATGGGAAGTCCCTTTGTGACTTCATCTCACTTAGATCTTGAAATGCTAGCCAACTGGCATATGTCACAATTCACATACTCACTGACCACTGGATGTCACAGAACTCATTCAGCTACAAAATTTTATTTAATTTATCTTTAAAATTAAGTATATATTTACATCAAAAGTAATATACATATTGCTTAAGTGTATGTATATATAATAAAATATATGTACATAAAACTGTATGTATTAATGTAGTAATGTGATATTTTGATTCATGTATGTTTGTACTTTTTGTTTTTGTCTTTGAGAAACACAGAGTAAGTGAGCCCTTTTCATTAAAGAATTTAAGTCATGATAATAAATAAACGGAGAATTGCTCAGAGGGCCTGTGTGGGATTCAGAGGCTCCTGAAAGGATGGAGAGTCGCATTCGGAACCAGCCCAGGCACCTGCAGCTCCTCCTCCCACCAGCTCCCAGGCACCTCTGCTGAACACATTTACTCCATTACCTAATTCAGGACCCCCAGTCCTGGAAAAGGGTTCCATGTCTACCCATCCTTACCAAAATCTCAGTCTGGGAGATGGGCCCCCTTCCAAAAGGGGATCAGTTATGGCCCCACGTGGCATGTACTAGGCCTCTTCAGCTGCAGGAATTTTTTATCATTTAGGTTTGGAAAACTAAGCACCTTTTTTTTGGGGGGGGGGGGGGGTCTATACTAAGGATTGAGCTCAAAGGGCCTTTCTCACTGAGCTACTCCATAGTCCTACTTATTTATTTATACTTTATGAATTTATTTTGAGACAGGTCTTGGTAACTTGCCCAGACTGACCTCCAACCTGTGATCTGCCTGCCTGAGTAGCTGGAATGATAGATGTGAGCCACCACTCCCAGACAGAAGATGCATCTAGACAAATGCTTTACCACTGGGCTAGGCTCCGAGCATCCACTCTTCATTTTATTTAAATTATCTAAAATGTCCAGTGTGTAAAAATAGAAAATACCTTTGTCCCGATCCCTGAGTAATTGGTGTGCATCCGCATTACATCAACACTTCCTCCCATTCACTCGGTTTTACAGTTTTTTAGAATAAGAATTGCAGACACTGCAGTGCTCCCAAGGACCCACCTATAAATAGCTTCGCCTACACCTGCAGCTAGACTGTGAGCAGTGAGGTTGGCTCCCCTCAACTTTTGCTGCGGCCGGAGTTCTTGCATTAGCCTGGATGGGACTTCTGATGAAAACAGACCCGGAGTCACGATCTCTTCCGTTTTGTTTCAGGGGTTCAAGCCGAGCTCCGGGACCGTGCAGGAGCTGAATTTCCGCAGCAACAAGAACGTGTGGGGTTACTTTAGTGTGGCCGCCGCGGGAGGCTTGCACGAGTTCGCCGATTCCCAGTTTGGCCACTGCTTCTCCTGGGGCGAGAACCGTGAGGAGGCCATCTCGTCAGTATCCCCTCCTCTCCTCCCTCCCGCGCCCTCTCTCCTTCTTCCTCTGGTCCCACTGGCCCTCACCCTCTTCGACACCAGGGACCAGTTTAGTTGAAGACCATTCTGGCAAGGATGGAGTTGGAGGGGGCCTTGTTACGCAGGAGGTTGTTGGAGGACAGCTTTCAGGGGGCAGGCAGCAGCGGGGGAGGTGGGGAGCGAGGTCCTCGCTGCCTGCCACTTCCCCACCATTAGGACATTAGAACCTGACCGAACTCCTAATAGGCCTTAGAAGGTACCAGGAGCATGCTGACAGGAGGCGGAGCTTCCCGGGCAGCTTCCCTCCTCCTCCAGCTCATCCTTCCCAGCTGCTTGGACCTTCCAGGAATACAGACTGGCACTCATGCACCACCAAGGGTTTGGGGACCCCCTGCCCTGGTCCCTGGATCTGTCCTCCCAACCCTTCTTTGTCTTAGTCTTCCTCCCTCCCTCCCTCCCTTCTTTAAACCCCAGAAACCTCCCCGGATGTCATTGGTGGTGAATCACAGGCTACCCGATTTAAACACCCTTTTGCTTAGGAGCTAAGAATGAAGTCTTCCACAAGGTCCTTGGGCTGGGGACCTGTGTAATGTCTGATTGATGGAGACCCGAGGGCATGTCAGGGTGACAGCCAGCGTTTAAAAGGTGCTGAGACAAAGGACAGAGATCCCTTGACACCCAAGCCTCATAAGCACTTCCCTCATTGGCTGTTTTTACACCGCAACTAAACTTCTTAGGGATGTGATTTTAGGGGTGCACAACACACCACCCTGAGACCATAACAATCCCGTGTCCCTTGCTCAGCCAAGCCCATGTTTGCCATTGCTTCTGCAGAGCTAAGAAACCCACCTTGACCAGGGAACTCCCGCATTCTGAAACACCACGCCTTGTATTTTTCTGCCTTGATATGGGTGCAGAAGATTAAAGGCCAAGTTACTTTGTCATTAAGCGTTCAGGTGTCGCGAGAGTGACAAAGCCCAGAGGCACTGTGGGTATTTCATTTAAAAAGCATTAGAATCCAGTCCAGTGCACTTAGCTGTGAATTAGTTTAGTTGATTTTGGTAGTCTTTTAATGATTGGATCTTCTTACCAGCTTAAAATACTTCGTTTTAATCATGCTCAGTGGCAGATTGAGACCCTTGTAGCTTACAGAGGAGTATTTTAGAAAAGGAGGTGGAGACGGAACAGCTGGCCAGCCCACTCAGAGTGGAATGGCCCTCTGCGATTCCACACTGTGTACAAAAACTTCAGCAGAATTCAGGGGGAGCAAGTCCAGTTTTTCTCCCTGCTGTTAGAATCCAGCCAGGGATCAGCTGGCTTGGATTCCTAGGGCTGGTTTCCAGGGACCTCTCCGTGCTAGAACTGGGAATGCCCCAAGCAAAAGGGTCAGTGGCCCTGGGTCCAGCGGCTGTGCTCTGACTTCCTGGTCCCAGCCCCATGCCTGGCTTCCTGAAGCCTAGTGACACTCTTGTTTGATCTCAGTGTGTCTCCATTTTCTCACCCCCAGGTCGGGGCCACGACTGTCCCTTCGTCCACATCTGCCGTCAGCTGTTGGGATTGCTATGGCGGGGAGTGGGGAGGGCTTCCTAACGGAAGAGATGTGCTCGGTACCTTACTTTCTCTCACGCGTTCTCCCCCAAGCACTCCTTGAAACAGAAAGCTGTATTTGGGGGAAGCAGCCTAGGGTCTCTCTAGGACCGGAGTCACATAACTTGGATTCCCCATCCACAAGCGATCTGTGGGCTACTGGGAAGGGCAGCTGTGTGGACTGGGAGAGGTCTGCTCGTGCTGGGGAGTGCAGGAGGGATTTGAATAGGTGCAGGGCAGTTAGACTCAGTATTAACCAGAGAGATTGGCCCTTTCTACCAATCATTAGTGATTGTTAGTAGTAATTAAAATGCTGTTCAGTCACATTTACGGCAGGTAATATTTATCCACTATATGCTTTCCACAGAGTGTCTTATTTCAGTCTTCAAATACCTGCATGACTTCTGGGTTATTCACCCATCTGAAGCCCAGAGCAGTTGAGTCGCTTGCCTGGAGTCACTCAGCCAGTCCGTGGAGAAGCTGAGTGCGACACCCAGGGCCCTCTCTTAACTCCCTTGCCCGTCTTGTTCTCCAAGAACCACCTCTCTAGCCATAGGCTGTGTGCCTGCCTTTCCCCCCAGGAACATGGTGATGGCTCTGAAGGAGCTGTCCATCCGGGGTGACTTCCGGACCACCGTGGAGTATCTCATTAACCTCCTGGAGACTGAGAGCTTCCAGAACAATGACATCGACACCGGCTGGTTGGACCACCTTATCGCCCAGAAAGTGCAGGTGGGGAGCTGCCGCGTGTCCCCTCTAGGAGGCTGAGACACCCAGCTCCCCGCAGACACTGAGACGTGCCATCTTTCCTAGGCAGAGAAGCCGGACATCATGCTTGGGGTGGTATGTGGGGCCTTGAATGTGGCAGATGCCATGTTCAGAACCCGCATGACGGATTTCTTGCACTCCCTGGAAAGGTGAGACCTGTGTGTCATTCTTGTCCCGCTTGTGTTATGTGTTGGTGCATGGAAGGGAAAATGGGTGATATTTGGGTGGCAGATTCATCACCAGGCAGTTGGTGAGGCTCTCACTGGGTTGCTTCTGGTAAACCCCTTCTGGATACCTGGGACACCCAGAAAGAGGTGGGGAGGTGGGCCGGGGCTGGGTGGGATCTGGTAGAGGCTGGGATATTTGAGCTCAAGGCGAGAGTCACCTGTGTGGCTCATGCTGACTTGTGTAAAGGACAAGAAAGTTCCCGGGTTCAGAGTCCCAGGAGGTGGGAGGTGGGCTGGGAAGCTAAGCAGGTCAAAGGTCATCACCACAGATGATGATCTCTTTCCTAGACCCTCACCTGAATCACAAGGTGACGGGTGAAACAGGCTAGAATGGAAAGTAACCAGGGCCTTGTTACCTGGATAAGCCTGGGTTTCTCTACCTTAGTACCAGTGGCAGTTGGGCCGCGTTATTCTCTGTGGGGGGCTCCCCTGTGCACTGTAGGGTGGGAGTAGATTCCGTAGCCCTTCTCTGTAGATGCTAGGAGCAGCCTTTCCCCGAGTTAGGACAGTCAGGTCTCCAAACATTATCAGTCTCCCTTTTACCCAGATTGAGATCCACTGTGGCAGGGAAATGATGTTACCAAAAATAAACAAATAAATAAGTGGTGAATTTTCTTGGCAGTTGGTTCTTGGGCAGTAAGAGAATCATCACCCTTGTTCTGATTTCTTTTACCCCAGATGACAAGTCCCCACATAGGAATTTTTTCCTGAGGATTTAACTCTTAAAATACCTTTTTTACTTGACTGATTGATTGATTTTAAAGTGTTAAGGCTTGAACCCAGGCCCAACCACCTCCATAGCTCTTTTTACTTTTTTTATTATTTTGAGACAGAGCCTCGCTTAGTCACCAAGTTGCCCAGGCTGGGCTCGAACTTGTGATCCCCTGCCTCAGCCTCCCAGAGTGTTGGGGTGACATGTGTGCTCCATCCAGCCGTCTCTGAAAAGCCTTTGTAAAATTTTGCATCCTTCAGCAAGGGCTGACTCTTTACTTTCTAAACAGTGCCAGGCTCGTTGGCAGGGTCTGTGGTCCATGGCTTGTAATCCAACTTAGCTTTTAGTGTCATCAGTTTGATGCACGGAAAGAACAAAAATTTGAGTGATTTTTTTTTTTTAATGGTGCTAGGGATGGAACTCAGGGTCCCATGCCTGCCCAGTGCTTGCCCTGCCACAGAGCTCCACCCCCGGCCACCTACATGGCTGTCTCTGAATCCAAGACAGGGCTGCTGAGTTCTCAGCTCCCCCCAACCCCCCCGGCCAACAGCAGGTCTGTCTTCTCCCTCAGGGGCCAGGTCCTCCCTGCAGAGTCTCTGCTGAACATCATGGATGTGGAGTTGATTTACGGAGGTGTCAAATATATCGTGAAGGTAAGGGTTTGTGCTTCCATGTCCCCAAAGCTCCAGAGGCTTCAGGGAGTTGGTCTTTAATGCCAAAAACCATCCCTGGACCATTTTCTCACGCCTGGGTCTGAGCAGTTGGAATCCCCATGTCTGTGACCTTGAAACTCAGAGGCTGGCCACAGAGCCGGAAAGGGGCTCTGAGTTTCAGAAAGTGTAGGGGTGAGCCAGATGCAGCAGTGAGCGGTTGGTAGTCTCCTGGGCTGCTGTAACAAAGGGCGGTGAACAGGTGGCGTAAAACAACCGAAATTAGCTCCTCGCCATTCTAGGGGCCAGAAGTTCAAAGGTGAGCATGGTCTTGCTACAGGCGGAGGGAGCCAGGCCCAGTGGCACAGGCCTGTCATCTCAGCACTCTGAAGGCTGAGGCAGGAGGATTTCAATTGAAGCCCAGCTTGGACGACTTAGGAAGATCCTCAAGATGAAAACTAAAATATGAGATTGGATGTAGCTCAGTGTGAGGGCCTGAGATTCCATCCTAGTACCAAAAAGAAAGCAGAAGTGTGAAGGAAGGGCCTACCTTCTTTCCTCTGTGTTCTTAACTAACTACATTTATATAGATTCAGTTTTCAAATGAGGACACATTCTAAGGTTCCAAGAGTTTCAGGGAGACACCTTTGCCCGGTGTACAGCACGAGCAGAGCCTTGGCAAAGCAGCCCAGAGCCCACGTTGGTTTCCAGGGCTGTGCTGCTGCACGAAGAGCCTACAAGTGAGACTCGGGAACTCGGGCCCCTTCCCGACTCCGTGGCCAGCCTCAGTGGACTTTCCACCAACGGCTCTCCTCCGTTGGAATCTCCTTTGATCTTCCTGGGCTATTCAAGGCCAGTCGAAGCCAGGGAATGCCTGACAGGTGCAGGCCCGCTTGGGGCCCAGTTCCCTGGCACTGGTGCTGGGGGCCTGAAAGCCAAAACCTGGCAGCCGCTTTCCTGGCTCCTTTTCTGGAGGAAGAAGGCAGAGTCCGTGTCTGCTTGGGCAGCACAGTTTTTATTTTCTTTTGTTGTTTTTAATATTCAGAACACACATGGCACTTGCAGCTTCAGCGAAACAAACGTGTCATCACGTGGGTTACCCTCGGTTTCTTCCTTTTTTGTCCCAGTGTTCCATGCCCCTTCCTTTTTTTCTTCTTTTTCGAATGACAGTAGAGTTTGAATCTGGGACCTTCTCTGCAAAACTATATCCCCAGTCTTTAAAAAATATATATATATATCTTAAAGTCTGAGACACAGTCTTGCTAAGTGACTAAGTTGCTCAGCCTGGGTTTGAATGTCTCAGCCTGGGTTTGAATGTCTCAGCCTCTTGGGCAGTGAAAGGTCAGCCTCTTGGGCAGTGAAAGGTCAGGATAACACGACAGGTAGAGCACTAGGCCAGGCGTGGCTGGGTCAGCCATGGCTAGGTCGCAGATCTAAATCCCAGGACTGGAGAGGCTAGGGAGAGGTGGGAGGGGGGCGCTAGACCAAGGGCTAGGCCAGCAGTGTCCTGAAGCGGCCCCCAGTGGCAGGGGTCGGTAGTGCAGGTGTGTACAGAACAGTGCAGGTCTAGGGTATTCTACCACAGAGGTGTTGAATAGTTACATTGAAAATTTTATTGTTATCATGAATAATGTTATAATATGTAATCCTATATTCCTTGCTGTCTTGTGACACAGACTATTTCTTGTTATTTGAGCACCCTTTAGTATATCTGTTTTCAAGAAAACATACAACTTATATGATGAACTGAAGTCAGGCTGGTTTTTCGTTCATCTACATCTATGTGCAGGGATGCAGCTACATCCTGGCTGCTCGTGCCTTTCTCAGGTGTCCCAAGTCTCTTTTCTATCCCTGGGCAGAGCTGTGTCTCGGGAGCAAAGCCACAGTCCATGCTCAGGTCTCTTGTCCATTTGGGCTATTACAACTGTGACTGGTGGCTTGTGAACAGCAGAAATGTACCCTTCTCAGTTCTGGAAGCTGGGGACTTCATGGTCAAGGCAAAGGTTCTGGTGCGGGTCTGCTTCCTGGCCCGTAGCTGGCGTCTTCCCTCGCTGTGTTTTCACATGGTAGGACAGGGCAAGGAAGCTCCCTCAGGTGTCTTCTGAGGGCACTGATCTCATTTGTGAGGGACCCATCCTCCTGACCCCATCACTGCCATGGGTCCTATCTCTGGATGCTATCACATTCAAGGTTAAATTTCAGTACAGGAATTTGGAGATACACAAGCACTCGGCCCATTGTGCCAAGTCACTACAGAGTCTGCCAGGCTTCCTCACCGAGGGTCCCTGGCCTCCAGTTCCCATCACCCATGGTGACCCTGCTCAGGGCTGATGCATAGTGACAGGAACCAGAAGGAAACCCCCAGCTCCAGAGAGTGTGAGGTCAGCAAACGATGGCTGGACAGACCTGTGTCTGGTGCCAGCAGCTCTTTGTCCACCACCAGCATTAACTCCAGGTCCTCACTAGCCCCCTCCGTAGAAGCTCTCTTGGGGTGCGTGACGGCCAGGTCGAGAGAGGTGGAGGCGTCCACGCCTTCTTCTCCCAGTAGACCGCCAGCCCCTGTGTGCTGTCATAGTGGTCGTGGGAGCACATCCCGAATCCAGGTGGTGACGTGGGCTTGCCTCCACAGGTGGCCCGACAGTCTCTGACCATGTTTGTCCTCATCATGAACGGCTCCCACATCGAGATCGATGCCCACCGGCTGAATGATGGGGGGCTTCTGCTCTCCTACAACGGCAGCAGCTACACCACCTACATGAAGGAAGAGGTTGACAGGTGTGTTGATGCCTAGCCCCGCCCAGCACAGCTTTTCATAGGAGTCAAAGTTGCAAGGCCAGCCTGTGTGCAGCCCTGAGGGTCTCTCACATAAGGTCCTCTCTGCTGAATTCTGGGGTCACCTGAAGAGGTTCCCTCCTGGCTGGGCTTCCATGCAGCTGGTAAGCATGGAGGGGGCACCCCAAGTGGTACCTTTCTGGTGATCTGGGATAATTCAGAGCCGAATGGGCTATTACTCTGAGATCTAAGGCTTGAGATGCCACGTCCACACCCATGGAAGATGAGTAGCCTAGACACAGCATCTGGCAACTGGCTATTGAGCTACTGCAGGCAGGCCGTGGGCTGGGGGTAGAGATAGGGTCGTGGCCATGACTCATGGGGCTTTGAGCCTGTCAGGTAGATGATGCCTTAAGCCAGTGGAAGGTGGCAGGAAAGGCTCCTGGTCACCTTGGTGGCTGGAGGCAGCAGCTCCAGAGGGTCTAAGCACAGGTACATTGTGGGACAGATTGTGCACTGCCTCCAGCTCCAGTGCCTCTGGCCACACTGCGGCCACTCAGTGAAATGCAGGTGATCTGGGAAGAGCAGAAAGCACAGACACCTGCCAAATAGAGCAAAGGGCAAAATGCATATGTGTGAATGTGTGTGTGCACATGTGTATGCATGGATGTGTGCATGCCACAGGTCCCGTGTCCAAGAGGCTTCAGAGAGGGGAAGAATTTCTCTGCAGTCCTGAACATCCTAGAAAAAGGCAAATTAGATTCTTATCTGAGTGACATTTATTATCTTTTCTAAAAAACTGTATTCTAGCTTTCAGAAATACTCAAGTAGAAGCAGACCATTGCAAGGTCAAAGGTCTACGCGTAGCTGTGCTCCCCTGATAGAACCTCCAAACAAGCTCTCAAAATACTCCAGGCTCTTGGTGGCACACACCTGTAATCCCAGCACTCTGGGAGGCTGAGGCAGGAGGATTGCAAGTTTTAGCCTGGCCTGGCCAATTTAGCAACCTAGTGAGAACCTGTCTCAAAATAAAAATAATAAAAAAAAAATAGTCTGGGGATAGAGTTTAGTTCCCAGTAATGATAGAAAGGCTGTCGGCTCTCTCCTGAGGCATGTTCTCCCCGCTTCTGTTATGTGGGAAGGGCTGAGGGTGCAGCTGGGTGATGGAATGCTGCTGAGTTCATTTCCTCACTATAAAAAAAAAGAAGAAGAAAGAAAAATATTTCCTGATCATTCTTTTCATTCCTGGGCCTTGTGGGATTACACCAGTCAGAGGAACTGGTTTTCAGCCAGAAAAGAGTCACGTGTTCTGTTCACTCAACTCACTTGCGGCAGGTCTATTATAACTGTCAAATGCCACCATTTGGGGATGGACAGCCCCTAAGAAGGTGGAGTGTGGCATCCAGGCCATCTTTAGGATTAGGAGGAAGCTGTCAGGACCCTGACGCAGGTCTCCCCTCCCCCACCGCCCTCTTCTCTCCAGTTACCGAATCACCATCAGCAACAAGACATGCGTGTTTGAGAAGGAGAACGACCCCACGGTCCTGAGATCCCCGTCGGCCGGGAAGCTGATCCAGTACATGGTGGAGGACGGGGGCCACGTGGAAGCAGGGAGCAGCTACGCCGAGATAGAGGTCCGGGGTGAGGCTGCAGCCTCAAGCCCTTCCTTTCCGGGCGTTATCCATCTCTTAGCAAACAGGCCTGGCCTCTCACCTTGGCTGCTGCCTACGCAGATCTAAGAGAGGCGGTCTGGGGGTTCAGGCCATATTCCCTGCAGTATTTACAAGAAGACCCTCGGATAATGCGTGTCTCCCCAGGGATGGGCAAGGGCTGATTAGTAATCAAATGGCAGTGATTGAAAACTATTAGCCCCGGACATAGTGCTACATGCCTATAATCCCAGCTCAGGTGGCTGAGACAGGAGGGTCTCAAGTTTTCAAACCCGGCCTGGGCAACTTTGCAGGATCTTGTCTCAAAATAGAACTAAAAAACAAAAACAAAAAACCAGCTGTGGATATAGCTCAGCATGCCCCGAATTCAATCCCTTGTTGGGGAGGGAGTGCGGGGGCTGTTAGCACTTCAAAACACTTAGCAGGTGGCAGGTGCTGGTGTAAGCACTCACCTAGCGTCTGTATGAAGTAGACACAAATGTGATCCTCATTTTACATGAAGAAGCCAGGCCCAGTGAAAATGAAGAACTTGTTCCAGGTGACCCAGAGCCGGGGCTCCACTGTGTTGTCCCTCGTGTGCTGCTGAGGCAGCACCCGAGCAGCGGAAACACAGCAGCAGTTGTTAATGTGCCCTGCCTTCTGCCCCGGGGGCCACCTTGTCCTTCTCATGTAACCCTGGTGACAGCTCTGCAAAGGGAGCCCAACTGTTCGCCGTCTGACAGTGAGGGAAACTGAGGCTCAGAGAAATGAAGGCACTTTTTAGAAATCACGGAGGGGATTAGTGGGGCCTTAGGTTTTTAGCTCTGGCATAGTGGGTTTGGTGATCAAAAGGCAACATGACCTGGGCTGGAGGAATAGCTCAACTGTTAGGGAGCGCTTGCCTAGCAAGCTCAAGGCCCTGAGTTTGATTCCCAGCACCACATAAGCTGGGCGTGGTGACGCATACCTGTAATCCCAGCACTTGGGAGAGTGAGGCAGGAGGATTGCTGGGAGTTCAAGGCTATCCCAGGCTACATAATGAGTTTAGGACCAGCCTGAACTACAGTGCAAGACCCTGTCTCAAAAAAAAAAAAAAAAAGAAAGAAAAAAAGAAAAAGAAAAGCAGGCGGCATGACTGTCTGCAGCCGGTACCACAATGCCAGAGCCCATTCTGTGCACATCCAGACACTCAGGCGAGTACTGGCCACTGACCATAATGCAAGCAAGGCCTCATTTCACATAGCATCCCCCCAAATGTTTTCTCAATGCCTTTCTTTTCCTCCCGTGACCCCACCCACACATGCATGTATCCATTCATGGCGGAGCTGGGATTGAGCCCAGGTCCTGGTGCACGGCCTGTTGAGCAAGAACTCTTCCACTGACCTACATCTCCAGCCTCTTATTTTTTGAGACAAGATCTTGCCCAGTTGCCTAAGCTGGACTCCAACTTGTGGTCCTCCTGCTTCAGCCTCCTGAGTGGCTGGGATCACAGGCATGAACCACTGCACCCAGCTTCCCTTGGTGTCTTTCATGCAGGGAACTGTTGACGAAGCACGTGGCTTACACAGAGGATTTTAGGAGTGTGTAGTCATGTCCCTCAGCAGCCGGAACGTATTTTGGACAGTGTACTCTTGGACAATTTCTTTGTCATGTGGGCACTGTAATTCACAATTGTAGATGTCTAGAGGCCAGTTCTTTGGCGTGGCCCCTGGCCAGGAGAGGTACCGGCTGCTGCGGCTGTAACACTGCAGACTGTTTTACAGGCATTTTTTAAAATACAGGAATATACTGTAAAATCACAATATAAAGTACAGTAAATATGTAAGCCGGCCAGACAGTCATTTATCATCAGGTATTACATACTGTACATAGTTGGACGTGCTGTACTTTTACATGACTGGCAGCGTAGTAGTTAACACCACAGACACGTGGGTGACGCTGTGCACTAGCTGTGAGGACACTTGTGATGTCACTAGGTGGTAGGAATTGCTGGGTTCCTTTCCAGTTCCTTTCCTTATAGTGCTGCCGTCACATATGGGACGGCCGTCACTGCCCAACATTATTCTGCATCACTTGACAGCATAGGCTCTGTGCTGTGACCCAATCAGATTTCTGAAGAGACACCATCCTTTAAGATTAAAGGTGTCTTGGGTTGTACTCTACTGGTAGAATGCTTGCCAGCTGTGCCCAAGGCCCTGGTTTCATCCTCGGTTCTGAAAACAAAAACAAAAACAAAAACCAGTCGTCCTCCCTGTGAAACGGGCGCGTTGAGCCTTGCCCCTCTGGCTGGCTTTGCAGAGGGCAGCGCTTCCTGGGCAGCGCTTCGTTTTCTCTGCCTTTCTGCTTGAGCGCTGCCCACTCTTTCTGCTCTGCAGTTGCTGGTTTTGGGCGCCCCACCTCCGAGGCTGTCCTGGGTGGGCTGATCTTTTTTTTTTTTTTTTGTACAACAGGTGATGAAGATGATTATGACCCTGACCGTGCAGGAAAGCGGCGTGGTGAAGTACATAAAGCGGGCGGGAGCGGTGCTGGAAGCCGGCTGCGTGGTGGCCAGGCTGGAACTGGACGACCCTTCCAAGGTGCACCCGGTACGTGCGCGCCGCCCCGCTGCCCTGGTTGCTGCCGGCATGCCCCACCGGCTCAGATAGGCGTGGGCTGGAGGCTCACAATGTCCCGCGTCTGCTTACCGCCTGCAGATGGCGCCATCCCGGCAGCCGGCCGGTGGCAGTGCGGGAGCACGGGGCGGCTGGGCTTGCTTTGCTCGGGTCCCTCTCCACAGCTTCCGGTCCTGCCTGGAGCAAAGGCCGCAGTATTCCAGTGAGCTGCAGGGTCCCTGCTAAGCTGTCCTCGGTGTCTCTGCTGGCTCCTTCCTTTTCCCCTCTCCCTCCGTGAATCTTCCTGCCCTTCCCCTGGAGCCTGGCACCTCTGCCGGCCGCCTCCCCAGCGCTGGCCACCGCCCCCAGGAGCACTCAGGCTGTGACCTAGGTGTCAGCCCTTGTGAGATTGCTCTTGACCATCTGTTGTCTTATTAGATTTTTTTTTTTAGTGTAGTTTTAGTTTTACAGAAGAATTACTTAAGGCAGTATAGAAGGTTCCCACCTGTATATCCTGCATTGAGTTTCCTTATTATAAACTATTATGAAATTTATTATTAATTAACTACTGTTAATTTAACTATTGTACAGTATGGTCCATTTGTAAGAGTTAATGAACCAATATATTGATATGTTCTTATTAACTAAAGCCCATGGGAAATAATTTTATTTTTTGAGACAGTGTCTTGCTCTGCAGTCCGGGCTGGTCCTGAACTCACTGTGTAGGCCAGAGTGGCCTCATACTCACAGCATTCCTCCTGCCTCAGCCTCCTAAGCTCTGGGGATTATAGGCATGCTCCACCAAGCCCGGTTTATGTGGTGCTGGGGAAATGAACTCAAGGCCTGGAGCTTGCTAGGCAAGTGCTCTGACCACTGAGGTATTCCTCCAGCCCCCTCAAAAAATAAAAATTTTAAATGACATTGTATATTTTCTCCTGAATATTATGTTTGTTTTGTTTTCGTCTCATCCTTTATTCCTGCTGGGGAGGTTCACAGAAGGGTCTGTGGGCCTGTGCTGGGATTCTCCCTGCATCTCCTGTGCTGCTGATCGGTGAGGCAAGGCCTGGCCCCAGCTCTTCTAGGTTCATGTAAATGCCTATGAGACAGGCAGGGCTCTAATATTAATGGAAAATTGAGTTTGATCCTATAATTGTAGTAACAGAAGCTGCCTTGGCTCTGGCTGTGAGTGTCAGGTGGAGAAGCCATTGCAGGTTGGATCAGAGAGAAGGGGCCCCTCAAGTTAGTCCTTAAGGGTAAAGCCAGGTGTGGTGGCACATGCCTGTAATCCCAGCATTTGGAAGGCTAAGGCAGGAGGATTGCTGTGAGTTCAAGGACCCCTGGGCTACATAGTGAGATCTGGTCCAGCCTGGAATACATTACAAACTGGGAGGGTAGGAGGACTGTACAGGCGTGGGGCAGGCTGGATAGGAAACTGAGTGTTCCCAGCTGGGAGGATAGGCTGTCCCAAACATCTTGGGCACCAATGCCTTATACACAGCAGATCTTTATAGAATGGGTCAGTAAATGCATGGCTACATCAGGCTGTCCCTCTGGAGAGCTTTTTATTTTCCCCTTGGTCACCTAAGACTACATGTTTATGATTCCCAGAAACTATATTTGTATGAGATTTTCATAAATTATTATCCAATTAGGAGTTTCTCTTTGAGAGTCAATGGAGATTTAAAATAAATAGAGAAAATAAATCGTTCTGATGACAAAGCAAAGCCCCCAAGACAAAGATCTAACTCCTTAAATTGTCTAGAGCATGAATGAATGCACCGTGGCATTAGCAAAGAGGGTGATGGGGGAAACCTGGGTTGGGGCACCCGGGTTGCAATTGTAACTTCACCGTACAGCGTTTCCTTCTGTTGATCTTGGGGGTTCATTCTCCCTCAGTTACACATGCTGCTTAATCTGCCCTTTTCCCGGGTTGGTCTCATCTTCTGAGGGTTTGTGTGGCTTCCGTGACCTCTCTTTCTTGGGACAGGCTGAGCCCTTCACAGGGCTGCTCCCTGCCCAGCAAACCCTGCCCATCCTCGGGGAGAAGCTGCACCAGGTCTTCCACAGCGTTCTGGACAACCTGACCAACGTCATGACTGGCTACTGCCTGCCGGAGCCATTGTTTAGTGTAAAGGTCAGTCACCAAGAACAGCAGGTTCCATGAAAGGGACATCAGAAGGCTGTGTTTAGCAACCAGTGAGAAATTGGTAGGCCCTCTTGTTTCTGTAACGAACCTGTCCTTGGAGAATCCTCAGTTCTACTGTGAACTTGGGCATGTGTTTTCTTTTCAATGACCACTGCTGTAAGATGCCTGGGGTGTAGTCGCGCAGCCCAGCCTGAGACCAAGCATGCTCAGGTAGGTAGGAGGTAAGGGAAGGAGGCCGTGCAGGCCAGTCCTCTTGAGGACACCATGAGGAAGGCACAGCTACCTTCCCTACTCACCCCCCAAGTCCCACTACTGCCGACAAACCTGTGTACAAACAAGGTATGAGTGATGTGGCAGACCTCGTGGAAAGATTCCCATGCTAAACCTACCACGACCAACGGTCACCTGCACACTACATCCCATTCCATCCCACTGTCCCAGGTCACAGTGATGGTGGCCGTGGTGAATGGTGGGGATAGCATCCCCTGTCTGGGATGTTTGTGGCAACTACTATTCTCGGTACCAGAGATCTACCGAGTTATTTGATTTCCCAGCAAGCTGTTAGGCAGGAAGTGTTCTTGCTTCCACTTGTGATAGAGACCACAAAGGCACGGAATAGCTAAAGAACTTCCCCTGCTTTCCACATGAAGAGGTGGAAAGAGGTGGTGGTAGGATTTGAACACTGGTCATATGGTCTGTGTTCTTAACCCCTGTGCCACCTAAGGATGATGGCTGTAGATACGGCACTTGTTTTGTCTATGCACTTGGTATTATGTGCATTGGTTTACTTTTACACCTCTCCTTGATTTGGAGCTTGGCACCATTATCAGCCTCATCCAAAGACCGTCACCAGCAGCTGCCCAAATGCCTTGGAAGCCACAGAGGGCAGCTGTCAGAGGCTCACGAGCTCGTGGTGTGGATGTGTGTGTTTATACTTGTGTGACTTCGGGTACCTTCATTTACCTCTCTATCTTCATGTCAGTTGTGGATGTAGAATAATCATATGCCTGCTCCATAGGGTTAGTCCTGAGGTTCAAATAAAAACACGTAAAGCAAGGTCTTCAGCTGCTGTCCGGCACCCAGCAAGTGTCCCGCGGATGGTAGCTTGTCACATGACCTTGTGGTTTCTCACTACACCATGCTGTCTTTCTGGATGTACCAATAGAAGGGCAGGGCCCCTTCTGGGTTGGAAACTTGAGTATTCCATTTGTGGTTCAAAGAGTATTCCATTCTGGGAGGTTGTGGGACTAGGTCTTGGGTCACTTGAGTATACAAGGCCTGAGTGGGTTGATCTGAGTTGAGTTGCACGGAGTGCCTGGGGTGAGTGGTGGTGCTCACAACCTCAAGCCCACACTGTGGTTCCCATTGCAGCTGAAAGAGTGGGTGCAGAAGCTCATGATGACCCTCCGACACCCGTCGCTGCCGCTGCTGGAGCTGCAGGAGATCATGACCAGCGTGGCAGGCCGCATCCCTCCGCCTGTGGAAAAAGCTGTCCGCAGGGTCATGGCCCAGTACGCTAGCAACATCACCTCGGTGCTCTGCCAGTTCCCCAGCCAGCAGGTGTGTACCACAGCCGCGCCCCATCGCGGGCTGTCTCTGGATCTGGTCCCCATTCAGTTGGGCTTCAGGGGACCCTCTCACAGCCCAGACTAGGGGAGGGAGTTCTTTGCGCCTCCTCTGCAGAGTCTCCTCCCAAGCGGCTGCTGTTTGGGTGCTCGTGCACAGTCACTAGGTCCTGCTTCGTAGAGCTCGGATTCAGAATTGGCTGCTGGCACACGTGGAGCAAGCAATTTCCACAAACCAAATTGGCTGAAAGCATTAGGGGGATTATGAGTTCTTATAACTGGGTCGCAGCATTTATTCTCTTCCCCTAGATTTTATAAGATAATAGTCTTGGCGCCCGATGTATGCCTGATATAATTTTTTTTTTTTTGAGACAGGGACTGACTCTGTAGCCCAGGCTGGCCTTGGATTCAGGATAGCTCTCCTGCCTCAGCCTCCTGAGTGCTGATATTACAGGCATGCACCGCCACACCCAGCTTTGTGGGGTGCTGGAGAATTGAACTGTGCCATTCCTCCAGCTTGCCTGTATTTTTTAAGAATGGAAACCAAGAAGGACATGGTGGCACAGGTTTGCAATCCCAGCACTCTGGGAGGCTGAGGCGGGAGGAGAGTAAATGTGAGCCTAACCTTGGCAATTTAACAACTTAGTGAAACCTTATTTCAAAACAAAATAATAAAAAGGATGGGGAATGCAGCTCCATTGAAGGCTTAAGTCCTCTGTACCACAAAGAAAAAAAAGGAGATGAGAGAAAAGAAAACCATTTCAGGTAGCATAACATACCTATTAATTTTTCCTTAGCTGCACACTGGCCATTTTGTTATGATTTTGTGGTGCATTCTCAAGGTCACTTGCATTGGGCTGAGCCCCTCTGGCTTCCTGGCCTCTGTTTGGAGGGCTTTCCCCTGTTCCTTTAGTCATTTGGAGAGCTAGAGATCTGTGGCAGACACATCATTCCCACAGGGCAGAACATTGGAAGGGTAGAATTTTTTTTTCCACTCCTGAAGATTGAACCCAGGACTTCATACATGTTAGGCATGTGCTCTCTCACTGAGCTACCCCTCAGCCTCCGAAGGTTGTTCAGCCCTGAAAAGGAACAAAGTATTGACTAGCTCCTGCTTCCATGTGGATGAATCTGTTGTGCTACCGGAAAGCAATTGGTCAGAGGCCACACGGTGCATGATTCCACTCTGTGACGTGTCCGGAGGAGGTAACTCCAGAGAGAAAGGAAGTCGAGTAGTGATTGCCCCAGACCAGAGTGGAGAAGGAATGAGGAGGGATTACTGGTGAGTGAGAGGTGTCTTGTTAGAGTAATGGAAGTGCTCTAAAATTGGTCAGTAGTGGAGAAAATTGGACAGCATTGCAGATATCCTGCAAGCCACAGAACAGACACTTTAAAGGAGCTGTGGGGTAGTACGGCATAGAAATTGTAACCCAACTAAAAATAACCAAAGCAAAACTCCAGAGGGTCCCTGTGGGGAGCAGGGCATTTAGAACTTTTGGGAATTTGTCACTGATGCAGGGGTTTTTTTTTTTCCCTTTAAAACACTTAAATAATATCCCAGTGACATCACATCTCATTGTAAAAATAGGACCCCCTCCCTCCCAGCACCTACATTTTTGATGAAACGGAACGTTCCCTTTTCTTCCAACCCTATCGCTTTCCTGTCTGTGGAGAACATGTGTGCTTTTGTGGAGTTCTTATCACTCAGAGCCCCAGAATTCCTCCAGCAATGAATTGAGGTGGTAAACAGCCCCTATAGGTTGGACAAATGACCTCAAGGTTGGAACTTTTGGTTTTTGAGCCCTAGATGGGACCCCCACACACCCAAGAAAGATCGCATGGGTGACTACCATGTGGCAGCTTGATCGTGTGGCTCTCAGAGGTCAGATCTGTCTTGTTCTCCCCTCCAGATAGCCACCATCCTGGACTGCCATGCGGCCACCCTGCAGCGCAAGGCCGACCGAGAGGTCTTCTTCATGAACACCCAGAGCATTGTGCAGTTGGTCCAGAGGTGAGTCCTGGGCCTCCGGGGGGAGCACTTGTCACACTAACTCATTGCACATATGGAGAGTTGCCCTGGGCTCTCTGGGGCAAGCTCTCGTAGAAAAAAAAGAAGTATACTTACAGAGCCCTTTGTGGTGGTGCACACCTGTGATGCCAGCGTCCTAAGAGGTGGAAGCAGGAGGATCAAAAGTGAGTTTAACCTAGGCAAGTTAGCAAGGCCCTGTCTCAAAATAAAAAAGGGGGCTGAGGATGTAGCTCAATGCGAAGGCCCTTGGTTCAGTCCTTGATATCACAAAAATGAGACACTCTCAAAATTAAGGCAGTGGAGTGTGTAGCTCAATGCTAAGGCCTTGAGTTCAGTCTCCAGTACTGCCAAACTTATGAATTTATGGGCAGAACACTATGGTCCCAGCACTGCCATTACTGAAAATAGACTCTGGACCTGACTTCTGTGAGCCTCATTCTCCTAGTTGGTGAGATGAGAACACAGCAACAAGCTATGTATCTTGGTGCATACCTGTAATCCCCGCTACTCAGAGGCAGGAAGTTCATGTTCAAGGTCACCTTGGACTACATTATGAGGACTTGTCTCAAAGAATAAACAAATAAAAATCCTTAACAAAACACAAGGTAAGTCATGTGGAAATATGAGTTGGTTAAGTTTCGTAAAGAGATGACATGTAACTATCAAAAGGGTTGTAGCTTAGATTAGGAGACCGGGCTGGGTATGAGAAAGGGCTATATAGATTCTTATTTATTATTATTATTGTGGTTCTGGGGATCATTGTGAGCAGAAGTTGATAAATAACTGTCTTAGTTACTTTTTTGTTGCTGTGACTCAATAGACAGCATCCACAAATTTAGGGAAGGAAAGGTTTATTTTGCTCACACTTACAGAAGGTCACATTCTACTCAGGCAGGAACAGAAATACACAGTAGATGCAGAGGTGGAGGCAGCTTCTCATGACATCACAAACAGGAAGCCAAATCCCATCAAGTCCAGTCTCTCCCCAGAATAAAAAGCTATAATAATCTTTCTTCTTCCTTCCTTTTACACAGTTTGAGTTCCGGGTTGGGCCTCCCACATGCGGGTGGCTGTTCTTCCCCCATTTGCTGGCCCACAAATCACTCACACTCTAATCCAGGCTGGTTCCTAATTGCTTTAAATTGACATTATCCCTCCAATGGTTATAATAACTTGTATTTTTTTATCTCAGATAGTTTTAGAGCAGGGGTAATCAACTATAGAGCTATTCTTATGATGAGAAGAATTTCTCCTTTTTTCATGGAGAATCCATCCAGCAAGGACGTTTGGTATATAGACAGAATTGAACATTTTCAGTGTTGGGCCAATCAATATGGTCTGCAATTATCCTGTCCCAGAGACTATGAAAAGTGCAGAGATTGGGGGGTTGTGGAAGGTTCTCCTCTTCTCAAGGAGTTCCCTTGAGTAGGGAATGTCCACTGAGGAAACTACTGAGGGAGTGGAGTAGGTTTTAGTATTCATTCCCACAAAGGAAAAGCTTTGTGGCCAAGGGCCAGAAAAGGAGTCCTTGTGTCAACTGCTGACCTCAAATCCATCCTGTACAGTTTAAAGAAACACTGGGAAGAACATGTAATATTTATCAACCTTCCTAGCAAATTCTTCTGTGTTGAATGGCAATATCAAAGCTGTGCCCTGTGTTGTGTGGTTTTAAAAACCACATTTGGGTCAATGATGTTTTAGGTTCTTGCTGGTTTTTTGTGTGTTTGTTTGCTTGTTTGGTTTTTGTTGTTGTTGTTGTTTGAGACAAAGTCTCATTCTGTAGGCCAGGCTGATCCTGAATTCACTTTGTAGCCCAATTGTGGCCTTGAATTGAGGACAAGCCTCCTGCCCCAGCCTCCTCTAAGAGCTGGGATTACAAGGGTACGACACCCTGCCCAGCTTTATGTGGTGCTGGGGAATCAAACTCAAGGCCTTGCACCTGCTAGGCAAGTGCTTTAACCACTGAGCTCTTTCTCCATCCCCCTTGCTGTGTTTTACTTAGTGATGGTAAGATTAGCCTGGCTTCTGCTTTACTGAAACTCCATGTTGTGCCTAAGGAGATACTTGTTCTCATATGTTCAGCAATATTTTAGATGAGGAATGTTTTGGGGAACAAACACTCAGATTGAAGTTTTCTTTCCAAGAGGAAGTGAAGTAGATGGGTTCTTTGATAAATGTCTTTCAGGTCTGTCTTTTGAAAATATGTAATTGGAGAGTTTTAAAAGGGTATACTCTGCTAAAATTGGCTCCTCTCTTACATTTTTGTCATCTCTCTGGGGCTTCCAGGTGGGTGCCATCCCAAGATTCTGTCCTAAGCATCAGGCCAGCTTGGCGTCCAGCTTTATGTGTGAGGTTATGGCTCTGTGGCCTGCAGTTGGGTAGGTAGGTGGGTGGGTAGGTAAGTGGTTGGGTAGGTAGGTAGATGGATATTATTCATTTATTTATTTTGTTGCTAGGGATTGAGTGTTTCTTCCTACTGAAAACCATAAAAGCCAGTCAGGTACACTGGCTCATGACTGCAATCTCAGCACTCTGGGAGGCTGAGGCAGGAGGATGACAAGGATGACACATTCAAGCTGAGCCTAGGCAACATAGTGACTTAGTGAGACCATCTGAAAAAGAAACTTTAAAAAAAAGGCTGGAGATACCACTCAGTGGGATGGCCCTAGGTTCACTTCCTTTGTACTGCCAAAAACTAGGATGAGGTAAAGCCATACAAGCTTTCACTAGGACTCTTGGGGGCTCCAGAAGCAGAAGTGTACCCTAACCTGGCCCCCTTCGCTCCGTTCCCCCGCAGGTACCGCAGTGGCACTCGCGGGTACATGAAAGCGGTGGTGCTGGATCTCCTGCGAAGATATTTGCAAGTTGAGCACCATTTCCAACAAGGCAAGAGAGCCGCCTGCCAGTGCCCCGGTGATGCGCCCAGGGCAGGGCAGTGGGAGGGGCCTGGGCGTCATCTCTTTGCATCTTTTGTCTCCCCTGCAGCGCACTATGACAAGTGTGTGATAAACCTCAGGGAGCAGGTCAAGCCGGACATGTCCCATGTGCTGGACTGCATCTTCTCACACGCGCAGGTGGCCAAGAAGAACCAGCTGGTGATCATGCTGATCGTAAGCAAGAGGGGGATGTTCACCCCAAATCAGGGTGGGTTGGGAGTCCAAACATCTTCCGGAAGGGGCCAGGAAGTCCGCGTTGTGTGCTCCTGGTCACAGGTCTCTGCTTCTGTGCAGGGGGAGTGAGTGAGCTTGGCTGTGCCCCAGTAAAACTGCAATGACTCACGACTGTGGAGCCGGACTGTGGGTTCAGATCCTGGCTCCAGGTATCCTTGGGCCAGTGGTCTCACCCATCTGTGTTCCACCTCCTATGGTTGGTGTGAGAGTGAAGTGACGTGACGGGAGCTCCTGGCAAGGCAGGTGCTTTGTGAGCGTAGGCACGACTGGGGGCTGGTTCTGAGGCTTATGGTGGCCTTTCATTTTTGTCTTTGTGGAGAAGCAAGAGCTCCTTAATTGTTATTTCTTTTTCCTACAAGATTCCAGTTATGTCTTTCCTAGTTAGACATTTTCCTGTGATAATGGTCCCTGGTATCTTACTTGGAAAATGTAAGATTGACTGGGTAGGAGAGACTTGCATCTGGCTTATAGCAAGAAGACGTAGACTTTCCTGTAAAGGCCCAGATAATAAATATTTCATTGTCTACCTCTGTGGCAACTTGCAGTCTGAAAGCAACTGTAATATGTTAATGAGTGAGTGTGGATTTGAACCTATAAAACTTTTACAAAAATAGTTGTTGGGACAATTTGGGCCATGGACTTATAGGCTAGCTGACACTCTAATAAGTATTTTATAAATAATTGGTATGTTGGTAAAGAATCACCTTAATCACCTTCATGCAGCAAATTTCAATCCTGGCTGTGTATCAGTCCCCTGGTGGATGGAGACCGGAGCCTTTAAAAAATACAGACACCTAAACCCCATCCGTTGTTCATTTAAATCAGTCTTTGGAGATGGGGCCCAGGAATTAATTTTCCCCAATGAGAAACTTAAACATGGACTATGTATTAGAAAATGTGGTTGGGTTCATATTCAGCTTCTTTGGTGTTTTAATGGTTCTGTAGGTAGGTAGGAAAGTATGTGAGTCTGTATGTATTCTTATTATAGCAATCAGACATGTTAGGGTGGTAAAAATTAACCAGTTAGTGAATTGAAGTGATGAGTACATGGCTTTCAATGTACTAATCATTAACGCTTACAGTTTTGAAGTTTTTCAAAATTAATTTTGGAGGGTGGTTGTATTGCTTTGGGTTCTTTCAGAAGGCAGAATTTACAGATTTTATAACAAAAAGGATCTATTAGGAAGGCTTACAAATCTGAGGATAGAGATAGTCCAGGATGTCTGCTCAGCCATGAAGTAGATCTCCCATCTGGGACTGCGGGAGGGAGGTGAGAGTCTGCTGTAGATCTTGGTTGTTTGAAGAACAGCGGTGAAGACTGGAGCCCGAAGATCGGCAACTGAAGAGCAGTGACAGGCAGACAGGTGCAAGTTGACAGTGGAGTGCATCTGTGATTAAGATCTGTGGCGTGTAACAAGTCGGCGTCCATAGATAATTGCAAAGGCGAGAGCTTTCCCAGAGGAAGAAGCTGTAACAGTCTTCTTTAGTCCTTTTATACCTTTGGAGTTCCAGTTGGGCCTCCCACATCCGGGTGGGTGCTCTTCCCTCACTGGCCAGCCCACAAGTCACTCACACTCTAATCCAGGCTGGTTCTCAGTTCCCAGACTAGTTGTGGTTCCCAACCCTAATCCAGATGTGGTTCCTGATCCCCTCAAGTTGACATAATCTCTTCAGCAGTCACAGTGGTCTCCCCGGTGTGAGTGCAGTGCGCATCCAGAACTGGAACTTATACTCAAGAAGACAGTTCCTCTTTGGGGAAATTCCATTGCTAAAATAATAGAACCCTTTTCAAAATGCCTCCTTTGGCTTTTTTTAAAAAATACTTCCTTTGGATGGAATGTAGGTACACCTGCGATCTGTTACAGTGATCGTGACATTCAGACATCTGGAGGTGGGTCCATGGGTTATCCTGCTCCTTGTTATTTCTGGCTCTTCTGGGCTTGAAGTTCCTAAAAATCGTATGCATCAGAGATCAGCCTAGAGTGGACAGCATGATGGCCCAGCTCAGCCAGTTGGGACCCTCACTCAGGGCTTCTGCTTAAGGAGGCTAAAAATATTAGAAAGGGCCCAAACCCATGTGGGCTTTGGGGATTACATGTGAGATTTGCCGTTCTGGGGTCTATGTACAGTAGGTTCTTTCACCTGATAGAACTTGACACCAGGATGCTTTCAGCAAAAATTTTCCAGTGGAGTGGTAACTATAAAATTAAATTCTTCTGGGCCTTTATTTTTTAATGTTTCCAGATGTCATTTGGTGGCTGTAGGACTTTGTTAGTGATAAAACAAAGAAAACAGAACCCAAGGTGTCATTACCAAAGTTGACAGGAAAGAATGTGGCCCTTCGGGCTTTTGCATGGAGAAGGAGTGCTCAGACCTTTAAAATGTTCACATGCACCACTCTTGGGTCTAATTTCTTGGAAATCCACTGGCCTGGCTGTTGGCAGCACCACTGCACACCACTGTCCCTGGAGCCATCAGCCGGTGGGATGGTGAAAGTAACACTACTGCCACTTGGTCATACCAAGCAAGTCACAATCTGGGAAGGAGAGTAGATTTAGAATAATTTCCTGTTAAATATTTTCAGTGTTGATTTGCCTGGGTGTTTATGCATGAAATATGATTGTGCTAAAAAAAGAGAGAGAGAGAGAGAGAAACCCTCTGACTATAAAAACATCACAGGCTTACGAGGAAAATGCAGCCTCTGGTGTAGAAGTGGCTCATGGCCCTGAGCCCTGGGGAGACTTCCTGGAGGCAGGCCTGGCTGGCACAGAGGTAGGCAGAACTCGCATTTCCTGCATGGTGCATCTGTCCTCAGTGGGTGTTTGGGAGCCCCTGATCGGAGCCGTTCCCAAGCCCAACGAGCAGTTAAGAGGAACAGAAATAACTGCCTGTGTCTTAGCAGGCAGGTGCCCTGTTCAGAGGTAGCCCCAAGGATGCACACGGGGAGCAGGGGTCCCTCTATCTTCTGCAAGATGAAGCTTCAGGTCGCTGTCCTCCAGAAGTGTGAATCCTCTGCAGCATGAATGGGGCAAAGAGGGGAGGCTTCGTGTGTGGAACAGACATGTATTAGAATCTGGCTCTGCCTTGTGCATGCTTGGTGACCTCAGGGAAAGACATAATGTGTCTCTGAGCCTCAGTTTTCTCATCAGGTATTAATTCCCAAAGATTGAGAGAATTTGGGGAAATGTACATAAAAGATCTAGGTGCTTCGGTGGCACATAGGAAGTACTTGCTAGTCACTGTTAATCACTGGGTGTGAGTAGTATAGGTAAAGTGTGCTCAAAAGGAAGGGATCCAAGTCAGAAATGCTGACGCATCCAGACTTTGAGGCTTTTTCAGCACCAACATGATATCACAGGTGGGAAGTGGGACATCTGACCTGATGCCACAAGTGGAAAATTCCACATCTGACCTCATGTGACAGGTCACAGTCAAGATGCAGGTGCTAAAAATATTGTATAAAATTACCTCTAGGCTCTGTGCATAAGGTCTATGTAAATCATAAGTGAATGATATTTTAGGTCTGAGTCTTAGCTCCAGGGTATCTCATTATATAGATGCAAATATTTTAAACATTTTTAAAAAATCTGAATCCAGGCTGGGGCTGTCACTCAGTGGCTATCATGCTTGCCTTCCATGCCCAAGGCTTTGGATTAGATGTTCCAGCCCCACATAAAGATTAGCCTGGCATGTGGTACACATCTGTGATCCCAGCACTCAGGAGGTTGAGGCAGGAGTACCCTAAGTTTGAGGCCAGGCTGGGCTGCATAGTGAGTTCAGGACCAAGCTGGACTACAGAACAAGACCTTGCCTTAAGGAAAAAAATCTGAATCCAAAGCACTTCTGGTCCCAGCCATTTTGAATAAGGGATAGTCATCCACTGACACAGACAGGCACTTGTATTTTTCTTGTTAAGAGTTGAGGGCGGCGGCCGCTTGGGCATAGCTACGCGGTGTGCCCTCCGGCTTGCCGTCCTCGCGCCATGGCTGCCGCCGTGTTGTCGCTGGGGTTCGGCCTGCCGCCGGCAGCTAAGACCCTGCGGTCCTTTTCCACTGCCGTGTCCCTGGCCGCTTATGCTCAGAAATCTAGCCCGCGTAAAACAGAAAGAACATCCAAAAATCAAAGACAGATGAGAAGAAAGGACAGAGAAAATGGCTGTTGACCAGGACTGGCCTAGCATCTACCCAGTTGCAGCACCGTTTAAACCTTCTGCGGTACCTCTTCCTGTTCGGATGGGTTATCCAGTAAAAAAGGGCGTTCCCATGGCAAAGGAGGGAAACCTAGAACTTTTAAATATTCCCAATTTTCTGCATTTAACTCCTGTAGCAATTAAAAAGCACTGTCAAGCTCTGAAAGATTTCTGCACTGAGTGGCCAGCTACACTAGACAGTAATGAGAAATGCGAGAAACATTTTCCGATTGAAATTGACACAGCCGATTATGTTTCATGAGGACCATCTATTTGAAACCGTAAAGCATGAATAATAACCTTAAGGGTGAAACTTTCCAGTTTGAATTTAGATGATCATGCAAAGAAGAAATTGATTAAACTTGTAGGAGAACGATACTGCAAGATCACAGATATACTTACCATCAAAACAGATAGATGTCCTCTAAAGAGACAGAACTATGATTGTGCAATGTGTCTACTAACAGTATTATGCCACGAATCCTGGAAAACTGAAGAATGGGAAAAAAGTAAGACTGAAGCTGACATGGAGGAGTATACTTGGAAAAATAGCTCCTCAGAGAAAAATATCCTGGAAACACTTCGCCAGATGATGCCTGCTGAGAAAAATACGGAAGTCAATAAAGACGGGCTCCTTGGTACTAAAGAAATTAGAGATTACCAAAAGTCTGTTGTTAGTCTTAACAATGAGGGAGAAAATGAAATTACTCTTTCTCAGTACAGAGAATCAGTGAAGAGACTATTAAATTTGACATGAATTGTGAAGTAGAAAGAATTGCTTTATCAGTTCTGTTACATTTAATCAGTGCATAATTTGATATAAAAATAAAGTGAAAGCTCGCTACAATTAATTTTGAAATTAAAAAAAAGAGTTGAGGGCATGTTTTGGAGAGGATGAATGAATGAACGAGTGGGACAGACACTGGTGGGAAGGGACAGGGACTTGTGTCTCGAATCATGCCAGCTGTAGGATCAGAGACTGGTTTGTTGCCTGAAGTGAGTTGAGGGAGGCACAATTCTCTTCTGCAGAAAAGCCATTTGGATTCTGATTTTGTTCTCTAAAGGACGAGCTCTGTGGCCCAGACCCTTCCCTGTCAGAGGAGCTGACGTCCATCCTCAACGAGCTCACTCAGCTGAGCAAGAGCGAGCACTGCAAAGTGGCCCTCAGAGCCAGACAGGTCAGGTCTCAAAGTGTCATCGTGCTGCCATGTGTGGTCCCCCTTCCCCTTGGTTTCTCTCACCCCAGCCTTCTGTCCCCATCCCTGCAGGTCCTGATCGCTTCCCACCTCCCTTCCTATGAGCTGAGGCACAACCAGGTGGAGTCCATCTTCCTGTCTGCCATCGACATGTATGGCCACCAGTTCTGCCCAGAAAACCTCCAGGTGATGCTTCTGTTGCCTTCCAGCATCCCCACAGCACACCCTGAGGCCCAGGTGGGGGTGACAGGAGCCAGAGGCTCCCATATCCTTGAGCCAATCTGTGCTGTTGCATGCTGAGTGACCAGGGCTGCCCAGGGGCATTGAAAGGCTCTAGAAGTGGACATGGAGAATAGTTCTGTAGGATGTACAAGGTGACAGATGTGATGGCTGACCTGGAAGGTGCAGTTCTTAAAGTTCAGGTGTGATAGAGCACGTTTGGAAGTAGTAGGCTCTCCTGTGCCTGAGTCTGGTCTCCCGGGGCCCCTGCTGTGATACCAGCTCATTCACCAGCATACAGGTAGGTGTGGCTTCTGGACCTGTGGACCTGGGAGTTCTTTCTCAACTGCAGTCATCTGCCAGCTCCCCTGTTGGACCCTCTGGAGCTGCACCCTGGAGCAGATCCATGGGCTGGCCATGTGTACAACAGCCAGTGATAGCAACGTAGTCAACTTATCCTACCTGCTCCCCTACCCCATCCAGCTGCTGGCTTAAACTTACCCACATTTGCATCTTCTGTTTCCACTTTGTCTATTCTCCACAGAAATTAATACTTTCAGAAACCACCATATTTGACGTCCTGCCCACCTTCTTCTACCATACTAATAAGGTCGTCTGCATGGCATCCCTGGAGGTAAGTCAGAGAGGCCTGAGAGCATCCCAGAGTGTGCCAGGTAGGTCACTCACTGGAGATTTTGTGCCTGTGAACGTATGATAGCCATAAGACCTCCTGGGCCTGCAGGTTTTTGTTTTGTTTTAAAGAATCCTCAGGGCTCCCAGGGTTTGTAGCTCAGTGATTATGGTGCTTGCCGAGAAAGTGTGAGAGTTGGGTTCGATCCCCCAGCACCACATAATAGCTATGTGTGGTGGGACATAGCCCAGCATTTGGGAAGTTGATGCAAGAGGATTTCTGTGAGTTCAAGGCCAGACTTGGCTAGAGAGTGAGATATTGTCTCAAAAAAAAAAAAAATCCTTTTCTGGCTTCACTTTTGCTTTCCAGCAGTGAAGCCCAGGACACATCATCACTAATGGCTTTTCCAAACATGAAATCCTACTGATAACTATTAGAGATTTTCTAGGATGCTTTTCTAGGATTTTCTAGGGTGCTTTTGTACATTCCTTCACCTTGTCTAGGATATTTGCTGAGTATGATTTACCTTCCTTTAATGACCCAAAAGGAGCATGGCATGCAGCAGATTCAAACTCAGCCTCAAGAGTCGGTAGGTTTTTGTCCCTGCCCTCAATGTGTTAGGGTACCCTAAGAGCACCCCTCAGGTCCAGTGGTTTGCTAGGAAAACACACAGGAATGAAGACATAGTTATCCTTATAGCTGATTCAGAATGTAAGGCACAATCACCAAAGGGAAAAAAGATGCAGGAGGAAATAAGGGACACCAGGGACAAGCTTCCAAGGCTACTCAGCCCAGGGAGGCACCTGGGACACATTGAATTCTTCCAACAGTGAGTTGTGACAGCTCGTGAGAACGTTGTCTCCTGTAGACACATGAGGTTTGTTCCAACAGTCTTTAGTGGAGGGAGGCTGGTCTCAGAGTTACCCTCTGCCTACTGTGTAGCAAACATCTTAACTCTGAGAAAGCAGGCGTGGTCCTAAACGGTGAAGGCACCATGAGCCTGTCTTATCAGGGAAGGCTGGGAATCCTCCCCCAACCCAAGATCCTGGATGCTGGCAAGGGCCAGCAGCTCTTTCAAAAGGCAGTAAGTAGGGTGTAGACTTCCACTCAAGATGGTGGCTGAGTAACAGCGCCGCACAACGTCGCCTCATCGACCCACTTGAAAAGTCAAGAATTTAGTTAGAAAATGCGTGTTCAATGTAGCTAGGAAAGAGAAAAGCATCCCCAACAACTGAAAGGAGGCCAGGGGAAGGTCAGAAATTCCGAAGGATCATCGAAAGCAGAGAAAAAAAAATCCCAGCAGCGCAGGAAGCCACTGCAGGCCGACTGCGAATGGCTGGAGCCACAGGCAGCTGAGGACGGAGGAAAGCTCATGTGGGCACGGGACATCTGATGGAGCTGGGAGAGGATGGAGCACCCCAACAACGGACAGACAGGAGGCTGCGGGAGGGTCAGAAATCCTGAAGTCACAACGGAAGAGGAAGAATAAAGCAGTCTACTCAGCGTAGCTCTGAGCTGCTGGCATTCACAGACCAGATGGAGGAAAATCCGGAGCCAGAACCTCAGCCTGAGGTCAGCGCAGATCCGGAGAAGGGGGAATTGTTGGCAGTGGCCGGCCCCAGCCTCCAAAACACCAGCCCGCGGGTGTGTGTACTACAGACGCAACGTGCGCTCCCCTTAGAAAAGGCCCCAGGATCCCAAATCAGAAACAGGGCTCAGCAGCCTTCACAGGCTGTGACGTAAGCAGGAGCCATTTTAAAAAGAAGAAAAAAAAAGCCCAAGACAGGAAACTTTAGAGTAAAAGAAAGCTCAGAAGAGCACATCAGGGGTTTGGGGTCAACCTTAAACAATGCCTAAGAAGAAACTGGCACAAGTGGCAGAGAGAAAAAAAGCGGAAAAGGCTGCTGATCCCCTGAACAGCTCAGGGCACCTCTGTTCCGAGGGTGGAGAGCCCCGTCCTGGGGTGGAGAGCCCCGCTCTGGGGGACGGAAGCCAGGACAGACGGAGAGCTTTGCTGAGTGGAGAGGGGTGGGGACAAGATACCTCAAAAGGGGGATCATCCCTCCCTTCCTCCGGCACGCGCCAGAGGCTTCCGGTTCACCGCTGCCCTGCATGCCAGAGGCATCTAGGACCAGGAAGTCCATCTCCCGTCTGTCCCATGAGGCTTCCAGAGGCTCCCAGGGAATTACATCACCCTGTCAATCCTGAGCCCCAGAGGCTTCCAGAGGTATCTAGGACCGGGAATTCCATCATCCTGTCTGTCCCTTGGGCCAGAGGATTCCAGAGGCATCTAGGACTGGGCCTTCACTGAACTCTTTTTTCTTGCACATGAGAGACAGGCAGCCAGAGACAGCCAGAGACAGCAGAACCATGAGGAAATGTGGTAATATATCGCCTATAAAAAGACCTGACACCCCAGAAAATGATCCCAGGAATCCTGAAATAGCAGAATCCAAAGATGAAAAAGACAAAAAGATGATAACTTCTGGGCCCAGAAATACTTTGAATTAAAACAGGAAATGAAACAGATAGTGCACGAGATACACCAGGACATAGCTAAACTAACAGCAAACATTGAAAAGCAATTAGAGAACAAAGAAGATATAAACCAGAAGATAATGAAGGCAGTACAAGAAATTAGAAAAGAACACAACAGAGATATAAAAAAATTGAATTCAGATATTCAGGAAGTGAAAAACACACAGGAAATAATAAGCAACCACATTAAACATCTTCAGAATAGAATGTCAGACACAGAAGATAAAATGATTGAGCGGCAACATACAGGCCGTGAGGAACACAAAGTAAAAAAGGAAGAAAGTGAATCATTACAATGGCTGATAGGTGATTCAGAGAAACAACCTCAGAATTATGGGAGTCCAGGAGAAGACTGAGGACAAAATAAAGCTTTAATTGACATGGTCAATGAAATTATGGAAGAAAATTTCCCAAATCTAAGAAAAGAAATGAACGTGGAACTACTGCAGGCATATAGAACACCAATTTTGATCAGAAAAGATCCTCATCACGACACATCATAAATAAAATGTTATTAAAATTATTTTTTAACCAGTGACTTTTTTTCCCGAGGATGGCTACTAAAAGTTTAAAATTATATTTGTGGTTGTGTTACTTTTCTGTTTGTGAGAGCTGTTCTAAAGCAAGGATTGGCAAACTATAGCCCATAGGCCAGATGTAGCCCACTGCTTTTTTTATAAATAAAGTTTTATTGGAACACAGCCTAACTCATTTGTGTACATAGTTTTCATAGATGCTTCTGTGCAGTGGTAGCAGAATCAAATAGTTCCAGCAAAGATATGTCCCATAAAACCTAAGCTAACTTCTGTCCAGCTATTCACCAAAAATTCAGCCACCTTTGCTGGTCTCTTCTTAACAGCTGCTTAGAAATCCCGTAGAATTCATTTCTGGCATCCATTTAGCTTGAATTTTCTCAAGATTGGAGAACACCCTAGGGCCTTCTGAGTGTCCACTGTGCTGCTTCTGTTCCGTCAGGTTTATGTACGGAGAGGCTACATTGCCTATGAGCTGAACAGCCTGCAGCACCGGGAGCTCCCAGACGGCACCTGCGTGGTGGAATTCCAGTTCATGCTGCCCTCTTCCCACCCAAACCGGTATGGAATGGTACCCACTTGTTTTCTCTCTCTCTCTCTCTCTGTGTAGTTTTGTCTCTGGAGGGACTCCACAAGTGTGGCTGGGAATGCTGCTGGGGAGCTGTCAGGGAAACCCCTTCTCCATCACAGATCCCCTGCAGCTCCATACTTCCCTCTGTAAAGCTCCCAGTAAGGTCCACCTTCTACACCTGCACTGCCAAGTATGATAGCCACACCCCCATGTGCCTCTTGTACCAGCTCTATCTGTAGTGTTCAGTAGCCAGTGGGACTCATGACTGCCATATTGGCCCGTGAAATTCTAGAAAATTCCTTCGTCAGAAGGTTCTGGCCAATATTGTTATCCCAGATCAACATGAAGACAAACGAGATGAAACACGTCTAGCATCTAGAACAATGCCTGACTCCAAGAAGGTTGTGTCAGTAGCCCCTGTGACGATCAGGACTTACTAGTACCGTTGCTGTCTTGTGATATGCCAGCGGCTGGGCGCTGTGCCGAGTGCTTCCTTTTTCCTGCTTCATTCGTCCCTTGCTATCCATCAGCCAAGAATGTGTTTTCATCCCCATTTTACAGATGAGGGCCCTGAGGCCTTCATGTGACTAAGCCTGAGCTGCTCATTCATACAGAGGCGGGACTTAAGTCCATACCATGGTCTCATGGCAGAGTTCTTTCCACGGCATTGGTGGGTGCTTGGGAGCCAGGTGCAGAGGCACTGTATTGGCCTGTTGGTGTCCACTGGAGTCTGCTGTCCCAAAGCTGAAGTGCAGTGAACCCCTACGGTGTTCTCACATGGGATGTCTGTTGTGTCTGTACTGCTACCTCACAGTCTCTCTCTCTCTCTCTCTTTTTCTTTCTCTTTTTAAGCCATCTTATTTCAGGGCCCAAAGGCCCCTTGAGGTTAGGTAGAGTGTTAAAATTCCATAGGTAATTATGTCTCCCTGGATTTGAAGCATTACCTATCACTCTTCCTGGTTCCTCTGTTTTGGTTCTTACGGGGATTTCCCTAAGGCCTTGCTTGTGGCTAGAATGGTGTCATCATGATCTGGGTATTCTCTGAAAGTAACAGGGTTCATGCCTTTCTGAAGCAGGGATTTTCCTGGTCTCTTGGGATGTTAAAAAAATACGTTTTTCTTTCTGTTGGTTTGAGGAAAAAAGGTGTTATGGGGTTCCCTCATGGGGTACCTTCTTTTCTGTTTATCATTTATTTTTACCCTTCTTATTTACAAAAGAGGTACTGGGATGTGTCACTATGTTGCCAAAAACAAAAACAAAAAAAAAAACTGCCTCTTCTAGCCTGGAAATTGTTTTGTGGATGGCAGGAGGTATGGTGTAAAACATTCTGAAATCTTCTGTCTCTGAGGGAGAGTTCTTATCTCTCCTGACTTCATTGCCTCAGTGGCATGTCCCTGCTAGGAAGGAAGGACGACTCTGCTAAGGCCTCTGGGTCACACCCTACGTCTTAGGAAGCAATTGAATGTGTCCCAGGTTATTGCTGGTGGCCCCAGTCTGGGCACAAGGACTTATTGTAGCTCAGAGAGACATTACAGGCTCTGAAGGGATCTCTGACCTTGATCTAAGGTCCTTGCTATGCTGTGAGCTAGGAGTTGGAGTGGGCTGACACCGCCCAGCCCTTTGAGGCCTCTGAAAGGGCCATGAGGAAGCAGCACCCTCATCCACCCAGGAGGGCCTGGCCTGCCCTCAGCCCCTGTGGCTGTAGCGCCAGGTGTGTGGTGAGTTGGATCCCAGAGACCATAGGGAAGCTAGATGAGAGCTTGGCAGGACTTCCTGCAGGCTACAGCTTGGACCGGTGCAGTCCCCTCCTCCAGGGCCCCAGGGCGCTGCGAGCCGGTTGGGAGGGGAGCGGGGCTTGCAGAACATGCTGAGCAGGCAGATCTACTCCTGTCCGTTGTTGCCTCACTGGGAAGTGGCCATCAAGACCAAGACTTTCCGTGTTTTGGTTGCGGGGAACGAGGGGGTTCCCAACAAAAGCAGGAAGTCTAGATTTTGTTTTTATTTTTTTAATCTGAAATCCCTCAACTTTCCATCGTGAGCATCTAACGCACGTGTGTTAAATATGTTGTGTGAACCAAAGTCAGTCTGAATTCAGCCGCAGTGAGTGCGGTTCCGTAACCTCTGGATTTAGTTGTCCACAGCAGGGGCCTAGGCAGAATATCTTTTCCTGGGGAGACATGGGCACTCAGTGTATTCTCCCTAGATAGGGCACAGCAAATAGACCCAAGTCATGATCATATCACAGTCCAACTCAGTGAAACCAGTGAGTTTATTGGGGTTACTTACAAGAATGTGGGTGAGGAATTACCTGCAGAGGCTGAGGTGACAGGCTACGTACAGGAACACACAAACACAATCTGTACTGGGGACCCCAGATGCACCCCTAGGTTTGAGATTTGTTGGGAGGGCTCCCAGGCTTAATATATAGTCACGGTCATGGCTCTGACTTGCTACAGTGCAAGGATCCAAAGAGGATTTAGCTGGGGCTGGGGTGAGAGCACTTGCCTGGCTAGTACAAAGCCCTGGGTTTGATTCCCCAATGCCACTGGGTGTAGTGACACATGCCTGTAATTTCAGCTCTTAGGAGGCTGAGGCAGGAGGATTGCTTTGAGTTCAAGGCCAGCCTGGGCTCCATAGTGAGTTCAAGATAAGCCTAGCCTAGAGAGCACGACTCTCTACTCTCTCAAGGTACCTCCCCCCCACCCTGCTTTCCTACGCCTGATTCTAAAATCTTCGGGTGGCCTGCTTGCATTTGCTCCTGGTGAGCAGCCAGGCCTGGGAGCAGTGGCCAGCAAGGCGTGAACAGGCTGCTGATGTTATCCCAAGAGAGGTCTGATGGAGGGGGTAGAGTAAGACGGTCCAGGTTTGCCCCCGCTGCCCAGGGGGCCGGGTGTGTTTGTTCTCTGTGTGGCTGCACTCACTGCATTGGAGTTTCCGCAGGTCTGGGTTGGGTCTGGACTTGGATATTCACTTCATTCATCCATTCGGCTTCTGCTCTGCACCAGGTCTTGAGGAGTAATATGAAAGCCCTTAGCACCTGCCCCACCCTCAGTCTTCTCTCCCTGCCTCCAGTTTTAGAGCCCCTGGCCTTGGGACGACTTCAGTCCTGGTCTGAGCTTCCAAGTGTCCAGTGCAGGAGCAGCTGTTTGGCTGAGCCTGCAAGCAGCTGCCTCATCCTCTCCTTACTGTTACCCTGCAGGATGGCTGTGCCCATCAGTGTCACCAACCCTGACCTGCTGAGGCACAGCACAGAGCTCTTCATGGACAGCGGCTTCTCCCCCCTGTGCCAGCGGATGGGGGCCATGGTCGCCTTCAGGAGTTTTGAACATTTCACCAGGTATGATGTGGCCTGATCTCCCAAACACCCCAGGCAATGGGGCTGGGCAGGCCTCCCTGGGTCCCCCAGCCAGTCATTATCACATATTGTCCAGCAAGTTAAAAATAACAGAATTAAATCAGGTGCAAGCCTGGAATGCCAGCTCCTGGGGAGCCTAAGGCAGAGGGTCACAAGTTTGAGCCCATCTTGGGCAACTTAGAATCCCTGTATCAAAATAAAAAGAGAAGGAGTATTTGCTTGGGATGTAGCTCCGTGTTCTCTGGGTTGCGTCCCCAGGACAACAAAGTTAATTCATTAATTCTAAAAAATAACAGAATCTAAGGGGTCTGATAAGGAAAAGTGAACTAGTGGACTCTCTCTCTGTACGGGTAGACAGGAGCCGTAAGTTCTGGAGTACCCTTGCACTGTAGGGTTACGATAGGTACTCTGTGCAAGTTTTGCCATAAAGAAATGATCAATTAGAAGATTTAAACATTGCAAAGTGAATTCATGTACTAAAATATTGTGCGGTACCTCCTTACTATGTATAATTTTTATGTTTTTATGTATCAGTTAAAAGACACTATCATAATAGTGTTGTGGCCAATAGTGTCAGGTCACATGTCAGGTCATCATGTGTGAAGCCTAGTTCTGCACTTCCTCTATCACTGAGCAAATTGTTTAGTCTCTCTTAGTTTTCTTATCTGTGAAATGGAAATAATAGAGGGATCTTACTTATGGGGGCATCACAAAAGTTCAAGAGAGTGCATGTGACCCGATATGTTTAGAAAACAATTTATATGTAAGTAACATGCTCATTAAAAGTCAGTTATCAGTACTGTTGCTACTGTTGTTTTTCTCCCTCTGTTCCTATGTCTGCTGCGTGTTGCTAGGATTATCCTGTTGAGATTTCACACAGCCCTGGGATGGGCAGGGGCTATACTTCTCCTCTTGTGACTCGGGTGTCAGGAGGTCTCTGGAGTCCTCCAGCCAATAAAAGCGGAGCCAGAAATTGGCCCTGACACCTAGCTAGTGGTCCAGGACTTGAAATCCTCTCTTTGACATCTGATCCCAGGCCACTGCGATTTGTTCTTCTCTCTGGGAACAACCGCACTGGGATGGTGTGGACAGAGCCAGGGAACCACAGGCGTCCTCCTCGAGTTACATGAGATGGCAGTGTTGGCCTAGAAAGAGGGAGGGCCTGGGATTCCCATCTGCCTGCCTGGAAAGCTTGACGAGTGTTCTCATGAGCCAATGGTTCCCCGGCGTTCCTTCTGTGTCCCACCCCCAGAAACTTTGATGAAGTCATCTCCTGCTTTGCCAACGTGCCCAAAGACATCCCGGTTTTCAGCAAGGCCTGCACCTCCCTTTACTCGGAGGATGACTACAAGGTAAGACCCTGAGCCAGGGAAACAGCCCTCAGGAGGGGGCTTGCCCGCCTACCCCCAGCCTGTGTTTTCCTCTCACAGAGCCTCCGGGAAGAGCCCATCCACATCCTGAACGTGGCCATCCAGCGTGCAGACCACCTGGAGGACGAAGCGCTGGTGCCAGTTTTCCGGACGTTCGTACAATCCAAGGTACTCCGCGCGCACCTCTGGCTCTGAAGGGGCAGGCTGGCTGGGTCCATTCTGTATTGCTCTAACAAAGCCCTTGGGGCCTGGGCCCTGTTGTGAAGAGCCCTGTCTGGCTCACAGCTGGAGGGTGCGCGTGGGGTAGGAGCCTGGGCTGCAGCAGGAGCGCCTGCGTGGCATCCTGGGGTGGAGAGGAAGCTTGGGAGTTGGGGAGAACCCTGGTGGCTCTGCAGGGACAGCTGGCTCTCACAGAGTTAACCTGGTCTTGCCAGAGCTCTGTTGGTTCCTGCTTAGGTAGTGCCCCACGGTCTCTACCTCCCTTGGCCGTTCACCTGCATGCCGTGAGTTCTACGGGGCAAAATCTACACTGAAACCGTAGCATGGGCTGGGAGGCAGCTCTGGAGAAGGCGAGGTCAGAGCCCAGTCCTGGCATACCTCCCACCCACCCCCGCCTGGGTGCCGGGGCAGAGGTGACTGAGTGTAGCAAAGCCTTGGTTTCTTCCCCAGCAACACAGGCACAGCCCCTCACTCTCTCAGGATGCTGTGATCATTAAACACACAAGTATTTACACACTCAGCCTGTCACAGGCAAAGAGGATACCCTCAGTAGTTTGGGGTGTTAGGGGAAATATTGGAGTATCTCAGGAACTTGCGGTTTTAATATGGCCGCTCACATTACCCACCAGGTAGCTGCCTGCTGCTTTTGCAGGCCTGCGGCAGCGGTAGGGACAGCGCCTGTGTGCGATCAAGGGCAGTAGCGGCACACTACTGTGTGGCTCCCTCTCCTCCTGCTCCTCAGTTTCCCATGAACCTTGGTTCATAAAGTAAATCTGCCAGGCCACTGTCCTTCACTTTCTTAATTTGATCTTCATTTACAGACCACTTAGGAGTGATTAGCTGCTGCTTTGCCCTGCATCTGTCAGGACCTGGTGCTTTGCTCTCTGCATATTAATTTGGCACTCCTTTTTTTTTTGAGACAGGGTCTCACTCTGTAGCCTAGGCTGATTCTGAACTCACTATGGAGTCCAGGCTGGCCTTGGCCTCAAGACAGTCCTCCTTCCTCAGCCTCTTGAGCGCAGGGATTACAGACGTGCGCCACCACACCCAGCTTGTGTGGTGCTGGGGAATTGAACTCTGGTACTTGGCGCTTGACTAGCCCTTGCTGAGCCATCTCTCCTGCCCTCTTTTTTTCTTTTATTAACATGTTCTTGTGAGACATAGTAACAATCAGCTTGAGAAATTGGTATATTTGCATACTGGTGTATTTTCATACTGGTATATTTGCATATTGCGCCTTGATCGTTTTTCTTCCCTTTGCTCATCTTCCCCTCACTGGTCCCACCTCCCTTTCCTTCTCCACAAAGTCTGTATTCTTTCTTTTTTTTTTTTTTACTTTCTTCCATCTCTCTGTTACTTTGTTATGGTTTGGTTTTCTCATATGAGAGAAGCCATATGATATTTAACCATCTGTGTCAGATTCACTTCACTGAGCATAATGGTCAGCCTGGGTCATATAGTGAGTTCAGGACCAGCTTGGAGTACAGACTGAGACCCTGTCTCAAAAAAAAGAAATGTGTACATTAAGCATGTGTACATGTGCACATTCGTGTACCGTACACACACGTGCAGTCCACTCAGATCCACATGCCCACATGCACGCTCACCCTGCACACATCCGCGTGTCCTTCCTTGACAGCCGCTGAGCAGGCTGATTCTCCCGTGGTGGTCCCGCAGTCTGCAGTCCGACCATCCCCTTCCCGTCCGCACCCCACTCCTATGTCCTCTGGAGTATGCAGTTTTTATCTCTCTCTGAAATAAACCAAGACTATTCATTCCCCTCGTCATTTTCCTTACCATATTGACAAACAATGACCTGTTTCTGTCTTTTCCTATGAAAACTGATACTGTAGTATTGTTTTACTTAGGGAACACTTTCATACTTTTTTTTTTTCCTGAGAATGGTTTTGTGCTTTTTTTTTTTTTCCCCAGTACTGGGGATGGAACCCAGGGCCCTTGCACATGCTAGACCAAGGTTTTACCACTGAGCTACATCCTCAGCTCAGTTGCATTTTTCTCGCATAGTTTTCCATTGAAATCCTGCAGGAGAGTGTACAATCCCTGCCTCTATGCAGCCTGTTGGGCAGGCGTTCACGGGAGCTCACAAGCATAATGACCGCTGAGGTCAGAAATGGGTCCGCCTGGTCCCTGGAAGCTGCCTGTTTTCCCCACCCATCTCCACCCCCCCCCCCCACCGCAGAGACACCTGGCCACATCTTGACTTCTAACAATATAAATTGTCTGTTCTTCAATTTAATATAAATGGAATCATACTTTGTATTCTTCAGCGTTGAGCATTTTCAGTCAAGTTGTCTTTTTTTCCTCACAGCTTTATTGAGGTGTCACTGATGTATACAAATTCTCTCCATATATATATATATATATAAAATGATGTTTTGTTCATGTGTTTTTGGGGGGAGAGTTTACTGGAGGTTGAACCAGCTCCTTTAAAAATTATTTTCTGTTTTGATACATGGTCTCAGTTGCCAAGTTACCCTATCTGAGCTCAAACTTGCTGTGATCCTCCTGCCTCAGTTTCCCATGTGTACGTCAGCTTTATTGGGGGGTAATTTATATACTGCAGAACTTACTAAAAGTATATAACTCAATATTTACAGTATATTCGTGGTTGCACAACTGTTACTCCAGTCAATTCTAGAACTTGTCAGTCACCTTCCTCCTCCTTCCCAAAATCACTCTCCCCAGTTAGCAGTGGCTCTGCGTCGTCCCCAGCGCACAGCCCTCTTCCCACCCAGCCCTAGGCAACCGCTTGCCTACTCTCTGTCTCTGACATCATTCTAGGTGTCTGGTACACATGGGCTCATGTGTATTAAACACAGAAAGTCCTTTGTGACTGGCCTCTTCTGCTTTGTGGGCTCACAGGGTTCAGTAATGTGGAAACAGGTATCCATATGCCAGTCCTTCTTGTGGCTAAATAATATTCCTTTGTGCCTTTGGTCTCCTCTACAGAAGAATATCCTTGTGGACTATGGACTGCGAAGAATCACATTCCTGATTGCCCAAGAGGTCAGTCTGATTCTTAGTTTGTATCTATCAAGTCTTTTCTCTGCTCCAGCTTCTAGGCAACTGATTGGACATTTATTCCACAGGTTGGGAGAGACGTAATCAGTTACAAGAAAAGAGAATACTTTCCAAACAGTTCATTTTAGAAACAGACTGACTTATCATTGACAATCACAAAATAAGTATAGAAATGTGTCAGCGAGCCTTTGCAAATCTAACCATCATTTGTGTGGATTTTTTCTTTTTTTTACAGAAAGAATTTCCCAAGTTTTTCACATTCAGAGCAAGAGATGAGGTATGACCAAAAGCAGTGGGCCTGTTCTCTTGCCTGGTGTCTTTGGTATCCACAAGTCTTTAAGGCATGCACACTTTCTGGAACACGGGACTCTAGTTCCCCTCAGGGTTCACATTTCTAAGACATCCCCTTATTTCCTTTGAAGACCTTGCCCTTCCTGCCTTTACTGTGTGTGTCCCTCTCACTCAGATAATTGTAAGTTTGAGCTGGGTCCTGAACTCACTATGTAGCCCAGGCTGGCCTTGAACACACAGCAGTCCCGCCTCAGCCTCCCGAGTGTTTGGATTACAGGCATGTGCCACCATGCCCAGCTTATGTGGTGCTGGGGAATCGAACCCAGGGCTTTGAGCTTACTAGACAAGCATTTTAACTGCTAAGCTATGCTCCCAGCAGTTAACTCATTGTCTTTATGTTCTTCTAGACCAGTTGTTGCTAAAGTATGACTTGCAGACAGCTTTCTGATTTAGACAGAAAGTTTTATTAGAACACAGCCATACTCACTTGGTTAATATTGTCTACTTTGGCTTACCCACCAAATAATTGACCGAGACTGGATGGTTCATTGTCTTAAAACTTGTAGCGCCTGGCCCTTTAGGAAGCGGTTTACTGGTTCTTATTCTAAAACAAGTGGGCTTGTTGTGAGCGTAGATTCAAAACCCCATTAGATTCAGCAGCATTTTGTACTTGAACTAACCCCAGGTCTGACTTTTCTAGCTAAGCCCCACCCTTTCTATAAACCATTTATTTTCTCCAGTTCCGTCTTCAGCATTGTCACTTGCTTGCTTTTGGGGGCCAATTTCCATCAAGAGCCAGGGGCTAGGGACGTCTTCGGGTAGACTGCATGCTGTGACAGATGAGTGTAGCCTCATTGCACTGGTGGGCGCTGGCGAGCTGCCTCTGTTCACCCAGGACCCGAGAGGTGCTCCTCAGCACTCCATTCTCGCAAGGCTGAGGCTGCACTGGGATCCTCTCAAAACTCCATATCTCTGAGCCTTGGAGGTTGCTTACACTTAGGTGACACTGTGAGTGCCGTGCCACATTCCCAAGCTCAGAGGCCTGTGGGAGAGTGGACCACGTGGGCAGAGGCAGGTGCAGGATCGGACTCCCTATGCGTGACCCCACATGTCTGTCTGTCCCCGCTTTGGTGGCCCGCAGTTTGCAGAGGACCGCATTTACCGCCACCTGGAGCCAGCGCTGGCCTTCCAGCTGGAGCTCAGCCGGATGCGCAACTTCGACCTGGAAGCTGTGCCCTGTGCCAACCACAAGATGCACCTTTACCTGGGTGCTGCCAAGGTGAAGGAAGGGGCAGAGGTGACGGACCACAGGTTCTTCATCCGTGCCATCATCAGGCACTCGGACCTGATCACAAAGGTAAAAGGTCTCAGTGTTTCTGTCCCTCTGAGCTCATCCTTCATCCCCAGCCTCCACTTCCTCAGCTCTGTGTCAGGTCCTGGGTCCTGCTGGAGATTAGGGATGCACTGGGTGTGCACGGCCCTGCCATTGTGATGCTGTGGTCTTGGGTGAGGTGACCTGTTATGTCCCAGCTTGGTAGCACTGACCCAGTTTCTTACATCATAATAAAAAAATTTTGAAGGGCTAGAAAGGCATTGATCTATTCAGGAAATTTCTTATATGCGCTGACTGAGTTGAACAATCATTTTTCATGATTTCAGATCCATAATTTTCCTATGAAAATTTCAGACTATACTGAGCAGCCCTGCTGATGACCTTCTCTAGACATAATTCTGTCCCTGGAGCTGGGGATAAAGTTTTGCAGAACAGAGCCCGGGGTGAAAGGATCATTTGGAGACTCTTGGTGTTTTACTAGTCAGTTACTTATAGACGCTTTCCGTGTTAGTGAGGAATGATTCCTGCGGCTTGCTCTTTCCTTACGTGGGGATGTACTCTGTGTGTGTGTGTGTGTGTGTGTGTGTGTGTGTGTGTGTGTGTGTGTGTAACTTTTTTTATGCATCCCCCATTAGTGGATAGTAAGCTGGTCTCAGTTTTGCTACTTCAGTCAGTGAAATGCTTTAATAGATTTTATTGTTATTTTTAGGTATGGCGATGCCAACATATCAGGAGATGATGCCATTTAAAAGCTAGTTTGTTAGAGTTCCAAGGAGAAGTGTCTTGGTGTACCACAGGGCCACAGGGGCACAAGAGTTGGTCAGAAAAGACTGAGGACAAAAAGTGGCCACAGCCCTTCTTGTGGTTTACAAAGGAAGGGCCAGGCAAGGTGGGGAGAGCAGGCACAGGACTGGCCAGTGTGCAGAGGTGGAGCGTCCCTGGGCCTAGGACTGGGCCGCATCTGGAACCCGGCCCTGAAGGGGTGGGAGAGGGGGGGTACAGTGGCCTGGGTGAGAGAGGGTTAGAAGGGAAGAAAGGGGCTCAGGCTCCAGGTCGGTCCTGAGTGGAAAATGTGTGCTCAGCAGGGTTGTTCTCCATCTCCAGGCAGTCCCGGGAGGGGCAGCCCCCACAGAGGCAGATGTGGCCCACATAGCAGAACCCCAGAATACAGAAAATAAAGGCCCTGATGGGTATGCCTCACTGCCCGGGCATCCCTTCAGCTCTCCAGAAGGACTTCGAGAGTCGTCACTGGGCACACGTGGGTGCCCCAGGTTGAGTCCCGGCCGGCTGGGGTCGGACCCTGCAGCCCGGCCTGAGTGGCAGCCTCCTTGCCTCTGACAGGAAGCCTCCTTCGAGTACCTGCAGAACGAGGGCGAGCGGCTGCTCCTGGAGGCCATGGACGAGCTGGAGGTGGCCTTCAACAACGCGAGCGCGCGCACCGACTGCAACCACATCTTTCTCAACTTCGTCCCTGTGGTCATCATGGACCCCCTCAAGGTCGTCCTTGGGGGACTCGTACAGGGCTTTGGGTCCAGCCCCCTGTGGCTCTTCGTGCTAGACTGCTTTGGGGTGTTGTCTCCTGGCGCTGGAGACACACATGCCCAGAGTGCCTTGCAGAGCAGAATCTTGTCCTCTCCCTGGCTCCAGGCCATGTAGGGGACTACCAGTGAGTGGGACAGGTAGACGAGAAGCTGACGTCTGGCTGAGCTCTTTTGCACTGGCCGCTTCTGTAGGAGCTCATGGAGTTTATAGTGACGGTCTGCCTTTTTTTTTTTTTTTTTTTTTTGTCACTGTGACTCAATACCCAACATCCACAACTTAAGGAGGAAAGATTTATTATAGCTTACTGTTTCAGAAGGTCTCAGTCTGTTCAGCTGGAAAATGGTAGAATCACATGGTAGCCACAGCTACAGCTCGAGCTGCCCGGGAGACAGAGATCCTAACAGCATGGTGGACCAGAGAGATTGTCTGGAAGGAGGGGTAGCACCAGCACAGGCCCCTCCAGGCCAAGCCCCAAGCCTCTGCCTCTTCCAGCCAGGCCCCGCCTCCCAACAGTGCACAGTATCTTTAGGAACAGGAGGCCTTGAGGGGACATTCCAGACCCAAAACCACTACATGGTTTTAGGGTGAGAGGCCTCATGCACCAGCTTGGCGCCCATGAGGTCCAGAGGGCCCACGCAGGTGCCCTGACCTCCCTAACCCTGGCAGTTCCAATGTGGGATAATGCCAGGTAGCCTGGCTCTACTGTCTCCTTACCAGTGGGGGGTAAGCCCCTGCTTCAAGCTAGGGGTGTAGCTCAGCAGCAGAGCGCTGGCCTTGCAGGTTTAAGGCCCTGGTCCCTCCCTGAGCACTGCTAAGAAAAGCCTTCCCTAGGGGATGCTTCTGAGGATGAGAAGAGATGAGCCTTTCCTATAGCCAGACATCCTTGGTCAGCCGTTAGCTGATAGCCTGTGTTGGACTCGACAAAACCCCAGGTCCTTTGCACTGCTGTGTGTCACCACCTCATAGTCATCAGCGTGACCTGGTGTTTGTGTGGAGTGGGCTCCGAGCGGGAATTGGTGTGTTTTGGGACAGATCGAGGAGTCTGTGCGCTCCATGGTCATGCGCTACGGCAGCCGGTTGTGGAAACTCCGCGTCCTGCAGGCCGAGGTCAAGATCAACATCCGCCAGACCACCGCCGGCAGTGCGGTCCCCATCCGCTTGTTCATCACCAATGAGTCGGGCTACTATCTGGACATCAGCCTCTACAAAGAAGTGAATGACCCCAGATCTGGAAACGTAAGGCTGGGATGGGAGCTAAGGCAGAGCAGGGGGCAGGTGGGCCGGGACAGCAAGATGTTAGACTGAACTAAACCCTCTGCGAGAGTCTGACCTGCCGTGCCCTGGCAGGTCGTGGCAGCTCTGGGTCACGATGACCTGCTAGTCTACGTTTCCCACCAGTTCCTCCTCTGGCTGGAGTGTGAAACCTGCACAGTTTACCAGGCATATCTGCTGTAGCCTGCTGGGTGGTGTGCCCTGGATTTTTAAAATGTTATATGAAAATAATATATATATATATATATATACACACTTTGATCTGGACCTTGCTCAAGATTTAGTAGTTTGGGCGTACAGCTACAAGGTGTGTGTGTGCCCTGACCTCTGACCTTGATCCCTGTGGGGCTGCCTGGACACCTCCCACCGGCCCGCGGTGTTCTGGTGTGGGCGGTGGTGGAAGGAGACACCAGCCACCCACGCACTCACTTCCTCTGTCAGGCGATAGATCAGGCTTCGCCCACCATTTTCATTGAAGATTGGGCAGCTGTAAGTCCGAGAGGAGCTTGGCTCGCTAGGATCTGCCTTTCTCTCTCTTTTTCTTCCTGCATCAGATCATGTTTCATTCTTTTGGAGACAAGCAAGGGGCCCTGCACGGAATGCTGATCAACACCCCCTACGTCACCAAGGATCTGCTTCAGGCCAAGCGGTTCCAGGCACAGTCCTTGGGCACCACCTATGTGTACGACTTCCCAGAAATGTTCAGGCAGGCAAGTCCTATGGCCCAGACGCGGTGCCAGCCCCGGGTCCCCTCACCCAACTCCACCAGGACAGAACCCTCCTGTTCTTAGTTAGCTTCTGAGACCCTATCTAAACAAGATCTGCAGAAATGAAGAAATTAATATTAGGAAGGTCTTTGTAGTATTTTCCCCCAAATACATCTAATTTTATCCCAGTGATAAAATGATATACTATATGGTAGCACACGCCTGTAATCTCAGTACTCAGGAGGCTGAGGCAGGAGGATTGTTATGAATCTAAGCTCCATAGTGAGTTCAGGATGAGCCTGGGCTACAGAGTGAAACCCTGTCTCAAAAAAAAGTGTGTGTGTGTGTGTGTGTGTGTGTGTGTGTGTGTGTGTGTATGTAGAAACTTTAGGAGAAAAAAAAGATACTAACAGTTCTACATCGTATGACAAATTGCTGAACATTTTGATATTTTTTCTTCTTGTCTTTTTAATGCTTATTTATTCCACTGCCATCCCCATTGTGAGGTTGGAAAGAACATAAGGAAGAGGGTAGGATCACTGCCTTTGGGCACTTTTTATTCAATCCTAGAAAATGTTTCAGGAAGCCGGGTACAGTGGCGCATGCCTGTAATCCTAGCACATGGGAGGCTGAGGTAGGATTGCTGTGCGTTCAAGGCCAGCCTGGGCTACAGAGTGAGACCTTGTCTCAGGAAGGAAGGAAGGAAGGAAGGAAGGAAGGAGGAAGGGAGGGAGGGAGGGAGGGAGGGAGGGAGGGAGGGAAGGAAGGAAGGAAGGAAGGAAGGAAGGAAAAATGCTTTAGGACCTGGTTGTCCTCTGAGGTTGGGACACCACTTGAGCCCAGGAGTTCAGGGCCAGTTTGGTCTCATATAATGAGACCCCCATCTCAGAAAAAATACTACCACAATAACAATGTCTTGTTATATTTTTTTTCCTGGTAATTAAAGTGCCCATTGGAAATTTCAAAAAAGTAAGAACAGGGAAATAACATTTCACCCATATGTGATCTTCCCACGCCTGATTCTTAGGACTGCACTCCAGTGTGCTTCTTTCAAGGGCTTTCTGTGTGCCTTTGTTTTCTTAAGTGGAAGGCCTGTAAGGAGACCGCACCCACTGGTGTTGGTGAGGCGGGCAACTCCACGTCTCCTCTGTGGCTCTGGGAATGATGTTCGTGAATCTGCGGTCGGGACCGTCCACTACAGGAAGGGCTGCCACATTCTACTTCTTTCTGTGAGTCAGGCAAGGGAAATGAGAAAAATGAAAGCTGTTCTTTATTGAGTCCCCAGGCCTGGGCTTGCATCTTAGATCCGTTGTTTGCTTCCTGTTGTCCCTGGGCAAGTTTCTTTACCTCTCTGTGTCTTGGTTTTCTCCCATAAAATTAAGGCAATAAGAGTTCCTGTGTCACAAGGTCATTGGAGGAACAGATGCCAAGTATTTAGCAGGTGCTTAATAAACGGAAGCTCCTATGATTAAGAACGTCTTGTCTGTATCCTTTGCCTCTGATCTCAGGGCCACAGGGGAAGGAGCACATCTAAGCCAGAAGCAAATCGATCCTTTCCTTCCAGCTGAGAAGAGAATACTAATTAGAACCCACGCATTTGATGTTGGATGAGAGGCAAACTTAGATTTAATGCATTTTTTCCAAAGAAAATAGCTCTCATCAAAACTTACTCAAGAAGAAACAGAAAATCTGATCTGAGTAGATTATAAGCATTAAGTAAATTGAATTCTTTAAATCTGGCACTAAAATTAGGCCCAAGTGGTTTTAAAACTGTTTCTGCCCAGTCTTTAAGAGACACACCTCTAACCCCAGTGACTTGGAAGACTGAAGCAGGAGAATTGCAAGTTTGAAACCAGCCTGGGCAACTTAGCAAGACCTTGTTTCAAAAATGAATGAATGATGAATGAATGAATGTATGAATGTGGTAAATCTGGGATATAGCCCAGTGCTAGCATGCATGCCTAGCATGATGAGGCCCTGGGGCCAATCTAGTACCACAGAATAGGAAGGTAGCTAGGTAGGAAGACACATGGATCATTAAAAAGTTCTGATGACATAGTTCACTCTCTGTATTCAATCCCCAATACTGACAGAGAGAAAGGGAAGCAGAAAAAGAATGGAGGAAGGGTTAGGAAATCAATTCTCTTTGTATATAAATTATTATTAGGGTAGGACAAAACTGAATGATTCTTAACTCATTTTATAATATCAGGTTGTTAGCTTAATATTAATCCCAGGCAGGTGAAGAGTTTAGGAAATGGGAGTTTTCCTGTTTGACTTACTTATGAACACCAACACACATAAAAAATAATAAAATATTAGCAAAATATCCAGTAATAACTTTCTAAAATTTTAGACTGGTCAGGCATGTCCTGTGACTTCTTACATGATTTGATATTAGAAAGTCTAATCAGGTAATTCTTATTAATAGATAAAAAAAGTCTCAATAAGTACACAAAATTTGACAGAACAGCATCTGTTATGATAAAAAAAGTTAATGAACTAGGAATAGAGGGAAATCATGTATCTTGACAAAAAATGATCAGTCTAAAGATAATAACACCTGGTGGTAAAATGCTAGATGTCTTCTCTTTAAAGAAAGGATTCAAAACAGAAATAACCATTATCACCACTTCTCTTCCACATTTTTTTACTCAAGTTCCTGGTCAATGCAATAAAAAAAGAGAGGGTACAGAACTGGGGAGAGGGAGCAGAATGGGAGCTTTTGCAGAAGATGAAAATGGAAGAAATTGAAGAGAATCCATAGAATCAATTAGAAAATATAGCAAGGTGGCTAGATATAAACTCAATATACAAAATACTATATTCCCATTAACCAGCAGTAGTTATACAGTATAATTGGGAAAAGTACTATTCACAATGCAAAGCTCAGTTGTAAGTTAGCCTATGCATAAGCCAAACAGTATATCAGAGGAATATCCTTGATGGATGAAATTTTAAAGATTTATTGAAACACCTTAAGCCTAAGTAAATGAAGAAAGAGACTGTGCTTATAATGCAGGAACTTTCAATATTATGAAGATGTTAAATTAAATGAGATTCCAGAATTTGGGATGAGATTTGAAAGCTGGCCGTAAAATTTTCACAGAAGAACAAAAACCTGTAGATGGCAAAAACGGTTTTGAAAATGAACAAAACTAAGAGGCCTCATCTTGACAGATGATGTGGGATATTTTATAGGTAGAACACGAAGGTGAGATTGTGAGCCAGGGATGAGCTTCAGCAGAGATGCAAAGATCTCACTCCCAGATGGGAAAAAGGAAATTTAAGTTTCTATCTCATCTAGTAAGCAAAAGCAAATTTCAAGAGAATTGAAACCCCTGGGGGTCAGTTTGAAGCAAAACATAAACAGGAAAAGATCCTTAAATTTGACTATGTCGAACTTCAAAGTTATTAATGCAAAAGAGAAAAAACAAGCCCTAGTTGGAAAAATATGTTCCTGTGCTTATTATTAGCAAAGAACTAGAACCAGGTGATCTATAGAATGCTCATATATCAGTTCAAGAAAAAAAAAAAAAGAGAGAACAAGCTGAAGGAATGCCACAGTGGTTAAAGCACTTGCCTTGCAAGCACGACACCCTAAGTTTGATTCCCCAGCACCTCATAAAGCTGAGTGTGGTGGCACATGCCTGTAACCCCAGCACTTGGGAGGCTGAGGCAGGAGGATTGCCATGATTCCTATGAGTCCAAGGCCACCCTGGGCTTCATAGTGAGTTTATGACCAGCCTGGGCTACGGTGAGACCCGTCTCAGGAAAAGAAAAAGGAAAGGGGAGGAAGGAAGGAAAAAAAGGCAAAACTATGTGGGGCAAAAATTAAGAAATTAACAAAATGACACCCACATAGTTAGTAAACATATTAAAAGGCACTCACCTCACTAATACAAGCAAAATAGAGATTAATACCACCTACAATTTTATATCCAGCATAACAAACATTTAAAATACAAAAGAGCTTTTATTTTGAGACAGGGCCTCGCTCTAGTTCACGCTGGTCCTGAACTCACTATGTGGCCCAGGCTGGCTTTGGACTCAGCCTCCTGAGTGCTGGGATTATGGGCATGAACTATCATGCCCAGCTTATATGGTGCTGGGGAATTAAACTCGGGGCCTTATGCTTGCTAGGCAAGTACTTTAACCACTGTGCCATTCCTCCAGCCCCCCTCACATAATTATTATTTTTTATTAGCATATCCTTACAGTATATAATAATTACATTCATCTTGGGAAATTGATACATATGCATATCACAGAAAAAGCTAAGATTTGAGAAAGCTACCAGGTAGGTACCCAAAAGCTTATTTGCCATTCTACATAGAATTATTTTTTTGGTTGGGTTTATTGGTTTGGCTTTTTAGTTTGGTTTTGGTTTTGATATACTTTGAATATTTCATGATTAAAAAAAGAATAGGGCCTGGTGATGTGGGCCTATAATCCCACTACTCTGAGAGGCTGAGGCAGAAGGATCACAAGTTTGAGCCCAGCCTGGGCAACTTAGTGACTTAGTGAGACCCTATCTCAAATTTTAAAAAACTAGGAAATTCACTAGGTGTCATGACAGGTTACCTCCAGTTGGGAAGGACAGGACTTCCCTACTGATGTCTTCAAGTCTTTGCTTTTTCCTTCCCTCTGCCAGGCTCTTTTTAAGCTGTGGGGTTCCCCAGATAGGTACCCCAAAGACATCCTGACGTACACTGAGTTAGTGTTGGATTCTCAGGACCAGCTGGTGGAGATGAACCGACTCCCCGGTGGCAATGAGGTAGGAGCTCAGTGGAGCCGGGCCCTGGCTGGAGTCTGCCTTTGTTAAAGATATTTCCTGTGAAGAAACCAACCCCTTGTCCTTGAGCACTCCTCTCCTTGCCAGGTGGGCATGGTGGCCTTCAAAATGAGGTTTAAGACCCCGGAGTATCCAGAAGGGCGGGATGTGATCGTCCTCAGCAACGACATCACCTTCCGCATCGGATCCTTCGGCCTAGGGGAGGACATGCTGTTCCTGCGGGCGTCAGAGCGGGCCCGGGCAGAGCGCATCCCCAGAGTCTACCTGGCAGCCAACAGCGGGGCTCGCATCGGCCTGGCAGAAGAGATCAAACCCATGTTCCAGGTGGCCTGGGTGGACCCGGAGGACCCGCACAAGGTGAGTCACACAGCCGAAGGGAGTGGTGTCGTGCTGCTTCGCTAGTACAGGCTAGGTGTCCATAAGCCAAAAACCCGAACTCCAAAGTGCTGCAAAAATCTGAAACTTTTTGAGTGCCGAAGTCGTTGGAGAATTTCTCAGCTGATCTGTTGTGATGAGTCACAGACTAAACACAGGGGCACTAATGATGCCATATAGATTTACGTGAATTTTGTGTTTAGACCTGGGTCCCACTCCTAAGGTATCTGATTGTGTATATGCAGATAGTAGGAAAAAACCACAAGTCCAAGACTCCATGGTTCCAAGCCTTTCAGGTTGGAGCTATGTCGCCTATTTTGTGTGGCCGGGGACTGTGAGGGGATGGCACCAGTGAGAGAATAGAAATAAATTAACTTTGGGGTGCAAAGCACAGATACAATATTGAGCATAAGTGGGCACACAGTATACCAGTAGTATTAAACTTTCTGGGGCTGGAAGAACTGCCCAGCAGTTAAAGCACTTACCTCGCAAGCTCAAGGCGCTGAGTTCAGTTCCCCCAGCATCACATAAAGCCAAGCATGGTTGCATATGTCTGTAATCCTAGCACTCGGGAGCCTGAGGCAGGAGGATTGCCTTGAGTCCAAGGCCAGCCTGGGCTACAAAATGAGTTCAGGACCAGCCTGAGCTACAGAATGAGACCTTGTTTCTAAATAAATAAATAAAATTTCACTGGGAAGTGGTGATCAGGAAGAAACGTCTAAAAGCTCTCCTTAGAGAGATGATAATAATTGGTGAAAAAAGGGTTTATAGATGCTGAGCATGCCTGTACTGGGTGCCTCCTGAATGCTGTGTGCGCCAAATGCCAGAGTGAACACTGCACCCTGCGTGGCCGGAGTCCTGTAGTCCTCTGGGGAGGCAGGGACAGCAGCTGTGAATCAAAGGCAGAGTGAGGCAGGGAGAAGCCCGCTGCTGCGGTGGGAGGCTGCAGGCGGCAGGCGTTTTCCCAACCCAAACACGCATCCTCACATGTTACTGCTGCCTCACCACCAAAGGAGACAACAACTGTGGTCTGGTTGTTTCCGCGGTGCTGAGGGTTGAACCCAGGGCCTGGCACATGTTAGGCAGGGCTCTGCTGCTGAGCTGCAGCCCAGGCCTCTTTTTATTTTTTGCTGAATCCCGATCTTGCTAAATGGCCCAGGCTGTCCTCAAACTTGAAATCCTCCTGCCTCATCCTCCTGAATAGCTAGGATTATAGTATACACCACTCTCTTCAGCCCAGAAATTATCCTGGAGGCAGCAAAAAAAAAAAAAAAAAAAAAAAATTCTTATATAGGTTGAACATCCTTCACTCAAAAACCCAAAATGCTCTAAAACTTGAAACTTGTTAAACACTGACACCACACCACAAAGAGAAAATGCTGTTCCTGACCTCATTTAATAGTGGAAATCAGTTACTAACTTATGGCACAAGGTTACCTTCAGCCTATGTGGGTAAGGTACATAAGAACATAAATAAATTTCATTTTAAAAAATAACTTTGATCTGTAGAGAAAAAAACACAAATGAATTTCATGTTTAGTATTTTTATCCTACCCCCAAAATACCTCATGATACTGATGCAAATATTTCAAACTTTGAAAATAGCTGAAATCCAAAGCCTTTCTGGACCCAAGCATTTTAGATAAAGGGTAGATATATAACATGTTTATATATACATACAAAAGCTATGTGAATAACTACATGAAACCATATATCTTTGATATTAGTATTTCAGGGAGACTACTATAAAAGAGAAGAAATTAATGTTGGGAATAATTTTGTAGTAATTTTCCCAAAATCTAATAGCCTAATGATAAAAATGATGTGGTATGAAAACTTCATGAGAAAAAGTAATTCCAGTTCCTGTAATTGAGAAGAATACTATTCATAATATGAAAATCACCTTTATGTTAGCCTAGGGATAAATAAGCATAAAAGAGGAATTTCCTTTATGGAGGAAAGTTTAAAATGTTATTAAAATACTTTTAAGCCTAAGTAAGTGGAGAATGATTCCATGCCCGTAATGACAGGAATCTTCAACGTTGTGAAGATGTCAGTTCTACCCAACCTATTAAATTCAGTATGATTCCAGAGTTTTTTTGATTTTTGTTTTTGTTTTGTTTTGAGTGACATTGAAAATCTGGTCCTAAAATTTGTACAGAAGGACAAAAGCTGGTGAATAGGAAAAAATAGTTTTGAAAAAGAACAAAACCAGGAGGCCTCATCTTAGCAGGTGTTGTAACTTTGAAGCACATTTTGAAAAGCCACAGTAATTAGGACAATGCGGTATTATCGTGAGGGAGTTAGACAGCGTCAGGTGAGAACCCCTCAGTAGGTAAAAGAAAAAAATCTGAATAAGATTCTTAGAAGAGCAGTAATGAAAAAAGGTTGAGGATGCTGGATCAGAGATCGAAGAACACGGACCGAGCTACAGAGACAAGCGGTGGTGCTCGGCTAAGCACAGACCTTCCCCCATGGCCGTTGTGAGAGCGGTATTAACATGAGGTGTGTTGATGCAGTGTTGTTACGTCGTTAGCGTTCACCTCCACGGTGTTGGCATTTAGGGGGAAGACAGTGGCTGGTGAGTAGCAGGCAACTGGATTTATAGGCTCACTGACGTGTGTGTTTCTAAGGGATTTAAATACCTGTACCTGACACCGCAAGACTACACCAGGATCAGCTCCCTGAATACTGTCCACTGTAAACATGTCGAAGAAGGGGGAGAATCCAGGTAAAGGACGTCTCAGCTCGCCTTTGGGTTGTGTCTCTGGTTGATTTCAGCTGATAAAGGGGAATCTGTATCTTTGCCCCCGAGCCTGCAGTGATGATTTCATGTTGGGTACAATAGGACCCCAAAGCTTCCATTTATTTGTATTTTCAGTAGTCCTGGGGACTGAACCCAGGCCCTCATGCATGCTAGGTGAGTGCTCTGCCACTGAGCTATGTCCCCGGCCAACCTTCCTTTGTTCTTTAATTTTGAGATGGGATTTTGCTAAATTGCCTGAGCTGACCTGAAACTCACAATCCTCCTGCCTCGGCCTCCCAGGTAACTGGGATAACAAGTATACATCACCAGGCCCGAGCTTCCATTTGGACAACTTAGGACTTAAATTTTTTTTTTTTTTCTGGAGTGAAGCCATCCTGGCCATCCTAAGTGAGTCACCCTTTTCTCAAAATGGCACATCATTCATGGAGAATTAGATTGGCTTCTCGTGGTGGCCCAGGTGCTAGTATAACCAAATTATTCAAATAGTCATTTAGCAATCTAGGAAGATTAGGGAGGGGCACAGGGGTCTGTTCTTTGAAAACACAGGGGTCTGTTCTTTGAAAACGGTAAAGGCTCCCGATTGTCTTTTCCAGACCTACTTGTGTTTTTATTAGTGGGACTGAAAAAGAGTCAGAGTTTCCCAGGCATGCTTTTCTGGAATGTTGGTGATATCTGGGGCTGGAATGGGGAACAGCAACATACTTTCTTTTAATTCCCATATTTATATAAATATCAGAAACACCCAGCTCAATGAAATGGCCTTCCTCCTATCTGAATGGTATTTCCCATACTTCACGTGGGCCTGGGATCTGGATTGAGTGAACTAAAGTGGACCCTGTTGGACATGTCCATCTCTATACCAAAAGCTAGTTTAGATTGCTTCATCTGAAGAAGTGTGGGATGCCGGTGGCATGTCACTAAGCCTGGCTCTGCGGAGGTAGACATCTTTGGCTGGGGGAGGGCTCATCTTTGTTGATGCTGTACTTGACCTTTGAGGAACTTGAGCACACAGAGCAAGGGTCCTGCATCCCTCCTTCCATCTTCCTCTGGCAGTTTTATCCTGTTCTAGCTGTTTGCCTTCCTCATCCCTCCCGCCTTGGGCTGTGGGAAAGGCACCAGCCTCGATGGGCTCTGGGTTAGGGCTGCATCTCTAACCTGAGCTTGTTCCTCAAAGGTACGTCATCATAGACATCATTGGGAAAGAGGACGGCTTGGGCGTGGAGAACATCAGGGCCTCAGGCATGATCGCCAGGGAGTCCTCCCTGGCTTACGATGAGATCGTCACCATCAGCATGGTGAGGCCCCTCTGGTTGTCTTTCTTTTTTCTGCCATGAAAACTTCAAAATAGTCCCAGAGAAAGAGAGGGTGCTGTGGAGCCCTGTGTGCCAGTCACCCAGTGCCACCAGTTGCCGTCTCTCAGCCAGTTCCGTTTCCTACTTCCCTTCACCCTGTTTTAAAGCTGCTCCTCAGTCAGGTCTGGTCACCCATTAATGCTTCAGGGAGAATCTTTAACACACAAAGGTGGTACTGGGGGCCAGTGACTCGCGGATACCGTTCCACTGAACTACCTTGCAGTCATTTCTCTTTTTCTTTCTTTCTTTCTTTTTTCTTGAGAAAGTCTCACCAAGTTGCTTCTCACCAGTTTCTGCATTGTAGCTGCCATCCTGTTAACACAAACAGCAAACTCAACAGTCCTTTGCTACCGCTGGAGCCCAGTTTGGAGTCACTATTTTCAGTTATCTCCCAACTGTCCCCCTATTTTTATATATTTTTTTGAGACAGGGTCTCACTCTGTGGCCCAGGCTGGTCCTGAACTCACTATGGAACCCAGACTGGCCTTGGATTCATGGCAATCTTAATGTCTCAGCCTCCCAAGTGCTTGCTAGGCAAGTGCTTTAACCTCTGAGCCATTCCTCCAGCCCTTTTATAGTTGGGTAGTTTGAATCAGGGTCTGATTACCTCTTATTTAAAGATTTTGCACAAAAGAAACCTTATCAGACTCTAACTGGCATAAAATGAGTGTCCCCACCCTTATCCACATGATCTTTCCAAACATGTTGCTCCTAGCGGTGGCCACAGGGACAACACCCTTTAATGATGAGCAGTGATTCAAGGCCTGATTTTTATACACACTCTTGGATGTTTGGTTTCCAAGTTGGAAATCGCCGAGTGTGTCCTTATTAAGCTTGTTTTCTGGACTATAGATAAGCCCTATCTGGCTGTGTCTTTGAATTTTAAAAGAGCTTAAGACTCACCAGAAGTTATAAGATGATGCAGAAACTTCTCCACTTCAGCATCCACTGTTTGTTTTTAGGGCCCTCTTTGTCATTAGCCATGTTCTTTCTGGATAGAAAGCCATGTCACTCAGCTTTCTCTCACTGTAACAAAACACCCAAGGGAACAAACTTAAGAAGGAAAAAAAAAGCCTATTTTGGCTCATGGTTTAGGAGATTGCATGTTCTGTTGGCCTCGCCGTTGGGGCCCATGAGAAGTGGCACTTCATGGGGAGAGTGGCAGCAAGCCAAAGAGAGGGAGGGACCGGAGTCCCGGAGTCCTCTCCAAGGGCACGCCACACCGATGTGAGGATCTGCCACTGGGCCCCCCTTCTCATGTTTCTCCTACCTCCCAAAAGTACCAAGCTGGGGACCAAGCTCTACTACGTGGGCCTCTACGATTCAAATAATGGCTGAAGCCAAGCTCTAATACGCGACTTTTGCTTTGCTACCTGGCCCTAACTCGTGTTGCCAGATATAGCCCTGATTTGCGCTGCCGCTTGCTGTGCTGTCCCCTCTGTGGGGGCAGGGCCGCCTCCCTGTAGGACCCAGAAGGCACCCTGTCTCCCCAGGTCACCTGCCGCTCCCTTGGAATTGGTGCCTATTTGGTGAGGCTGGGCCAGCGGGTGATCCAGGTGGAAAACTCCCACATCATCCTCACAGGAGCCCGTGCTCTCAACAAGGTGACTGAGATGGAGTCTCTGGGGGAGGATTTGTGGGGCTCGGGGTCATTTAAACCTTGTCTTCTGGTAGGAGATTTCTTCCAGTGAAAACCAGTTTTATTCCTACTCGTGCAAGAGCCGCTTTTCTCATTCGCAGTTCTGTGGGCTCCTCAATAAACCCTAATACAGTAAATTTTAGGCTCTTCTGGTAGAGCTAACTTCCTTTTACGTTTTAAGAAAATTATCACAGTGAGGCTGGAGTTGTAGCTCAGTAGTTAAAGCACTTGCCTAGCAAGCGCAAAGCCTAGGTTTTGATACTCTAGTACCACTTAAGCAAGGCATGGTAGCACATGCCTGTAATCACAGCACTTGGGAGGCTGAAGCGGGAGGATTGCTGTGATTTTGAGGCCAGCCTGGGCTACATAGTGATTTCAGGACCAGTCTAAACTACAGAGCTAGCCACTGTCTCAGATCACAGTTGAATTATAGGGTAATGACCCAAAAGTTGCCATATATAGGAAAATTAACAAACTCATATATTATATCCTATGTTGTTTGTATATTATATATGTGTGGTGACTCTGGGGATACTGCTTTACAGAAAACTAGAAAGGGTCCTTGAGGAACTTTGGCTTCTGCACTTTTGTGGTTGTCTCCTGTCGCATTCCATCTTTCACTTCCCATGAATAATTCATGGGGAATTCAGTAGTCTGGTTTTTGCTCTGCGCTAAATATTTTCCATGTTGCCATAGTCTCCCTTCTTATTGAGTTTTATTCATTCGTAATTCATTCATTCACTTATTCTGTGGTGCTGGGGTTGGACCCAGGGCCTTTACATTGAGTCATATCCCCAGCCCTTTTCTTACATTTCTATTTCAAGAGAGGGTCTTGCTAAGTCATGATGTTGCCCAAGCTAGGCTCAAACTAAGGAGCCACCTGCCTCAGCCTTCAGGGTGCTGGGATGATAAGCCTGTGCCACCACACCAGGCTGAGTCTTTATTTTAACATCTGTTCGAATCTGACCAAGGGTTGCAAGTTCTAGTTCTTGTGCCAGCCCTATCATCAGCCTGGCAGAAATGCAGATTCTCGGGCCCCACACGCCACAGCAGCAGAACCCTTGAGATGGCCAGAGCTGTCACCCACATCATCAGTTCTCAGATCAGGCTGCATATTGGCCTTACCTGGAAATTAAAAACCAACATGACATCTAACACTTGTGATGTGGCTGTTAAACACCCGAAGTGATGATACTGTGCAGCTAGCACTGAGAACCACTGAGTGGAGCGATTTCCAGCAGTGGGAGAGTCCCAGGCCAGGCAGGCTAACCGCATTGTGTCGAAGCAGGTCCTGGGAAGAGAGGTCTACACGTCTAACAGCCAGCTGGGTGGTGTGCAGATCATGCATTACAACGGCATCGCCCATGTCACCGTGCCGGATGACTTCGAAGGAGTGTACACGATCCTGGAGTGGCTGTCCTATATGCCAAAGGTGCGCAGGCTCCCTGCACAGATGCAGTTTGCCACGTTCCTTTTCTGTTACCCCCTGGGTGGTCTGGGAGGGTGGGATCTGGGTGTGCTGAGAACATGGCCTCCTTCACTCTTCCTCTGACACCCAGCCATGGACTCACTGTATTTTGTTGGTGGCACTGATGGCATCCTAAGGACACTGCCTCGATCGTTTAGGTAGGATGAGAGGCACCACTAGACAGTGGAGAGTCCTCAAGTTTCATTGCCAGCCTGGATTTGGCTCCTGGCTTCCTCTTTATTTTACTTATTTGTTTATTTATTTTGTCCTTTTTTGAGACAAGGTCTCGCTCTGTAGCTCAGGCTGGTCCTGAACTCACTGGTATAGCCCAGGCTGGCCTTGAACTCAGGACCATCTGCCTGCCTCAGCCTGCCAAGTGCTGGGATGACAGGAGTGTGCCACCACACCCCGCTTTATGTGGTTCTGGGGAATTGAACTTAGGGCCTTGCGAAGCAAGCACGTTAACTAACTGCTTTCTCTTTAGTAACATGTGATCCTGGGATAGTCTCCTATCTTTCTGAGCCTCAGTTTCCTCATCTTTGGTTAGGGATAATAATGACACCTGACCCATGGTGTTTTCCATGATGGATTGAAAAAGTCGTTAGAGCTCAGCCTTAGGCTGTCACCTTCAACTACTTCCACCCGTGATAATTAGTTTAGGTGGAGATTTTTTAACAAGATGTTGACTAGGTAAATGTTCGAGTCTCAATTTCTTCAAGTGCCCAGAGGCAATAATGTTTTTCCTGCCTGGCTGCTATGGGGACCACTGAGAACAGCAGTGTGAGAGGCAGAAGAGCAGATGGCAGCATGCCGCACGATGAGGCTCTTATTCTGTGCTGTCCTCAGTTTTGAAAGGTGGGTTTCTATAGCTTGACTCACCTTCGAAAGTCTCCCCAGAATCCCATGTGTAAACGTGGTAAACATCATTTCTTATTCCTGAATGCCTTTTTTCCCATCTCGACAATAGTAGCAACCCTTTATGTCTCCCTTTCACTTCCCAACGTCACCGAGTCCATCTGAGCTCTCAGAACTCCAGAAACTACAGTGAGTGGGTGAATGGGTGGCCTCTTCTCGTCTGGCACTCAGAGGCCCTACTGTGGGGACACTGCTGCACCTTGGGGCATATTCATAGGCAGAGCAGAAAAATGAGCAAGGTCGTCATAGGTGTTACCGCTGAGCGCTGAGACCGAGTCAAGGCCCTGGCTTTCTCTTCTAGGACACTTGCAGCCCACTGCCAATCATCACTCCCATGGATCCCATTGACAGGGAAGTTGAGTTTGTCCCATCCAGAGCTCCCTATGACCCCCGGTGGATGCTTGCAGGAAGGCCTCACCCAAGTAAGTCCTCACATGTTTGCCAGGAACTGGGACATGGGGTCCATTCCTGGGCCTGGGGCTGAGAAGCACTTAGGCAGGAGCCTTGGTATCTGTTCCTACCTTACGGACGGGACCCCTGAGCTCACATGCAGGGGAGAGAGAGGATGGAGATATTTTTCTGTGCCCTTCCCAGGCCCTGATCAGTAGAAATTGCACTAGCTCCACCTGCTGGAGCCAAGAGATGGAGGTGAGGCCCAGCCTTGGTCACGGCCTCCCTGAGCTGCCTGTGCTCACCTCGGTGGAAAATGTGATGTGGAAACGTCAGGGTCCAGAGGAGACCTCCTCCCTCCAGCCCTTCTCCCTCTCTCATTCTGTTTGGCTAGACCTTTGCAAGTGGATCCTGTGGCTTTCCCAGGATAGGCACGTTGGCCTCTTCTACACACATAGCTATGGGCCCACATTCACATACACGTATGGACACATACGTGATCACACGTTTTCTCTCCCCTCTGAAAGGGGTGAGTTCGTGTCCTGGAGGTGTGTTTTTATGTTCTGAGCATCCCAGACAGACAGGAAAGCCGAGCTGAGCTCCCTGTCACCGTATACTACGTGCAGAGTTTCACATGCTCCTGCCTGTAGGTATGGCCTGCTCTCCCTGTGTGATGCAGCAGACGTGACCCCTGGTCATGCCAGTTCCTGGCCAACAGGAGAGTCTCCGTGGCTTGCTTCTCTCCCTGTCTCCGTTTCTCTGGCGTTTCCCACCTGGATACGCCAAGGGGTCGGCATTGTGTCTGTGAGGCTTTCAGCTTCTTGCCGACAGCTTTCCGCACGGTGTGGGGCCAGCCCCGAGGCCAGCACTGGGGTGTTCCATCCCCATCCGGCCACACTGCGCTTGAGACAGCCCCTGCTGCCCAGTCTTCTCCTCTGGCCGTAGCCACGGCATTTATACCACACTGTGGACTTCGCTTACCATTTCCTCCCCTGCCGTGGCTGCAGGCCACATCCTGTATTCTGTCTCTCTGGAAATTGAGGTCTTTTTTCTCAGTTCAGTGGAATTAGTCGGTCGCCAGCAGGTCCGGGATGAGCTTCCCAGGGCAGGCAGACCCTTCCTGAAGTCTCTCCTCATGGAAGGTGCCCACTGGCCCTCCTCCTCTTGGGAAAGAAGGACAGGACTATGATTTGAAAATCGATGTGTCTAGTGCTGACAGGCAGAGGAAGGAAGGTGAACATTCCAGATGAACTGATTTCTGACATAGTTTTTAAAGCCATTTTTTGTTTGGTTTGGTTTTTTTTGGGGGGGTGGGGGTGGAGAATGAGGTGTTGGGACCTGTATATTTTTAGAAGTATTTTGACTACAAGGCCCATGTTCAGCTGTCCTTAGAGACTGTCCAGCTAGGTGGGCCCTGGGAACTTTGTCCACCCCCAGCCTGGCCTCTATCTTCTGCCTACAGCTCTGAAGGGAACCTGGCAGAGTGGATTCTTTGACCAGGACAGCTTCAAGGAGATCATGGCACCCTGGGCCCCAACTGTAGTCACAGGACGAGCCAGGTAATGCTGAGGAAGCAGGCCACACACACCTGGCCTAGCAGACCTTGGGAATCCCAGATGCTAAGCCCTGCACCACCAGGAACTGTTGCTCCTTGGCCTCAGGATTTCTGGAAGCAAAACTCAGTTTGACAAAAGAAAACTACAAACACTCAAACTTGTGGCCCCCGAGTCAGGCGCTGTATTGTGCACTGCTGCTGGGGAAAGGCTTAACCACTTGAATATTTCCACAGGTGGGCAACTCACTCCTTCATAGGGTGGTCCTCATCTTTTGGATGGTTTCAGCTTACCCTCATATCAAGTCTGAAGCTGTGTCTCATAATTTAACACTCAGATTTCTGGCACAGTGTCCTTGCTATACATTCAGGCTCTAGGAATAGACCTGAGGTCAAGCCCCAGCTCCATCCTCCATCCTCTCTGAGCCTCTGTTTCCTCATCTGTAAAATGGGGATAATTGTTGTGCTAAGCATGTAGAATATCAAGTTGTCCCTAAGTGATGGCGGATGCCTTTGTCATTATTATTTAACTCCCGAGCAATAAGTATTAAACTCCTAAACCTAATATTGGCACTAAGTTGCTTTCTCTTCAGTTTATTTTTAAAATTTTTTTAAAACTAAAATCATGAGATCCAGTCCACTTCTCCTTCTCCACGGAAGCCCTCCTGTGGTTTGGAGATGGCCTTCCCCTCACCTGCCTCCTAGGATCATTGCTCAAATAAATGGTGACAAGCCAGTGGTGTCCAGGGCACGGAGATGGCCGGCAGCGTGCAGTGAAAACCACTGACAGCGTGGCGTCTCCTGCATTGATTGAGTCTCCATCTGGCTCACTGTTCCTCAGCCTTCCCACACGTGACCTCCCTGTGTCTGTGCTGTGTGTTCCCACTTGAAATTTGGGACTGGGAGGTAGCCCAGTGGCAGAGATGCCAGGTTCCAGTCCCAGAAGGGCAAAACCCCACAAAAAAAAAAGGTAAAGTTGACAGTGGAATAAATTCATGGGAAGGAGGACGCCCTGGCTGGGTCCTCAGTTGCCCTGCTTCTCGGTGGCCACGTGCAGCTTGCCGCTTCCACGATGGACAGAGTGGGCAGAGAGCCTGGCCTCCGTCGTGGAAAATCCCAGTGGCTAGGGTCGCGCCAGCCCTGCCCACCAGTGCAGCGGTGGTCTGACAGCTCAGGAGGCTCTTGTCACTTGGGAGCTTTTTTTTATTACCCACCAGAATGAAAGGGGTGCTCTCTGCCCTCCCTCAAACCCCACAGCTAGCCTTGCCAAGGTAGGGGCTGAATGGCTGGGTGCCCGGATGTCCCCAGTAGCCACCCGGTGTGCCCCCATGCCCAGCTCCTCTATGTTCACCTTCCAGGCTGGGGGGCATCCCTGTTGGTGTGATTGCCGCAGAGACGCGGACCGTAGAGGTGGCGGTCCCCGCTGACCCTGCCAACCTGGATTCTGAGGCCAAGGTGAGGGGCTGGGAGCGGCTGCTAGGTTAGCTCCTCTGCCAGTGGGTTTGGATCCTGGCCCATGCCTGAGCTGGAGAAGGTGAGGCCTTGGCGTGGCCCTTGGCCTGGGGCTCAGCTGGACCGTGTCCTGCAGGGCCGCTTCTTCCTGTGAGGTGATAAAGGCCCCGGCAAGCGCCCTGCTGCCGGCCTCTCCCTGGCTGCTGCTCGTCAGCAGCCCTTCTTGGAGGTGGCACAGAGGTTAGGGACTGGGCCCTGAGGTCAGCTTTGTAGAGGCCACGGGGCCTGGCTTACTGGGTGCCTCTCTGAGCGTGGACAGGGATCAGAATGGGGCCTTGCTGGCTGCAGAGAGAGGGCACCCCAGGTCCAGAGCCACAAGCTTCAGCCCTTCCTCTGAAGACTGGCACTGATGTTGGTGCCCGCACAGATCATGTGACCCATGCCCCAGGGCAAGGAGGTTGTTTCCCAGCTGCCCTCTGATCCTGGTGGCTGTGTATCGCAGATAATCCAGCAGGCAGGCCAGGTGTGGTTCCCTGACTCGGCCTACAAAACAGCCCAGGCCATTAAGGACTTCAACCGGGAGAAGCTGCCCTTGATGATCTTTGCCAACTGGAGAGGCTTCTCTGGAGGCATGAAAGGTAAGGCCAGCCCTGCCTGTGTCCCTCTGTGTGGCGAAGCCGGTTTTCAGTTCCTTACCTTATCCAACGCCTCTCAAGGACCCTGGGACAGGAGGCTGTTCTGTTTCACAGATGAGGGACTGAGAGCAGGAGGCAGTGCGTTCCTGGAGGTCACAGCCTGAGAAGCAGGGCAGGGCTGGGCCCCAGAAGCTCCCGAGTGCTCTAGGTGACCACCCCTCCTCTTGTAAGACGAGGAGGACGTGTATCTGCCCACCTGCCTCGGGGCTCCTCTGAGCCTCAGGTGACCTTACAGTCCAGCAAGTGCTGTCCAAGCCTCTGAGCATGCTGGGAGAGACAGCAGTTTGCGGTGGGGGCTGTGGAAAGGGCTGGCCTGGGGGAGGAGGGCAGGGAGGCAGAGCTGCTGTGCTCCGTGCTGGCTGAACAACCTCCTGTGCCACAGTTCCCTTCCTCTGTGAGAGAGGGAGAAGACCAACCTCAGAGGGCTTGGCTGAGGGCCCCGATGGTTCCTGGCAGCCGGTGCTCCTTCTGCAGATGACATCACCACGTTGTTGTGACCACGTGGGGCCCAGGCACTTGGAGGATGTATCTTGGTGGGGAATGAGGGCCCTGCTGCCATAGGCCTGTGTTCTCGCTGGGAAGGGGTCTGCATGCTGGAAACATGGCACAGGGTGGGGACTGTCACAGGAGGCCTCTCAGTCCAACATGAATGGGATCTTTGAGGTGAGTTGCTTCCCGTGTCTCCAGTTATAGAGGAGGACATAGGCCCATGCCAGGTGTGTGACCTGCCCAAGGTCACTGGAGCCAGGGGGAGTGATCTGTACCTGTACTGGCTCCCACTGCTTTCCAAGGCTGCCAGCCAAACATGCCTTCCCACAAACCAGGGAAACCGAGGCAGTGGGCTTTGCTGCGGGTGAGTAGAGCTCTGACCTGCTGGAGCCAGACAGCCATCTTGCTTTGCAGACATGTACGACCAGGTGCTCAAGTTTGGGTCCTACATCGTGGACGGCCTCCGGCAGTACAGACAACCCATCCTGATCTACATTCCGCCCTACGCTGAGCTCCGTGGGGGCTCCTGGGTGGTCCTGGACACCACCATCAACCCCCTGTGCATAGAGATGTATGCAGACAAAGAGAGCAGGTGGGTGTGTCACCGGCCAGGCCACCTATGAGCCCCTGACTGGAGAGCAGGAGTCAGAAAGGTCTGTATCCAGACAGCAGGACAGGGGCATTGTCATGGAAAAGGACAAACGCTTTCTTTTCCATTTGTATGTACACACATATATATGTGATACACAGTGGTCACATTGAGCCTGAAGATTTTGTACACATGTATATCGCACCAGCATTACAATCTCCCTTCTTTTTGGCCTCCCAGCACCCTCCCCATCCCCCCAACTCCCACAATGTAGTTCTGTAGAATGTTCCATTGAGTGTATTCCGGGTTCCTCCTATTAGAGAACCCGGTGATATTTAACCTTCTGCGCCTGACTCACTTCACTAAGCATGATGGTCTCAAGTTACATCCATTTATCTACAAAAGCCTCAAATCTGTGTGTCTTCATGGAAGAGCAGTACTACGTTGTGTACATATGCCAAATGCTTTTAAAGATCCAGGGGCTCCCCAGAGTCTAGAAAGCATTGTGTTGAAGAGTCAGCAGTCTTTCTTTCTGTGGACATAGAAGCAGAGGCCCAGAAGGGGAGGTGACTTGTCTGAAGGTGCACAGTCAGCCAGCTGATGCCCAGACCTCCAAGCTGCCCTGCCGCCAGCTCCCTCCGCCTCCTCTGGCTGTCACTTGCTAGAGGATGCCTCATGCAACTGTCCCTACCTCTTCCCTTCTCAGGGCAGGTGTCCTGGAGCCAGAGGGAACCGTGGAGATTAAGTTCCGAAAGAAAGATCTGCTAAAGGCCCTGAGAAGGATCGATCCAACCTACAAAAAGCTTGTGGAACAGCTTGGTAAGAAGGTCCCATAGGCCTCACCCCCCACCCAGGAGGCAGGAGAGCTACAGGTGGTGCATTCTTGGTTGTTTGTTTTTGAGTTTGGTAGTTTGTTTTTGTAGTCCAGACTGGCCTTAAACGCACAGCAATCCTCCTGCCTCACCTCCCAAGTGCTGAAATTACAGGCGTTCACCAGCCTACCCCACCTATGTGGTGCTGGGGAACTGAGCACACGGCCTTTACTTGCTGGGCAAGTACTCTAATGGCTTTGCTATTCCTCCAGTCCTCTAGTCTGTTTAAAATGAAATGAAAAATATACCAAACACAGCTACAATAAGTGTGAGATTTTGAAAGTATGCCCCCCTTTTTTTTAACTCACCCCCCTTAACAGTGAAAAGCTACGTAGATACAAGTTGAGTCTCCCTTGTCTAAAAATGACAGACCAGCAGTGCTTCAGATCCCAGATATGAAAATATTTGAATCTACATAAAAACATATCTTAGGGAGGACACATCGTTCTAAACATGAAACCTTTTATTATTAGGTAACTTTTTTATTAGGAAAAACTGAAAAGATGATAAAGTTGTTTAGTATCCTTGAAGCCAGTGTTTATATTACTGCACTTAAAATGAAGATAAGTAGAAATCTTCCCTCTGAAGCCAGATAGGCAAAGGCTATCTTTCTTGCTCTATGTAGGACCTCTGATTTTCATAAACATCAAGTTTTCATATAAACCTTATATACATAGACTCACAATAATTTTATGAATTATTTTATCACAGGGCCTCACACATGATAAGCAAGCATTCCACCACTTAAATCCCCAGACCTTATTTGTATTTATTTATTTATTTATTTTGAGACAGGGTCTCTCTCAAGAGTCCTAAATCCACTGTGCAGCTCTGGCTGGTTGCAAACTCTTGGCAACTCTCCTGTCTCAGCCTCCTGATTGCAGGTATATGCGACCATGCCTGGTTTATGTGGGGCTGGGGAATTAAACAAGGGCCTTGTGCTTGCCAGGCAAGTGCTCTAACCACTTAGATACACCCCAGGCTGGGGCTGGCGGAATAGCTCAGCGGTGTAAGCATTTGCCTAGCAAGCTCAAGGCTCTGGGTTTGATTCCCCAGCACCACATAAGCTGAGCATGGTGGCACATGCCTGTAAGCCCAGCACTCAGGAGGCTGAGGCAGGAGGATTGCCATGAGTTCCAAGCCAGCCTGGGCCACACAGTGAGTTCAGGTTCAGCCTGGGCTACCAAGAGAGATCCTGTCTAAAAAATAAAAATAAAAAAATAAAAAAAATTCCCAGGCTGCCTTGGACTTTGTAATCCTCTTGCCTCAGCCTCTCAGAGTGCTGGGTTCACTGGTGCATACCACCATGCCCAGCTTACACAATACTTCTGGAGAACCTGTGTTTTGACTGTGACCTTTCACCATATGAGATCAGGTGTGGAATTTTCCACATATGCACCGTGTCCAGGCTGAGAAGGTTCAGGATTTGGAGCATTTTGGATTTCAGACTTTAGCTTTTGGGTCACTCAGCTTGTAATGCCATAGAAATTTCTCCATACCACAAAGTATGACAGCTGAAATATGTGAGACTAGTGAGGAGCATCCAAATCATGGTGACAGAATATCCCATTAGGGTTTCCAGGCAGAAGGTGTGCCCGCTGTGTGTAAGTTGTAGCTTTGTTTTACTTGTAGCCTTTATGCCGATTCTCTTCCGATATCCTAATACTAGGTGTCCATATTACGGGGATGTGTTTATAACAGTCTTGCCCACCAGATTATCACAGTGTGTCATTTCTTCAGTTTGGTGCCAGGAAAGAGCTGACCTCAGTGATGAGAGCAATCTACTCTCCTGTTTTCTACATTGGTGTATTATCGGCATTATTTCTTTAAATCTTTGATGGCAGTTTTCTAAATACCAGTTGACCTTATAACACCTTATTTCGTGATCCTTCGTGAGCTTTGATGATGTGTGTTTTGAGGCACCTAAGTTGCCAAATAATATTCCCTTATTTTATTTGGGGGGGGGGGGGCGGTGTAAAGCTCAGTGCTTAAAGCACTTGCCTAGCAAGCACAAGGCCCTGGGTTCGATTGCCCACTCTCATATAAGCTGGGCATGATGGCACGACTCTATCAACCCAGCCCTGGGGAGGCTGAGGCAGGAGAATTGCTGTGAGTTAGAGGCCAGCCCAGGCTACACAGTGTGTTCAGGACCAGCCTGGACTATACAGAGTGAGACCCTGCCCCCCCCC